>JBBCBC010000032.1:12634268-12959268 GCA_037126765.1 Stenogyne calaminthoides
GGTTAGGATGAGGTTAAGGGTCCTAGTTTAGGATTTTGGTTAACATTTATGTCTTGACCTCCAAGGTCTTCTTGTACTTGTAACTTTCGTAATGTAACCTCACCGCCGGGTTTTTATCAATGAAAAGTTACATTATTTCATTTTGTTGTGTAAATTCTGCTTTCTTATGCGATTGATAGCTTCTTAATCTACGAATCTTGCTTGTCGAATCACAAAGAAATACTATAACCAAATTTGATTTTATCAGATAATCCTTTAAACTGAGCATTTACCTTAAATCTGATAAACCTTGAATCTGATCAGTTCCTTTAAACTGATAGACTTAAAATCGATAAACTAAAATCGATCGGTTCCTTTGGATCCGTGGCGTGTATGTCGATGATCGATTTTTGCTTATCGATCTCTTGAGATCGATTAAGATACCAAACTCAAGTGATTTCTCTCGATCTGGTTAGTCTCTTAACCGACTAGTTCGAGAGCATTCCATCAAACATTTTTGGTGACATTTCTCCAAGATCTAGAAGTCTAGCTCATTGCATAAATCTCTGAATCGATCTCATTTAGTGGCTTGGTTAGAATATCGACCTTCAGATATATCAAGTATGAATCTTTTCCATTCTCGATATTCTTCTTTTCAACGTGATCTCTTATGAAGTGGTGTCGACATCTACATGCTTGCATCTTGTATGTAGAACCGGATTACGAGTGATTGCAATAGCACTTTATTATCATCGCGAGAATATAGGTAACGTTCTTAGCTACAATGTTGTAATCCTCATTCTTTGGCCGAGCGAGAGCGATTGGGAACAACGACTTCTATGACCATATATTACCTTGATTGTTGATAGAATCGATGTCCGCTTCTTTGAAAACCACGAGATCGGTTTACTTCCTAAGAACCGACATGTTCACGAGGTTGATTTTCCGTCGATCTTGCAACCTCCATAATCGTAATCGAGAATACCCACTAAGCTCTAGATTATCATCGATGGGTAGAATAAACCAAGGTTTATTGTTCCTTGAGATACTTAAAAATCCGCTTTTGCTTCTAGGTGGTGACCATTGGATTTGCTGAAAAATCGCACATACACCCATGCGAAAGTGATATCGGGTCTCACCTGGCAATCGGGTATAATAAAGATCCAATGAGAGCCCTATATTCCTCCGATTTGTTTTCGACCGGCCTCATCGGATCCATCTTGAATCCGGTCATCATAGGAATTTTGGCTTCTTGCTATTTTGAATTCCAAACTTAGCCAAAAATATTCCTAGTGTACTTTTGCTTGGCGAGATGAATATCCCTTCGAACTTTGTTTAACTTGGAGACCTAGAAAGTAATTCATCCGACCCATCATGGACATCTCGAATTTCCCTTGCATCGGTTTCTTTGAATCTTTCACATAGGCTCTTGTTAGGAGATCCGAAGATGATGTCGCCCACGTAAATCGAACCATCGAATATCTTCTCCATCTTCTATTCCGAATAAGGTTACGTCCTTCATTCCTTTAGTGAACCACTTTCGATCAAGAACCGAGAGAGTGTATCATACCGAGGCTCATGAGAACTGTTTTTGAACCATAAAGAGCTTTTCTTAAACGATACACTTGGTTGCCTTTTTCAAAGCACGGAGGTTGTTCGACATAAACTTCCTCCTTTAGTACCCGTTTAAGAAAAGCACTCTTTCGTCCATCGATACACGATGAACCTCTTGTGGGAAGCATAAGCTTTAGCTTGACCGAATGGCTTCAAAGGCGGCGATCGGTGCAAAGGTCTCATCGTAATCAATTCCTTCCGATTGTGAATACCCCTTAGCAACAAGTCTTGCTTATTTCGGTGATAACATTTTTCTCGTCTCTCTTGTTCTTGAAGATCCATTTCGTGCCAATTACGTCTTGATGGCCCGGGATGCGTCTACTAGTTCCCATACTTCATTTCTCTCGAACCGTTTCATTCCTCCTCTGCATGGCTAGAATCCGATTTTCGTCTTGTAATGCTTCCTCGATTGTAGTCGGTTCCTTCATAGGCGAGATACAAGACAATACATGGCACTTTCACCAATCGATGTCTAGTTTTAATTTTATCGACGGGTCTCCAATTATCGATCGGTTGGATGGTGGTTATCCGAGTCCTTCATTACGATTTGCGTCTTTTTTGAGAACATCGTCCGTTTACGATAAAATCTTATTACTAGTGATTGGGAGTGGTGCGAGGTTATGGTCCACTTGATAAGAACAAGTCTCGGTGATGTTGGAATCATCATGTCGCGATGTACGTTCGTGAGAACCGAAGTTCCCCGAACCGGATGGTTCGATTCTTCTTATCTCAAATTTGAATCGAATTTTTTTCATCGACGAGTTGTTCGTACCTTAGGATCGATTGATGCGGTGAATCAGCTAGATCCGGAATGTAAATTGATCTGATTTGGATCCTTTATCTTGATCGTTAGGTGATCCATTTTCGAATATCGAGGGTTACGGTAGATCGGTACTTCTTGTTACGAGGCGATTTCTCTTGATCGAGAAGATGCTTCATCAAAAAGGTTACATGGGGTGTTTCTTCCACAACAAGGGTTCGTTTGTTGTAGACCACGAAGGCTTTTGCTAGATGAGGAATACCTAGAAATATACCCTCATCGGACTTGGCCTCAAAGGTCTTCAGCCCGACTTTTCCCATTGTTGTGTATGAAACACTTGCACCCAAAAAAACATGGAAGTAAGAAACCACGAGGTTTTACGCCCTTCCACAGTTCATAGGGTGTTTTGTAGTGAGCCTTAGTCGGGGAGACATCTTCTGCGTATGGCATGCAGTGTTGATTATACGCTTGAAAGCGGTTTGGTATCGCATGTTCGGCTAACATTGTTCGGCGAACTTCTTTGAGAGTTCTGTTTCTCCGATTCAATTTACTCCATTCATTGTGGCGTCCTCGCAATTTTGATGTTTCATGTTTGTATACCAAACTTGGAGCAAAAATCGGTTATAAAAGAGTTCGTAAATTTGCATACTTTATATCGATCTCGATTTTTACTCTTTACCGACACCCTTCTCATTTTGTAATCTTCTTAGTAGCTCGGGTATCTTGGTTGTCGTCTCATTCTTCTTATGTAAGAATATAACCCGAATAAACTTGGAATAGTCATCCACGATTGTGAGAGTGTATTTTTCGTCCGTTGAGACCGATTGGGTAAGCGGTCCAAACAGATCCATATAGGCATTTGCAGATACTCTCTTTGGATCTTTGGTCCGGGGAAATTCCTTTGAATGAAGCTTTGACTGTTTTTCCTTCCGACATGCAAAGACATGTCCGATCCTTTGAGAACACTTCATTCGGAAGTCCTTCCACTAGAGACATCCTAGCTATCTTATTAAGAGTTTTAAAGTTCGGGGATGGCTCATTCTTTTGTGCGAGCCAATCGCTACTTTTGGAACTCTTAACAATCGGGCATGCATTTCTTGGACAATTTGTTCCAATCAATTTGTGTAGATCGTCCCTTTTCTTGAACCGATTAGCAATATCTGTTGAGTGACTCGATTCTTGATAGTGCATTGATCGATCGAGAACTCAACCTTTGAATCCGTTGTCGCAGAATTGTGAAACCGATAATAGGTTGTGCTTGGACCTTCGACATCTGAGACTCGATTACTTGTACATCATCATTCTCTAAGGTTAGAACCCTTTGGTATAACCAAAGTTATCATCACCGAAAAGAGTACCGCTGGCCTTTTCATTCTATGTAGGAACCGGGGAGATGTTTGCTTCGGTCATGTGCCTTGAGCATCCACTATCGATGTACCGGATAGTTGCTTGCACACCTCCTTTGTTGGCGGACCCACGAACCTGCAATCGGATCGGGTTTTAGGTACCCCTTTTCGGATTGGGTCTGAGGGGTTAGGTTTGATTTGGGGATCCATACAAGCGAGCACTTCTATGGTGATCGGTCGGATCGAAGGCTGATTTGTCTCCCATACTGTCAACATAATCATACTTACTTATCCTCATATGCTTTACGATTTGTATGATTACTTGTGTGAACCTTGGATGACTTAGAAGACTTATGATTTACCTTTTCGGTTTGTCTTCTTTTTATCGATTGTGGTTGGTCTTGATAGCCCTAAATTTACGACTATAGGGGTAGACGATTGCTACCATCAAAAGATTCATATCCTTTTCGCATAGATGGTTTTCGCGGTTTACGAAGCATGCTTATTAGGCGGTGACCTTGACCAGGGTCTCGATTAGACTTCCCTTTAGTAGGTTGTCTTTTTCGATTCTCGATCTGTTGATCGAGTTGAGGTTTCTTCGGAAGAAACTGGGTTCTTCCGTTGATTCCTCGGTGATGCTTTACCGGTTGGGGTCCATTTCATTTCCCTTTACGGTTAGGCACTTGCCTTACACCGCTCAACCGGTCTCTTACCCTATTAGATACAAGTTTAGCTTTTGGTGTATCTTTTTGAAATTAAATCGATTACACCTTTACGAGATGAATCGATTCGGGGCTTTTTTGAGGATGTGGAGGGTTTCTCATAGCCAAGTCCTCCTTATCAATCTTTACACGAAAATAGGCGTTCATGTCTTTAACGGTTTGAGATGATTTTGAAAACACATCTATTTTCTTCTTGTGATTGTCCTCGGAGGATTTTGGACTTTCATGCATTGAATAGCTCATCGAATTTTGCTTGCAAGATTTTGAAGTCATCGACTTTGTTGTCTGTTAATTTCCATCGTTCTTTGATCTGCTTTTTACGATCGGAAGCTTTAACCGAGAATTTTAAATTCCTCGATTTACGACGGCGATTTTGGTGATCTAAGTTGAGAGGTTTTTACGAGATCATTTTCTTGACAAAGTGATTATTTCGATCCTCGACTTATCATTCTCGGCTTCACAATAGCATAAGTTTCTCTTGCATTGGAGAGATCGTCAAGCAATTGTTACGAGTAGAGTGCAGGTCAATCTCCCGGCCGGTGTGCTAATAATAGCAGTGTAGAAGCGAGCGAAGGGGGTTTGGAGGTTACCTCGGATTTGGTCCTCCCGGCCATCGGCGAGAGTTCATTATCGTCCCGCGAGAATATCGGATCTTCACTTTCATAGAAGTCGGCAGCCTTCTTGTCAGACGAAGTCTTCTCTGAAGGAGTATCCGGAGTCCTCGGAGGCGGAATAGGAATCGTCAATTCGATGTATCGACAACCATGGCTCTTACGTCTCTCTAAACCGTTGCTCTCTTTTGTTCCTCTTTTCTTCCTCTCTCTCGGCGTCAGTGCAGGCGGTCTGTGCTATAGTGACTGGCTTCTCCGGGATTGAAGCACGCTCTGGATCCACCGTTCCTTTCCTTCGGTGAATCACTCATTCGTATGACCCTATCGGTGATTTCCCTTTTCGATAGTAGTCCCGAGTTTCTTCTATCGATTGGTTATCTCTACCGGCCGTCGACTATCTCTTTCCCTTTCATCTCTGTGATCCCTCCGATCATCGATCTGGTTCTTTCGGAGATCTATTGTGCGATCTCCTATCTAAATCCTCGGCTATGTTGATAGTCCTTATAAAATCTTCGATACTTACCAAGTTGTATATCGACTTCTCAAGCTTCCCGGTAAGCAACGCGATCTGATACTGCGACTTAATATATTTCCAATGGGTTCATTGGCCTTTGTTACTCTTTGGTTGCCTTGAAAGCAATGATTTTGAAGTCGAGGTTTTCAGGGGGCCTCGTCTTCATCGGCTTGACCTCTTTCAATCGGGTCGAACTTCGTGAGCTTTAAGACTCAAGAACAAGCTACTAGGTTTCATTCTTGAAATGTCACGGCAATCTTTGATTACCGTGACCTTCATGTCCCACTTCTTGGTGAGAGACCTTAGGATCTTATAGTTGATATCTTTATCGGACATCTCTACCAAGTTCTCGAAGCTTGTTTATAGACATTGTAATTCTTCCATCGAGTTCGTTGATGGTTTAGTTGAAGGCGACATCTTGGTTTCTCGAACTTCACCGGTTCGGCTTGAAAGGCGGCTGTCTTTTATCTATTCATTTCCTCGCAGATCTCGGCGAGTATCCCCATTGCTTTTCATGATTTGAGATACTTAATCTTCTCTTTGGTGACCTTATCCATTGTCTTCATGATGATATGTCTTGCAATGGTGTCAGTATGCGATTTTCTTTCTTCTGTGGTCCATCGATTTGGGCTTTTTCGTACAAGACTTCGTGGGAAAATCGGATCTCCTCCATTGCAGGATTGTCGTAGTAAATGATGATGGGTCCTCTCGATGACTTCCATCATTACGCCCTTTCGATCGAGCCTAGATGGTTGGACATATATATGGCCAATCTGCATACTCATCAATAGAGAACGGCGGATCATGATACATCTGGGATGTGTTATCCATCTTTGAGTGATTTTGGAAAATGAATGAGTTTTTAAAAGCGGTTTTTCAAGATCGATTCGAGATGACCACAATGACCGTAGTCGATTGGTCGGAAGAACCAACCGCTCGATACCACTTGTAGGTCCGAGCGGGTTATGTGAGGCGAAGTCTAGAGGGGAGGGTGAATAGACTTCGAAAAAACTTTTTCGTGCGGATCGGTGTGCGGCGAGATAGCTTTGATCAGGGGAGCGCGAGTGAATCGATTCGATCGATAACTAACTTCTTCAAGCGCCGGAAGGCGGTCGGTTCGGTAACTATCGATTAAGCGATCGTCACGGGAAGCTTAAGTTTTACCCGTGAAAAACCGGTTTTGTATAAATCGATTCCAAGTTTTATCTTTTTAATCGGATGATAGATATTTGGTCGTCGGATCGGAAGCTTGGTCTTTGTCGATCTTAACTTAGAATGTATGCGCTTTAAGATTGTGCGATGTGAGAGCAAAGTTAATCAAAAGCAATAAAGGCACACAAGATTTATAGTGGTTCGGACAAACCCGATCCTACGTCCACTCTTCCCTTTCACAAGGGCACCAACTTAACCGACTTAACCGATGGACTTAGATTAGTGTGTTAGTCCAACACAAGACACCAACAGATGTTTTAAGAGTTCTCACTCAACCGATCCCGTAAATCGAGACTAGAAACCCTAGATCGAAATCTTGCTAAACAACTTATCCTAACTTGGGGGTTTGGGTAAGATTGTTGAGGTTCAACTATGAAATCTTTTCTTGCGTATAAGCATGACTGATAGCTAGATGAAAAGATTTCTTTAAGAACTTATGGGATGAACACAATATAAAATAAGCTTGTAGTTGTGTTCTTCGTATGAAATCGACTATAGTTTGAGCTTCTTGATTATGTTGTTTGTCAAGCATTTCAGGTGTATCACTCTGAAGTGTGATCCCATATTTATAGACCTTGAGATCAAAAGAGCCGTTGGAGAGCAATTTGAATCTCGAGGCTATATTAGGTAGATTTGCGAGCTTGATGTGGCGTCTTGAGAACGGCACATTTGAAAAGATTATAGCCCGTTTGAGAGAGCAACATCGAATCCATGATATCGGCTCTGTTCATACGTGTTTCTTCCTTATTGGATGAAAGCCTTGTTACTGCGATGTTGTTCCTCCAACTAAGGTTGGTATTCATCTTGTTCGAGATCGCGGGCGTATGATAAGATGAAACATCGATTTTTCATCTTATGAGTCGATCGATCGATCTGAATCAATCGATCCACGATGGAGTCTTCTGGCGCTGTTGACTTAGCTTCAATTTGGTGACGACTGGCGATGTAGGTCTTCTTGGTCTTATCTTACGGAAGTCATCGATCTTCGAGTATTAGAGGTTTGAGCTTCATGACTTCATTTGAGTTATCGACTAGATCGATTCGATCGATCTTTCGTTACTGGTTTAGCGTTACGCTCTGGCCGGATATCGAACTTTCTTACGATTCTTGGATCGACCTTTACATATTGAGTTCCCCCTCAATATGTGACCTATCTATTACATCGGTTTTTTCTATACAATCATTATCAACTGGTCTCTATAGCGATAATGTAAACATCGATCATTAGCAGTCGATTTGGTCCTATTACATGTGTTTTTGGAACTTTCATCAAAACTATAAATTTCCCAACAGAATGGATTATGAGAGACGGACACACGCTTGTTAGATCTCTCAGGTTCTAGTATCTTGTTTGGAGATTGGGAGTGAGATGGGGACAAATGTGGTTCAGGTTCGTTTTCCACTTGTTGAGGGGGTTCAGTTTCCTGAACAGGTTCAATGGTTGGGGGAATGGGAGATCTGGGTGATCTGTGCGGTGAGGGTGAGAGTGAGAATGTTTTGTGAGGAGAGGGTGGTGGTGATGATTTTTGAGGAGAGGGTGATGGTGATTTGGAAGTGGGCGTAGGCGATCTTTCTTTCTGGAAGATCTTTGAGAGAGGCAGAGAATCAGATGGTGATTCTTCCTCAGAGTGCTCCACTTCAGTTCCTCTGACAGCTTTCTCTCCTTGTTCTTCGATCATCTGCTCGTCGTCCCTTACTTCCTTTGGCGGTGTGCTCAGGAATCGATATTATCCTCACCGATTCAACTTTGAATCGAGATCCTCCGCTCTGTGAACTTCTTTGAAAGCGTAACTAGGGAGCGATCTTGAGAGGAGAAGTAACTCTCTCCGGCGTTTTAGATTGAGCATCTGGTTTCTTGGCGGATCCTTCCTCTTCAACCTCTTCTCTGGAAAGGCCATTCCCCGCTTCGAAGATCACGATTGCCTTTGCTTTTCCTTCTTTTCTCCCTTTGGTTTGGGCACATAAGGAGTAGGATCCTCATCAGATTGACCAGGCAGAGGCTCATCCTTGCCCAAGATGGCCTTGTGCTTTGTTTGATACACCTTCGCACCATTCTCATTCCATTCATAATCATTTGGCGGCTTGTCGAGCCGGAATGATTGAGATTTTGTGCATGAAGGAGCACTTGGAAGATAAGCACACTTCATTCCTCCGGGGTCGATCGAACTTCCCGAAGTCTTTCCATGATCTTGCCTTTACCATACCCAACCAATCCATATCTGAAGCCTTCTTGATGATTGCAGTCATGACACTGATCTTATAAGAAGTGACAGCATCAAGACTGTAGGTTGAGCACATAATCACCTTCTGAACGATCTCAAGGAGAAGGCGATATTTCCTATTCAGGTAGGAGGCTTTGACATTCGTTGTATTCTCCTTGTTTCTTTGGTCTCAGCAGTTTGGCTTCAAGAAAGTCCTTTTCTCCTACATCGATTCGTGTAGGTTTCTGGATTGATGCTTCCTCGAGTGAGACCTGTTGGGATATTTTAATTTTGATGAATTATGCCAAAACATTATCAACTTGTGTTATTGAAGCTAATTTACGGATAACAAGTTGAGGGGGAACGAGAGAACAAATTGAGGGGAACTCAAGAAATTAGACATAGATGATCGAGATCGGACGAGCTATGAGCGAGACCGATCGAGATCGAATGAGATAGATGAGTTAGGAGTTAAGCGATGAAAGTGTGCAAAATCGGAGAGAAGAAAAGCTAAGCCCGGTGATCGGAAGATCGGATGACGGAAACGCACTGGACGATGATCGTAAGAGCGCATGTCGATCGTAAAGAAACCCACCAAAAGATCGTAAGAGAAGGTCATAGATCGTAAGAGGAACAGATGAGATCGACGAGATCGACGCGGATCGAGATCGATATGAATATGAGCAGATGATCAAGATCGGGACGTGATTGAGATCGGAAAGTAAACCGATATGCTAAACGAATGTACTAACCTCGATGCTATCCCGAGATGTTGATCCGAAGATGTGTTGATCCGATCACCGAAATGACCGATCGCAAAGAAGAAATCGATAGCCCGAAATAAAAGTGACTGAAGGTCAGATGTCTCGAATTCAGAGAACTCAATTCACCAAATTTCGAGTGTCAGATGCCCGACGTATAAGGTCCGCCAAGAGAAGTCCGCTGAATCAAGTATCCCGAGGCTCGGAGGAGAAATCTCGAGACTCAGATAAACTCAAGACTCAGATAGAATCAAGACTCAAAGATGTCTCGAAGACACCGAGACTCGAGAGAATCTGAATGATTCAAGGCGAGGAATCGAGGAATATAAGATTAGAATCGGTGGCGTGGACCAATGAGAGGAAGACAACAACTGACTGAAGAAAGCTCATTGTATTTACAAGAATAGTATGGATTTGAATGTGATTCTCTCAAGCGGTAACATTCAAATCCACACTATAAATACAAGGTCTTTCATCATTCTAATGAGTGGATGCGTGGAAATTATAGCACGAGATCTTCTGAGCCAAAGAGAGTTATACCCAAAGCATTCCCACCCTAGAACACAAGTCTGTAGATATACAAATATATTCAAGAGTGTTCTAGAACCCAACCTAAGCTACCCACGATGTATCTTAAGCTTAGAGAGATTTTCCCAACCTTAGAATTGAGGTTAAACAAATGTAAGGGAAAATCTCACCATAGTTGGAGACAACACCAAACCCAAACCCCATTCTCGTAAGAGATAACTAGTGGTGAAGTGAGGTAGTTGTTAGGCAAACCCGAGTGAGGGTGATAAGTCCCGTAGGAGTGTGAACTCGTTAAACATCTAAGAGGCGAGCCCGAGAGGGTGATAAGTCCAGTTGGAGTGAGAGCTCGTTAAATATCTAGAGGCGAACCCGAGAGGGTGATAAGTCCAGTTTGAAGGAATTTCCCTAGGAACAGGGAGAGTGGAGGTAGGAGCTTGAGTCTCCGAACCACTATACTTTGTTGTGTTCTTTACTGTTTTATGTTCCTATATTGTCATATGCATTCGATTATAAGCAAAACACAACACATGAGCTTAAAACGCAAAAATCTGAAATCACCATTCCTTCACCCCTGTTTTTATATGCATCGAACGAAATGTTTACTTCCGCACGCGCAAAATGGGTTTTCCACCGGGACCATCAATTGGTATCAGAGCAGGAGTTCAAAAGATCACTTTTAATGTGATCACCAGAACTGATCTTTTTAAAAGAAAACCTGTTTCTTTTAAAATGCATATATTCTAATGTTTTGGCGTCATTATCAAAAAGGGGGAAATTGTTAGGATATTGTAGTTTTGATGAATTATGCCAAAACATTATCAACTTGTATTATTTAAGCTAATTTCTGAGATAACAAGTTGAGGGGAACGAGAGAACAAATTGAGGGGAACTCACAAAATTAGGCGTAGATGATCGAGATCGAGATTTAGACCGATCGAGATCGGATGAGTTAGATGAGTTCGAGTTAAGCGATGAAATTATGCAAAATCGGAAGAGAAAAAAGCTAAGCCGGTGATCGTAAGATCGGATGACGGAAACGAACTGATCGGATGATCGGAAAAAGCGCAACAAAGTCGATCGTAAAAAAAACCCACCGAAGATCGAAGAGAAGGTTGCGGATCGGAAGAGGAGCGGATGAGACGATCGAGATCGAGCGTGATCGAGATAAGATATGAAGATGAGCGGATGATCAAGATCGGACGTGATTGAGATCGGATGTGCTAAACCGATATGTTAAACCTAATGTAATGACGATGCTATCCCGAGATGTTGATCCGAAGATGTGTTGATCGATCGGTCGAAGTGATCGGATCGAGCAAAAAGAAGAAATCGATAGCTTTGAGTCAAAGTGACTGAAGGTCGGGATGTCCGAAGAGAATGAACTCGGTCGGCTCGAGTGTCATTATGCTGATCGCATAAGGTCCGCCAAGAGAAGTCTCTTTGAATCAAGTATCCCGAGGCTCGAGATAAACCCGAGGCTCAGGAGAAATCTGAGACTCGGATAAACTCAAGACTCAGATAGAATCGAAGACTCGAAGATGTCTCGAAGACACCGAGACTCGAGAGAATCTGAATGATTCCAAGGCGAGGAATCGAGGAATATAGCCAGATTAGAATCACCGACGTGGACTAATGAGAGGAAGACAACCACTGAAGAAGGTGTTGTACTTACAAGAGTAGTATGGATTTGAATGTGATTCTCTCCAACGGTAACATTTAAATCCACACTATAAATACAAGGTCTTTCATCAATCTAATGAGTGGATCGTGGAAATTATATAACGAGATCTTCTGAGCCAAAAGAGAGTTATACCCAAAGCATTCCCACCCTAGAACACAAGTCTCGTAGATATACAAATATATTCAAGAGTGTTCTAGAACCCAACCTAAGCTACCCACGATGTATCTTAAGCTTAGAGATTTTTCCCAACCTTAGAATTGAGGCTAAACAAATGTAAGGGAAAATCTCACCATAGTTGGAGAACAACACCAAACCCAAACCCCATTCTCGTAAGAGATAACTAGTGGTGAAGTGAGGTAGTTGTTAGGCAAAACCAGTGAGGGTGATAAGTCCCGTAGGAGTGTGAACTCGTTAAACATCTAAGAGGAGAGCAGAGGGTGATAAGTCCGGTTGGAGTGAGAGCTCGTTAAATATCAGAGGCGAACCCGAGAGGGTGATAAGTCCGGTTTGAAGGAATTTCCTAGGAGCAGGGGAGAGTGGATGTAGGAGCTTGAGTATCCAAACCACTATACTTTGTTGTGTTCTTATATTGTCATATGCATTCGATTATAAGCAAAACACAACACATGAGCTTAAAACGCAAAAAATCAAATCACTATTCCTTCACCCCCTTTGTTTTTATATGCATCGAAGCGAAATGTTGGCTTCTTGACGCATAAAATGGGTTTTCCACGGGACCATCAATTGGTATCAGAGCGGGGAGTTCAAAAGATCACTTTTAATGTGATCACTGACCGATTTTTAAAAAAAAACCGTTTCTTTTTAAAATGCATATATTCTAATGTTTTTGGCGTCATTATCAAAAAAGGGGAAATTGTTGGGATATTTTAGTTTTGATGAATTATGCCAAAACATTATCAACTTGTGTTATTGAAGCTAATTTCGGATAAAAGTCGAGGGGAACGAGAGAACAAATTGAGGGGGAACTCACGAAATTAGGCGTAGATGATCGAGATCGGGCGAGGTTGCAGATTTGAGACTTATCGAGATCGGATGAGTTAGATGAGTTAGATGAGTTCGAGGTTAACCCGATGAGTTGTCGGCAAAATCGGAAGAGAAGAAAAGCTAAGCCAGTTGATCGAAGATCGATGACTAAAAACAGACTGATCGGATGATCGGAAGAAGCGCATAAGCCGATCGAAAAAGAAACCCGGAAGATCGTAAGAGAAGGTTGCGGATCGGAAGAGGAGCGGATGAGACCGACGAGATCGGGGCGTGATTTAGATCATATATGAAGATGAGCGGATGATCAAGATCGGACGTGATTGAGATCGGATGTGCTAAACCGATATGTTAAACCTAATGTCTTGACTCGATGCTATTCTCGAGATGTTGATCTAAAGATGTGTTGATCCGATCGGTCGAAATTGATCGGATCGAGCAAAGAAGAAATCGATAGCCTGAGTCAAAGTAACTCGGAAGGTCGGGATGTCCGATTCAGAGAATCGAACTCGGTCGGCTGAGTGTCAAGATGCCTGATCGAGACAAGGTCGGCCAAGAGAAGTATCTTTGAATCAAGTATCCCGAGGCTCGAGATAAACTGAGGCTCGGATGAGAAATTTGAGACTCGGATAAACTCAAGACTCAGATAAAATCAAGACTTCGGTATGTCTCAAGACTTTGAGACTCAGAGAATCTGAATGATTCAAGGCGAGGAATCGAGGAATATAAGAATTAGAATCGGTGGCGTGGACCAATGAGAGGAAGACAACCAACTGAAGAAGTTGATGTACTTACAAGAATAGTATGGATTTGAATGTGATTCTCTCCAACGGTAACATTCAAATCCACACTATAAATACAAGGTCTTTCATCATTCTAATGAGTGGATGCGTGGAAATTATGGCACGAGATGCTACAGAGCCAAAGAGAGTTATACCCAAAGCATTCCCACCCTAGAACACAAGTCTGTAGATATACAAATATATTCAAGAGTGTTCTAGAACCCAACCTAAGCTACCCACGATGTATCTTAAGCTTAGAGAGATTTTCCCAACCTTAGAATTGAGGCTAAACAAATGTAAGGGAAAATCTCACCATAGTTGGAGACAACACCAAACCCAAACCCCATTCTCGTAAGAGATAACTAGTGGTGAAGTGAGGTAGTTGTTAGGCAAACCCGAGTGAGGGTGATAAGTCCCGTAGGAGTGTGAACTCGTTAAACATCTAAGAGGCGAGCCCGAGAGGGTGATAAGTCCAGTTGGAGTGAGAGCTCATTAAATATCTAGAGGCGAACCCGAGAGGGTGATAAGTCCAGTTTTAAGGAATTTCCCTAGGAACAGGGAGAGTGGATGTAGGAGCTTGAGTCTCCGAACCACTATACTTTGTTGTGTTCTTTACTGATTTATGTTCTTATATTGTCATATGCATTCGATTATAAGCAAAACACAACACATGAGCTTAAAACGCAAAAATCTGAAATCACCATTCCTTCACCCCTGTTTTTATATGCATCGAACGAAATGTTTGCTTCCGTACGCGCAAAATGAGTTTTCCACCGGGACCATCTAGACCGAAGATCCTCTGGAGATCATCATTCGACACTCGTACTTCCAATCCACCAACGGAAGAAATCAAGTCAGCATCAATGTCCTCGTCCTTCTGTAGATTGTACAGAAATTCTAGGGCTTCATGAGTGTGGACTATGTTCTGATGTCTAGAGCAATATTGTTCAAGACCACACGCTCGCAAGCACTCCAGAATTTCCAGCGATTCAGGATCTGAGGTGATTGAAAATACTACATATTTCTCATCAATGATATCTTTCTTGCAGTTGCAGAACTTTTTCCCTTGGCCCTGTCATGTAACAAGATATGTCATTTCCGTATGATATGCAAATTGATGTTAGTTTGAGTAAAATATTTCAGTAATCTCGGTCAAACCAGCAATCTTAGCATCAATTAAGCAAGTAAGCATATAGATCGATGCAGATAGAAATTACAGAAACATAGCAACATGACTAATAAACCTAATAACCAGAGTGAGTTTATGTAGTTCTTAAAAGAGAAATTACCATATATTTATTCGTAGGATTGAGAAATCGTGAAAATAGAATCAATTGATTTTGGAAAGTAAATTTCTGAAGATTTTGAAAGTTTGATCTTTTAAGAAATTGAGAAGACGAAGTAGTGGAAAGAAGGTTTTCTGAGAAAGATTTGGATTTAGTATGCGAGGGAAACCTTTTTGCACAACTTTCCAATGGTACTTAAGTGTCCGTGTTTTGAAATCAATAGCTGAGATTAGTCGGCCGAAAAAGTGTTTTAATCGCACGGTTGAGTAAAGTAGTCTTCTCGTATTTTGGACTCGAAAATTCGCAATAAAACACATTAAATACACATTCCCATGTCCGCATTTAATGTTTTGCAGTGCATGCGTCACAAAGTTAAGAGAAAACAGAGTAGAAACCAATTTATTTAAATAAAGCATATAGGATGTTCAGAATGGGATAAATAAGAAACGTATCTGAATGATTGATATTGTAATCAACCAGTTACCACTGTGATCTGATCTGGTTGGCTTGATTACTTGTTGTCCTTACTGATGGTAGCCTATACCTTAGCATTTCCCAACAATATTCCACTCATCGATCGATTCTGTTTGATCCCGCCGTTACTTATCGATCCTTATCCGATCCACTTATCTGATTCTCTTATCTGATCCTCTTCATCCTTCAGTCTTCTTCTATTCAGGCCGCATTTTCTATGCACTTAAGTCATACTCCCGCCAAAACATTTACTTCGGGGAGTCAAAAAGTCACCTCGATTCCCAAATCGGTAGCGATTTGACATTCGTAATAATGGTATAGATCTGTTTGTGATTACTCACACCGTCAACTCATCCAACCATCGACGCGTGTTCCTTACGCGTTGTCGATGCAAATTTCTCTTAAGGTCTTACGAGAAAATAAATTTGCATTTATACCCCTTATTTTCTCCTATAAATTGGCCTGGGGTTTTAGGCAAACAACACAACATAAACCATTCATCTTCTTTAGCTAATGCTCCATGTTTTCGATGAATCCCTTATTTTCGGTGAAACTTCCGGCAAAAGCCTTTAACCCTTCTCCAATGATTTCAGCTTCTCAAATCAACCATGTGTGTTCCTTCACCTTTGCTTTTCGTAGTCATCGAAGATTACACATACGATCATTGCAAAGCTTCTTCTTTACCAAAGCGGCGGATCTGCTATAGCAAATGAGAAGGCACTTCTCCTAACCAGTATGCACCTTGTGTGCCTATCGAGATGACGGAATTAGCATCAACAGACTCAGTCTGATACAAAACATGGGTTTGGTATACGATCTTGATCAGGCAATAGCTGATCTTCGTATATCAAACTCAATTTTTGCATGCGACACTAGTGGCCTTATGGTCTTTTGACCAAACCTTTGGCACTTGTGTCCCATTTAACAGCTGGAGAGCCCATTGATTTTTAGGTCTAGGGGCTCTCGGCTTAGAAATCCTTCAAAGGCGCTCTCGCTCCTCACAATCAAGCTCTCGAGGGTGGGCTCGGGATTATCTTAAAGCCCTCTCACGCCCTTTTTAGGGTCGGGGATAATGAGGGCATCAAGCTCTAAAATCTTTAAAGCCTCTCTCCCCTTCCCTACCTAGGGTTAGGCTTAGGGTTTATGATTTATGGTTTATGTACTGACCTCCGGGTCTTCTTGTACTTGAAACTTGTAATTTGAATCTGACCTCCGGGTCCTTATCAATGAAAAGTTCCATTATTTCATTGTTGTGTTGCCTCTACTTACTTATGCGATTTGTAGCTTTAAACTTATACAACTTGCTTGTTGGCCCGTAGCTTAATCGACTTATAAAGTATAACCTTCCAATCGATCGGTTCCCCCTTGTCGATATATCTTAAACCGATCGGTGCCATATACGATCTTGGATCGGCTCCTTGTCTAATTTTCTGATCGGCTCCTTGTCTGATCTTTTGATCGGCTCCTTGTCTGATCTTCTAATCGGCTCCTTGTCTGATCTTCTGATGGGTTGAGATTCCTAACTCAACTGATCATCTTAACTAGTTAGTCTTTTAACCAACTAGTTCTAGAAACGATCCACCAAACATTTACGGTGCACTTTCTCCGAGATCCGAAGCCCTAGCTCATTGCATAATTCTCGAATCGATCGATTTAGTGGCTTAGTTAAAATATCGACTTTTACCTTATCGGTATGGATCTTTTCTATTACATTATTCTTCTTTTCAACATGATCTACGATAAAATGGTGTCGACATCCACATGCTTGCATCTTGTATGTAGAAACGAGGATTACGAGTGATTGCAATAACACTATTCACATCACGAGAATATATAGGTGCGTTCTTAGCTACGATGTTGTAATCCCTCATTTGGCGACTTAGCGAGTAGTTGGGAACAATGACTTCCGTGACCATATATTTACCTTTAGTAGTAGATGTCATGGCCCGATGTACGCTTCTTTGAAAACCAAGAGATCGGTTTATTACCCGTAAACCGACATGTACACGAGGTTGACTTCGCATCGATTACGCAACCTCGTGAATCGAGAATCGAGAATACCCACTAAGCTCTAGATTATCATATGATGGGTAAAATAAACCAAGGTTTCTTGTCCCTTCGGATACTTAAGAATCGCTTAGCTTCTAGGTGGCTTTGCATTGGATTTGCACGAAATCGCACATACACCTCTTGCAAAGGTGATATCCGGGTGCCTTTCGCGATCGGGTATAGTAGAGATCAATGAGATCCCTATATTCTTTACGATTAGTTTTCGACCGTCCTCATCGGATCCATCTTGAATCCGGTCATCATGGGAATTTCGGCTTCCTTTACGAGTTTTGAACTCCAAACTTAGCAAATAAATTCCTAGTGTACTTCGCTTTGGCGAGATGAATATCCTTACATACTTTGCTTGATCTCAGAGACCCGAGAAAGTAATTCATCGACCCATCATGGACATCTCGAACTTCCCTTGCATCAACTTGCTGAACTTCTCACATAACCTCTTGTTGGGAGATCCGAAGATGATGTCATCCGTAAATCTGAACCATCGAATATCTTCTCCATCTTCTATTCGAATAAGGTTACATCCACTATTCCTTTAGTGAAACCATTTGTCTATCAAGAAGCGAGAGAGTGTATCATACCAAGCTCGAGGAGCTTGTTTGAACCATAAAGAGCTTTCCTTAAGCGGTACACTTGGTCGCCTTTTTTCAAAGCACGGAGGTTGTTCAACATAAACTTCCTCGGCTAGTACCCCGTTTAAGAATGCACTCTTTACATCCATCGATACACAACAATGAACCCTCGTAGGGCAAATATATTTAAAATTGACCCGAATGGCTTCTAGGCGGCGGGCGGTGCAAAGGTCTCGTCATAATCAATTCTTACGATTGTGAATACCCCTTAGCAACAAGTCTTGCCTTATTTTTGGTTATGACATTATTCTCATCTCTCTTGTTCTTGAATACCCACTTTGTGCCAATCACGTCTTGATGAGTAGGTCATCACCGGTTTCCAAACTTGATTCCTCTCAAACCTGTTTCGATTCTTCTTGCATGGCTAGAATCCAGCTTGCGTCTTGTAGAGCTTCCTCTACTTTAGTTGGTTCCTTCAAAGACAGATAACAACAATACATGGCACTTTCACCAATTTGATGTCTAGTTTTGACTCTATCAGATGGGTCTCCGATAATCAGATCAGTTGGATGAGTGGTTATCCAGGTCCTTCTTTTCTGATTTGCATCTGTTTGGAGAACATCATCCACTTCTGATAGTAGTTCATTACTAGTGATTGGGAGTGGTGTGGAATTATGATCCACTTGATATGAACATGTCTCAGCTAATGTTGGACTCATCATGTGTTGATGTTTGTCCGTAGGAACTTCAGGAGTTCCCCCGAACGGATGGTTGAGTTGATCTTTATCTCGGTTGTACCGGCTTCTTCAGCGGCGGTTATGCGTACCTTAGGGTGCGATTGACTGGTGAATCAGCAAGATCAAGTTCTTGGATATAAACTGTTACATGTTCAGATTCTTTCTCCTTGATACTTAGCTGATCCATTTTCTGCGTATCAGGTACCAGTTGATCTGGTACTGCTTGTTCTGAGGCAGCTTTCTCTTGTTCAGAGGATGTCTCATCAAAGACCACATGAGGTGTTTCTTCCACAACTAGGGTTCGCCTGTTGTAAACCCTGAAAGTCTTGCTGGATGAGGAATATCCTAAGAATATACCCTCATCTGACTTGGCCTCAAAAGTCTTCAACTGACTTTTCTCATTGTTGTGTATGAAACACTTGCACCCAAAAACATGGAAGTAAGAAACACGAGGTTTTCTGCCCTTCCACAGTTCATAGGGTGTTTTGTAGTGAGCCTTGGTCAGAGAACATCATTACGAGTGTGGCATGAAGTATTGATGGCTACGCCCGAAGCGGCTTAGTGTAGCATGTTAAATTTAACATAGTGCGGCGAACTTCCTTGAGTTCTCCGATTCTCGCTACTCCATTTTGTTGTGGCGTTCTTACGGTGATGTCTCATGATGTATACTAAACTTAGTCTTAAAATCGGTATAAAAGAGTAAATTGCGTACCTTTATCTCGATCGATTTTTACTATCTTTGACACCCTTTTCGTTTTGTAGTTTCTTGAGTAGCTCAGGTATCTTTGTTGTTGTCTCATTCTTCTTATATAAGAATATAACCCAGGTAAACTTGGAATAATCATCCACGATTACGAGTATATTTGTTTCATTTGAGGCCCGGTCGGGGTAATGGTCCAAATAAATCCATATGAAGCGATTTGCAATACTTTCTCTTTGGATCTTTGGTCCGGTATTCCCTTGAATGAGGTTTTAACTTGTTTTCCTTCCCGACATCGACACATGTGCGATCCTTTGAGAGTACCTCATTAGGAAGTCCCTCAACCAAAGACATCCTAGCTATCTTGTTAAGATTCTTAAAGTTCGGATGACTCATTCTTTTGTGCGAGCCAATCGCTACTTTTGGAACTCTTAACAATTAGGCATCATTTCTTGGACAACTGTTCCAATCTGTTGTATAAATCGTGCCTTTCCTTGAACCGATTAGCAAGATTTGTTGAGTAGCTCGATTCCTTATCGTTAATCGATCACTTTCGAGAACTCAACTTTGAATCCATTGTCGCGAAATTGGCAATCTTGATAGCGAGGTTATGCTTTAAACCTTGACATCTGAGACTCAAAGAACTTGTACATCATCATTCTCTAAGGTTACGAATCCTTTGGTAAAACCAAAGTTATCATCACCAAAGAGTACCGTGGGCCTTCTTGTTCTTTGTAAGAGCTAAGGAGATGTTTGCTTCAAATCATGTGCCTTGAGCATCCACTATCGATGTACCCGGATAGTTGCTTGTACACCTCCTTTGTTGGCAAAACCCACGCGAAACTGCAAATCAAATCGGGTTTTAGGTACCCCCTTTAGAATTGGGTCTGAGGGGTTAGAGATGGTTTTAGGGATCCATACAAGCAGGGCACTTCTATTATAATCGGATAGATCGAGAATGCGATTTGTCTCCCATAAACATCAACATAATCATATGTCTCTTTATATGCATTCGATTGGTATGATTATTCGTATGCGAGCCTTGAGTGAATCGAAGACTTGGGATTTTTTCCTTACGGTTTGTCTTCTCTTAACCCGATGGGGCTCAAAAAGCGGCGACCCTAGGTCTCTTATTGTAAGGGTAGGTACTGATTGCTACCATTAAAAGATTCATATCTTTTTGGCATAAGTGGTCTTGGCGGTTTACCTTTAGCTTGCTTGTTAGGCGGCCCGACCACGATTGGGTTTGATTAGATTTCCTTTTGACGGGTTGTCTCTTACGATACCTAATCTGGCGATCGAGTTGAGGTCTCTTCGGAAAGAACTGGGTTCTTCTGTTGATTCTCGGTGATGCTTAATCGGTTGGGGTCCATTTCTGTTCCCTTTCTGATTAGGCGCTTGCCTTACTTGCTCTGCAGGTCTCTTTCCCTTATAAGATACATATTTTGCTTTTTGTGTATCTATGTCAGAGACTCGTTTGATTACACTCTTTTGCGATGAACGGTGGGCTTTTGAGGATGTAGAAGGGTTCTCATACCCAATTTTTTTTTGTTAGTCGGCGTTCGAAAATAGGTGTTCATATCACGAGCGGTTTTTGAAGATTTCGTGAAAACCTCTATTTTCTTCGTAAACTATCCTCGATGAGATTTCGGACTCTCATGTAGTCGGAAGAGTTCATCAAACTTAGCTTGTAGGATTTTGAAATCATCGACTTGTTGTTTGTTGATTGCTATTTGTTCTTTAATCTGCTTCTCCGATCGGAAGATTTAACCTTTGAACTTTTAGTTCTTGATTTACCTTCGGCGACTTCAAATTGATTTCGGTTAATTTGCTTTCTTGACGACATTCTCTTTAACAAAATTTGAGTATTTTTTTATCCTTAGCTTATCGTTTTCAACTTCCACTATTGTATAAGTGTCTCTTTGCGTTAGAGATCGTCAAGCAATTGCTTTCGAGTAGAGTTGCAAGTCAATCTCTCCAAAGGTGTGCTAATTATATTATATTTGGTGTGGAAATTGAAAAAGCGAAGGTTTGGAGGTTACCTCAGTTGGTCTTCCTCTTAGCCATCGAATGATTTCATCATCGAAGAGAATATCGAGATCTTCATGGTGAAGAAATCATCAACATTGCTTATCATCTGAAGTCTTCTCTTGATGAGTAGCGGGGTCCTCGGAAGGCGGATAGGAATCATCAATTTCGATGTGTAAACAACCATGGCTTTCTGTCTCTATAAGCGTTGCTCTCTTACATTAAAACTTCTCTTCTCTTTCTCTTGGAGTCAGTGCAGGCGTCGGTATTTGTAGTGACACTGGTTTCTCCTGATTGAAGCATGATTCATGATCCTGAGAACTTCTTACGCAAGGTGAGTCACGCCGTCTGTAGGATCTGTCGGTGACTTTCCTTTTCGATTATGTCGAACTTCTTCTCTCGATTTGTTGTCTCTTCTCTCATCGGACCGATCATCTCTTTTTTTTATCTTATCTGTTGGTCGGTGGGAAAACCTATTTTCTTGGCGTCTGCGGAAGCAAAAGCGTTTTGTTTCGGTGCATATAAAAGCGGGGGGGTGAGGCGAGTGTTTCCAATTTTTCTTTTTAAGCTCATGTGTTGTGTTTTTGCTTATAACTAGATGCATATGACAAGTATAAACATAAAGCGATAAACAACACAAACAATATATAGTGGTTTGGACAACCGGTCCTACATCCACTCTCCTCTCTAGGGAAATTCCTTATCAACCACGAAGCTTTTCGACTACCTCGTGTAGTTTACTTACTCAACTTCGCCCTGAGCTTTTCGACTACTCCACGTAGTTTACTTACTCAACCCGACCACGAGGCTTTACGACTACCTCTGTAGTTTACTAACTCAAACTCTTAGATGTTTAACGAGTTCACACTCGCCCGGGACTTATCACCCTCACTCGGGTTTGCCTAACAACTACCTCACTTCACTTTGGGTTTGGGTTTGGTGTTGTCTCCAACTATGGTGAGATTTTTTCCTTACAATGGTTTAGCCTCAATCTAAGGTTGGGAAAATCTCTCTAAGCTATGATACATCGTGGGTTGCTTAGGTTGGGTTCTAGAACACTCTTTGAATATATTTGTATATCTACGGACTTGTGTTATAGGGTGGGAATGCTTTGACTATAACGCTCTTTGGCTTTGTAGCATTTTGTGCATAATCTCTACGCATCCCCATACGATAATGAAGGAAGAACTTGTATTTATAGTGTGGATTTGAATATTTACCGTTGGAGAGAATCACATTCAAATCCATACTATTCTTTTGAGATTCTGACTTTTTCATTTGGTTGTCTTCCTCTCGTTGGTCCACGTCATTTGGATTCCAGCGGCTATATTCCTCGGCTTGATTGCCTCGGAACATTCGAGGATATCTTGAGCATTGGTACATTCTTGAGTCTTTAGTAATTACTGTGCCTTCAGTATTTCTCTGAGTCTTCAGGTTCTCTGAGTCTTCAGTTCTCTGAGTCTTCAGGTTCTCTGAGTCTTCAGTTTCTCTGAGTCTTCAGGTTTCTCTGAGCCTTGAGTTCTCGATATCTCTTGAGTCTTGATATCTCGATTTCTTCTTGAGTCTTGTAAACTAACTTTGTTCTATATCTGCCGACTATACATGGTGCGAGATAATATCCAACACTCTAAAACCGAATCACGATTCATCTATCAAGATTTATCCTGAACATGTCATACTCAGGGGTTTTGGGATCTAATCAAAATCCTCTTTATTAAATTCATTTCCCAACAATTTCCCCCTTTTTGATGATGTCAAAACCTATCTTGTTACAAACATATAACCTATACTCAGGTTTCAGTTTTTCCTATTACAAGAATGGTAAATCTCTAATCAATTTAAATCATTCAATGATTTCTTCAAGAATGAATCTTTCCTAAATAGATCATTACTAAATACTTAAACAATTTCTCCCATAGAATCATATAGTTTCCCTTTTATATGAGCATACAATCAGATCAGAGACATTCAATCAGGCATATCAACATAAAAGACATGTAAAAAAAGATAATGAGGTATTATCTTTGAGCATAAAGATAAAAGTTTCATTGATTGTATGTTATCAGTTACAGATTACAATGAACTTATCAAAGAAATAAAGACATAAAACATAAAGAATTACAAGTCTTGATTTTGGTCTTGATCTTACATCTTATTTCGGCTCCTCATTCTTCTTCAATGGACCTTATCGTCGGGTATCTTGACACTCATCTTGTTGAGTTGGTTTCTTACGACTTCAGACATCTTGACCCTCAGTCTTTTGACCCTATCTTGAGTCTCGGTTTACTTTACTTCTTGAGTCTCGAGATCACTTTACCCAAGCTTATCGATTTCTTCTTTGCACGATCGATTAGCTCGACTAATCGGATCAACACATCTTTAGATCAACATAGCATCGGTCATTATATCGAGGTTAGCATATCGGGTTTATCATATCGATCTTGATCACGTCCCGATCTCGTCGATCTTCATCGCTCATTATCATATCGATCTCGATCACGTCCGATCTTGATCGATCTCTTTTGCTCATATTCGATTTGCAACCTTCTCTTACGATTTCTTTGGTTTTAGCTTTTCTTCACTTACGGTTTTTGCCGCATTTCATCATTTGAACTCATCTAATTTATTTGATCTCGTCGGTCTAAATCTGCTGACCATGTCTTGATCTTGATCATCTACTTTTGATTCTGTGAGTTCCCCTCAAGTTGAAGTTCCCCTTTTCGGTGATATAGACCGATATATCTCGATTTGGTGAAGTTTTCAAGCTCGGTGATTTTTTCTTCATTTGATCGACTTTGTATATGTCAGATTTTTGTTGACCTAATCGATTCTCCTCGATTAAGCCAATTCTTGGAAAGTGTTCTTTGCCAAAACTTAGTCTAGAGTAGTAGCCTCTATTCCCTAAGTTGGTGCGATTTGACATGCGTAAATATCGTCGACACTCTCGATATGTCAATCTGTAGTAACTTTATCAATTATCGGTCGCGTGATTTCTACATTTGTCTTTGTGATGCAAATTTTTCTAAAAAGGTTTTGAGAACTCAAATTTGCATCTGCACCCTTTCTTAGCCTCTATAAATTGGACCAATATTTTACACAACATAACTCATTCACCATACTTTTCTTCTTTATAGAATCATGTATCTGGTGAACCCTTGTTTTCGGTGAGACTTTAGGCAAACACTTTTACCCCCCTTTTCCATGATTTCATCTTCTCAAATCAACCTGTGTGTCCTTTTTGCGGTTCTCGTCGTCATCAAAGATTTCTCATACAATCGTTGCTAAGCTTCTCTACCATCGGGGTGGCGGATCTCTTTATGCATGAACCGAGAAGACACTTCTCCTAATCGTATGCACCTTGTGTGTCTTTTCGGATAGCGTAACCGGCATTAGCAGACTTCGATCGAAAATGAGCGTGAGTTTGATATGCGATCTTGATCGGGACAACGGTGATCTTCCTATATCAACTCACCATTTAACAATTTGGAGAGCCCAATTGACTCTTTCTTAGGGCTCACGGCAAAAAAATCCTATCAAGGCCGCTCTCACTCCATTGGAGAGTCCATCGGTTCTTGGCATAGGATTACCTTTCAAGCCTCCCTCACCTGTTAAGTGGGGGAAAATGAGAGCATGAGATCTTAAAATCTCTCTCTCTCCTCCTCTTAATCACTTTACCTGTAGATCGGGTTTGGGTTTGGATGAAGGTTTAGGGTTATGGCTTAAAGGTTTAGGGTTTAGAGTTATGTATTGACCTCCGGGTTCTCTTGCATTTGTAACTTGTAATGTAACTTTGACCCTCGGGGTTTTATCAATGAAAAGTTCTATTATTCCATTGTTGTGTAAAAACTTGTTTCCCGATACCACTTGTTGGTATCGGATCGAAAGTTTTAAAAAATAGATCGACTCAGGCGATCACTTTGAAAATAGTGATCTGTTGAGTACCTGCTCTGATACCACTTGTTGGTCCCGGTGGGAAAACCTATTTTGGCGTGCGGAAGCAAAAGCGTTTTTGTTTTCGGTGCATATAAAAAGCGAGGGTGAGGGCGAGTGTTTCCAATTTTTCTTTTTAAGCTCATGTGTTGTGTTTTGCTTATAACTAGATGCATATGACAAGTATAAACATAAAGCGATAAACAACACAAGAAATATATAGTGGTTAGGACAACCCGGTCCTACATCCCTCTCCTCTCTAGGGAAATTCTTATCAACTTCGAGCTTTTCGACTACCTCGTGTAGTTTACTTACTCAACTCGCCCCGAGCTTTTACGACTACTCCCGTAGTTTACTTACTCAACCCGACCACGAGCTTTCGACTACCTCTGTGGTTTACTAACTCAAACTCTTAGATGTTTAACGAGTTCACACTCCCCGGGACTTATCACCCTCACTCGGGTTTGCCTAACAACTACCTCACTTCACCCTTTGGGTTTGGGTTTGGTGTTGTCTCCAACTATGGTGAGATTTTCCCTTACAATGGTTTTAGCCTCAATGCTAAGGTTGGGAAAATCTCTCTAAGCTATGATACATCGTGGGTTGCTTAGGTTGGGTTCTAGAACACTCTTTGAATATATTTGTATATCTACGGACTTGTGTTATAGGGTGGGAATGCTTTAACTATAACGCTCTTTGGCTTTGTAGCATTTTGTGCATAATCTCTACGCATCCACACACGATAATGAAGGAAGAACTTGTATTTATAGTGTGGATTTGAATGTTACCGTTGGAGAGAATCACATTCAAATCCATACTATTCTTTATAAGTTCTCTGACTTTTTTCAGTGGTTGTCTTCCTCTCGTTGGTCCACGTCGGTTTGGATTCCAACGGCTATATTCCTCGACTTGAGTGCCTCGGAACATTCGAGGATATCTTGAGCATTGATACATTCTTGAGTCTTTAGTAATTCTTGTGCCTTGATTATTTCTCACGAGTCTTGAGTTCTCTGAGTCTTGAGTTCTCTGAGTCTTGAGGTTCTCGAGTCTTGAGGTTTCTCTCGAGTCTTGATTTCTCACGAGCCTTCAGGTTCTCGATATCCTCTTTGAAGTCTTGATATCTCGATTTCTTCTTGAGTCTTCTAAACTAACCCGTTTATATATATGCCGACTATACATAGTGCGAGATAATATCACGAACACTCTAAAAACCGAATCACGATTCATCTATCAAGATTTATCTGAACATGTCATACTCGGGGTTTTGGGATCTAATCAAAATCCTCTTTATTAAATTCATTTCCCAACATTATCTGTGATCCCCGGTCATCGGATCTGGTCCTTTGGAGATCTGTAAATTTGGACTCCTGTTTCTTCCTCTGCTGTCTTGATAATCCCTGTAGAATCTGCGATACTTACCAAGTTGAATGTTAGATCTTTCAAGTTTCCTGGTAAGTAAAGTGATCTGTTCAACTTGGCTTATTATGTTTCCAACGAGTTCGGTGGCCTTTGATCTCTTCTTTGGTTGCTTTGAATCTGGTTGATTTTGATGTGGAGGTTGTGGCTTCAAAGAAAGTGACTCGTCTTCTTCATCTTGCCCTCTTTTCGATCGGATCGAACTCATGGGCTTTAAGACTTAGGAACAAGCTACTTGGCTACATCTTGGCAATATCTTGGCAATCCTTGATTTAGTGACTTTCATGTCCCACTTCTTGGTGAGAGATCTCAAGATCTTGTAATTAATGTCTTTATCGACATCTCTCTTCCAAGTTCTCATACCTTTTGTTTCTTGACATGGTGATTCTCCCATCGAGCTCATTGATGGTTTCATTTGGCAACATCTTAAGCTTCTCGAACTTCACCAGTTCAGCTTGCAATCTGCTGTCTTTGATCTGATCATTTCCTTCACACATCTCAGCAAGCGTATCCCACATCTGTTTAGCTGTCTTGAGATACTTTATCTTTTCTTTGGTGATCTTATCCATGGTCTTCATGATTATATGTCCGCTATTGTATCCGGTGTATCTGACTTTCTTTCTTCGCATCCATCGGAGCACGATCTCTTCCAGACAAGGCTTCCAACTGCAAAATCTGGATCACCTCCAACAGTTGGGTTGTCGTGATAGATGATGATGGGTCCTCGTTCAATGACTTCCATCATTTTGCCGCTTATTGACCCAAGATGGTTGCACATATATATTGTCCAATCTGCATACTCATCAATGGAAAATTTAGGCAAATCATGATACATACCAGAGGTATTATCCATGCTGAGTGATTTTGAAAACGAATGAGTTTTGAAAATGGTTTTTCAAGATCAGTTCAAGTGACCACAAAGATTCTTCCTCAAGAACCGATGATACTCAAAGCCAGTGGTCTGTAGAAGCATTGCTCTGATACCACTTGTAGGTCCTGAACGGATTTCATGAGGGCAGAAGTCTAGAGAGGAGGGGTGAATAGACTTCTGAAAACTTTTTCGTGCAGATCAGGTGTGATTGCAGTTTGCACGATCGAGTGCAAGTGAATCGGATTTTAGCCCGATATTCAATCTTCTTGAGTGCACGAGGGCGGTCGGTTTGATATCTGTCGATTTAAGCGATAGTCGCGGAAGCTAGTTTGTACCGTGTGAAAAACCCATTTTATCAAATCGATTCTCAAGCCCGGTTTTCAATCGGTACGACTAAGATGTCAACTTCGATCGGATCGGGTTGCTTGGTGCGATCGATATTAACTCAGAATATGTATGCAATTTTAAGCTCAGTTGTGTGTAATAGTGTAAAGCAATAAAGAGCAAGTAAATGCACACAAGATTTTTATAGTGGTTCAGACAATCGGTCCTACGTCCACTCTTCCCTTAACACAAGGGGCACCAACTAAACCAACTTAACCGACTGGACTTAGTTTAATGTGTTAGTCCAACACCCAACAGATGTTTATCTAATTCACACTCAACGGATCGAAATCGAACTAGAATCCTGATGCGAAATCTTGCAAAACAAACTTAACCTAACTTTGAGTTTGGGTAAAGATTTGTTGTGGTTCCAACTGGAAATCTATCCTAGTGTTTATGTAGCCAAATGCTAGAGGATGAGATTTCTATGCTAAGAACAATGGGATGAACACTTAAGAATAATCTTTAAATTTGGTGTTCTCCGAGCGGAAATTCTGCTATAGCTTTTGCTTCTTGATAATTTGAGTTATTTCCGTTGTTCCGCTTTTCGGTTCTTCTCGGTGTGTTCTTCACTTTGAAGAGCAATCCCATTTTATAGACCACGAAATCAAAGAGCCGTTGGAGAGCAATTTGAATTTCGGGCTATATTTGGTAGGTTTGTAGGATTTGATGTGACGTGCTCCGAATATCGGCGTGGCCGAAGGCATGATTAGCGTCTTTTGTCTCCGCAGCGTCGAATCCTGCATTGTCAGCTCTTTTTGTGCACGTGTCGCTTTCTCTTTGGCTTTCTGATCTTGACTTCAATATTTTTCCATTTGACGATTGATATTCCTTTTGTAGAATATTCGTATTATGCAGTGTACCATTTTGGTTGGCGCCCGGTGTGGTGACTTTGATCAAATAACTTATCGGTCTACCTTGTAGAGTTTTTCGATCTTGATTGTCTTAGCACAATTTGCAAACTCGGTGATGTAGGTCTTACGGTCTTACGGTAGTCTTACGATCTTTAGGTTACTCGACTCTCAATGTTTTCGATGTCATCTTTGAGTCTTGAGTTTCTCCGAGCTCTTGGCTTATCTGAGTCTTGAGGTTTATCACGAGTCTTGAGTTTATCCCGAGTCTTGAGCTTATCGAGTCTTGAGTTTATCGAGACTTCGATGTCTTCTATCTTCTTTGATCATCGGCTTCTTCTTGTCTTGACTTGTCTTAGTCTTGATCATCGACCTTATCGGTCATCGATAATTTGACGACCTATACATATTAAGTTCCCCTCAATATGTGACCTATCTTTTTACATCACTATCTATACATTTAAATTTGGTCATCTTAATCTGATTCTAAGTCATCGATCATTAATGAGATCATTTGGTCCTATTCTAACTTTGTTTTGGAACTTCCATCAAAACTAAATACAAATTTCCCAACAGGTGATGCATTTTTTGCAGTAAATTTCAACCTTTTTATAAAGGATGTGTTTAATGGATGTTCTCTTAGTGTTGGCATTTGGTACAACTAATTTTGTGACTAAAATACTTGAAATGAGACATACCGTATATTAGATCAAAAAAAATCTTAACGTTAATGGACATAAAAAAACAATTTTAGTTGGGAATGTATGCTATAATATTTTTTAAAAACATAGACAAACACTACAATAAACAATGGTACAAGATTCTTACCCAATTTCATTAAATCGGATATTTCATATCCCACACCATATCATTACATAAATATGCATTTTTAATACAACAAAAAACGAACATAAGAACAATAATGATTGACACAATTGAACTAGTGTGTACATTTTTTGCACAACGAATTGAAAACTGAAAATATTTTTTGCACGAGCATTTTAATGTTGAAATATTTAATTTTGGGCCATTTTTATCTTTTTTAATTCGGCTAGATTGACCGAGTATTTTAACAAATAATCCAAATGTGTTTAACACATTTATTGATATTACTTTTCAGCCCAAATATATGTTCTATTTTTTTCGGCCCAAATAAAATTTAGCCCAATTTTTACTGGTCTGCTAATGGGCTAAAATATAAACTTTTGTAAATCCAAAATAAAATGATAATCGTTGAAAATAGAAAGTCCATGTGTGCAATTTTTTTTACCTTTTTGTGAAAACTGGAATGTTTTCACCTTTTATAAAACTGAAGATATTTTTTGCACTAGCATTTTAATGTTGAAATATTTTATTTTGGGCCATTTTTATCTTTTTTAAATGGGCTAGATTGACCGAGTATTTTAATAAATAATCCGAATGTGTTTAACACATTTATTGATATTAATTTTTGGCCCAAATATATGTTCTGTTTTTTTCGGTCCAAATGAAATTTAGCCCAATTTTTACTGGTCTGCTAATGGGCTAAAATTTAAACTTTTGTAAATCCAAAACAAAATGATAATCGCTGCAAATAGAAAGTCCAAAACAAAATGATAATCGCTGCAATTTTTACTGGTCTACTGGAATGTTTTCACCTTTTATAAAATTATAACCGTTGAACATTAATTATTGGGACCGTTTGATTTGTCAGATTTAGCCGTTGGAATTATTACCGTTTAGCATGATTCAGTTTCACTTATTTTAACCTATATATATGTCAGACTTTTTGTGCTTTTTTTACATACCCCCCATGAATAAAACCTTCATCACACACACACACACACACACACATATATATATTGTTGGGATATTTTAGTTTTGATGAATTATGAAAAAACAATATCAACTTGTGTTATCGTTTAATCTACGGATAACAAGTTGAGGGGAGCGAGATAACAAGTTGAGGGGAACTCGAAATCGGACTAAGATGATCGAGATCGGCCGAGGCTCGGAGACGAGACCGATCGAGATCGATGAGGAAGATGAGTTCGAGTTAATCGATGGTGTGCAAAATCAAGAAGAAAGAAAAGCTAAGTCACCGATCGAAGAAGATTAGATGACCGGATGACCAGATCGAAGAGGAGGTTGCGGATCGAAAGGAGCAGATGAGATCGGTCGAGATCGACGCGTGATCAAGATCGATAAGCTAACCCGATATGCTAACCTAATATGCTAACTGGTGTACTAATCGATCGCAGATAAACCGATATCTTCGGTTCGATGCTATATTGATCCGAATATGTGAGTTGATCGGATCAAAGGAGAAGAAAAGATATCGAAACCCGTAAAAAAGATACCAAATCAAAGGAGAAGAAATCTAAGAGAAGTCATCTCAAGTCATGTTCACCGAGAATCGAACTCTATTGATGATCGGCTATTCGAAAATCTTTAGTGACCTTAGGGGTTAATGTCCGAAGTCGAAGAAGTTGAACTCGGTTAAATTTGAGTGTCAAGATGCCCCGATCGACAAGGTCCGCAAAAAGAGAAGTCTCGTGAATCAAGAATCTCGAAGACTCGGAGAAACCCAAGACTCAGATTGATCCTAAAGATTATAGCCAATTAGATTCGGTGGCGTGGACAATGAGAGGAAGACAATCACCTAAAAAAAAAGTGCAAAAGCTCTGAGAATAGTATGGATTTGAATGTGACTCCATCCAACGATAACATTCAAATCCACACTATAAATACAAGTTCTTCCTTCATTATTCAGAGTGGAGAAAATGCGTGAAACATCCAAAAAGCCAAATCATCCAGCATTTCCACCATAGAACACCGAGCAAGAAATACACGCATATATTCAAGAGTGTTCTATCCTAGATCTAAGCACAAATGTAATATCCTAGCTTAGAGATTTTCCCAACCTTAGCATTAAATTTAAACAAATGTAAGGGAAAATCTCAACCTAGTTGGAAACCAAACAAACCTTACCCAAATTAGTTTGGTAGGATAAGTTTGTAGGTTGAGTGAGAACTCGGTAAACATCTAGTAATCCCGAAAGGGAGGGTAGGCAATCCCTTGAGGGAGATAAGTCCCGTTTGAGTGAGAACTCGGTAAACATCTATAGGCGATCCTGTGAGGGTGATATGTCCAGTTTGAGTGTGAACTCGGTAAACATCTATTGGGTTTTGGACTAACACGTTAAACTAAGTCCAGTTGGTTAAGTAGGTGCCCCTGTTGAAAGGGAAGAGTGGATGTAGGAGTTGGACTCCGAACCACTATAAAATTGTGTGTTTTTTACTGCTTTATGTTCTTACTTGCCATATGCATTTGATTATAAGCAAAACACACATTGTTCTTAAAAGCAAAAAAATTGAGTAATTGGAATCACTCTGCCCTCACCCCTGTTTTATATGCATCAAATGGTATTTTCGGCGCACACGGGTTTTCCAAATCGGGACCAACAATTGGTATCAAAGCGGGAGTTCAAAAGTTTACTGATTTCAAATGTGACCCACTGAACTAATACCAACAATTGATATCAGAGCGGGAGTTCAAAAGATCATTGATTTCATGTGACAACCTGAACTGATCTTTTTAAACAAAAACCCGTTTCTGTATAAATGCATATATTTTAATGTTTTCGCGTCATTATCAAAAAGGGGGAAATTGTTGGGATATTTTAGTTTTGATGAATTATGCCAAAACATTATCAACTTATGTTATTGAAGCTAATCAACAGATAATAAGTTGAGGGGGAACGAGGGAACAAGTTGAGGGGGAACTCATTAAATCAGACGAAGATGATTGAGATCAGACGAGGCTGCAGACGAGACTGATCGAGATCAGATGAGGAAGATGAGTTCCGGAGTTAAGCGATGAAATTTGTGCAAAATTAGAAGAAAAGAAAAAGCTAAGCGGTGATCGAAGATCGGATGACGGATGACCGGATCGAAGAGGAGGTTGCAGATCAGAAGAGGAGCAAATGAGACTGATCAAGATCAGACGTGATCGAGATCAGATAAGGTAACTTGATATGCTAACCTAATATGCTAACCTGATGTACTAATCTGATGTAGATAAACTGATATCTTTGGCTCGATGCTATCTTGATATGATCATGTGAAATTTGATCAGATCAAGCGAGAAGAAATCAGATATCGAAACCGTAAATCTGATACCGGATCGGTGAGAAGAAATCAGAAGAGAAGTCATCTGAAGTCATGTTCACTTAGAATCAGAACGCTATTGATGATCGAGTTAATTGAGTCTTTAGTGACCGAGGGGGGAGGGATGATGTCGGAAGAAGTTGAACTCGGTTAGCTTTGAGTGTCAAGATATTCTGACTGCATAAGGTCTGCTGAAGAGAAGTCTGTTGAATCAAGAATCACGAAGACTCGAGAGAAACACGAAGACTCTGATTGATCCTGAAGATTATAGCCTTTAGATTCAGCTGACGTGGACCAATGAGAGGAAGACAACCAGCTTGAAAAAACTGCAGAAGCTACAGAATAGTATGGATTTGAATGTGACTCCATCCAACGGTAAAATTCAAATCCACATTATAAATACAAGTTCTTCGTTCATTATTCAGAGTGGAGAAAGTGTGTGAAACATCCAAAAAGCCAAATCATCCAGCATTTCCACCATAGAACACTGAGCAAGAAATACACGCATATATTCAAGAGTGTTCTATCCTAGATCTAATCACAAATGTAATATCCTAAGCTTAGAGAGATTTTCCTAACCTTAGCATTGAGGTTAAACAAATGTAAGGGAAAATCTCAACCTAGTTGGAAACCAAACAAACCTTACCCAAATCAGTTTGGTAGGATGAGTTTGTAGGTTGAGTGAGAACTCGGTAAACATCTAGCAATCCCGAAAGGGAGGGTAGGCAATCCCGTGAGGGAGATAAGTCCCGTTTGAGTGAGAACTCGGTAAACATAATAGGCGATCCCGTGAGGGTGATAAGTCCCGTTTGAGTGTGAACTCGGTAAACATCTGTTGGGTGTTGGACTAACACGTTAAACTAAGTCCAGTTGGTTAAGTAGGTGCCCCTGTTGAAAGGGAAGAGTGGATGTAGGAGTTGGACTCCGAACCACTATAAAATCGTGTGTTCTTTACTGCTTTATGTTCTTACTTGCTATGCATTCGATTATAAGCAAAACACACATTGTTCTTAAAAGCAAAAAAAAAAAGAGTAATTGGAATCACTCTGCCCTCACCCCTGTTTTATATGCATCAAATGGTATTTTCCGCGCACATGAGTTTTCCAAATCGGGACCAACATATATATGTGTGTGTGACAAAAAAAATCCATCCACAACTATCCACCCTACAAACAATAAAAATAAAAGGCCTACAGAAAATGTCTTCAAATAGTCGCACCACATCGTGGGTGGTGTGTGTGGTGTGTGCCAACGAATTGGGGTGTTCAAAAGAATGAGGCGGGCGAGGTTTCAAGTACCCCAATAAGAACTGATGCTAGGATGAGGACTATTATTGCATGCAACTCCTACCATGTCAATCTACCTACGCTTTTTGTTGGTAATATCATTACAGCTATGGTGATGCTTTTAATTGGTGTTTTGATCAAGGGTCTATCCATGTAACCTAGCACATTTTGCCCTATCAAATGTACTAAAAGGGATTACTTTTGTAAGCTAAATGTAATACAATGTCTACTGAATTTTCCCAAATATTAATGCAATCTCTATTTTTTTTTTGTAGTCGAATAACATGTTATCATGTATATGATTACTATGATTAGAAAAAATAAATGAAACCCCCAAAATCACACAGAACATGTAAATTGATGGCCTGCAAAGCAATAAAAAACAAAAACATCATGCCTAATCTGAAATAACATGTAAAATGAAAAAAAATATATAATTTTTGCACATGTAAAATGAGGTCCTGCAAAGCAATAAAAAATCCAGAACATGCTACCTAATCACACAGAACAGGTAAAAATGATTCACTGCAAAAAAACATAATGCCTTTAAATCATCAGTCTAAATATCCAGAACTTCCATCAATTCAGATACAAAATCACTCCAAATGAGCCACATTGTCCCAAGCACAAAATCATAATGAACTAGATCAAAGTTTGGTCAGACCTTAAAATACGCAAAATATGAGACACATTTGCACCAAGTTTTGTTCATACCACGAATTAGATCAAAATACAACCCTAAACTTGTGCTGCATGAACGTTTCCACCATTTTAGCACGGTAGTTCCCAGCAGAAACATAAGTCAACACACCCTTCTGGTAAGTCTTATGCATGATGGTTTTTTTCAATCTGAAGGCACACGACAACCCCACAATCTAGCGAATCACACTCTTGCTGCATACTATCAATATATTTCGTGGGCGTGCATTTACCAGCTAAGAACGGGTGTCTAGGGTTACAACTCTTGATCAATTTGCGGAGTCTTTTCTCAACGTATTCAACCTGGATTACGAAAATTATTTGTTCACGAGTCACTAATGTACAAAAGCTGCATTTGCATAACAAACATAAAGGCATGTTACAAAAATAAACTTACAACTATCATCGATCGTGTAAGGTGTTCATCATCCACACCAGGCACTCGGGGGCGCATTGAGTTGTAAAAATGTCATTCCAATGTATGCATGTTCAATGTCAACAATGTCCAATGGTCCCCGGACAATCTCTTACCTTTACCCCCACTTTTTGTCACCATAGGAAACAACAGAAAATCCATATCCATGCATTTTGACAACGGCAAATTCACAAACTGGTTCAGGATACTGTTTTGACCTTGATCATTAACAGCAATCAGCTCCTGCGAGGGTTCAAAAATGCATTGTTTTTGGTTTTGGTGTGTGTAATAGGAAATAGTATATGGTTGGCGAAACATTTTAAATATTAAATTATTACCCAGCATTGAGAGGTGATAACCTCTGTATTCTGACCACCACGAGTTGAAATGTATTTGTCCTTTAGCAGATCTACCCAAGCATAAATAACCTTGGATTTGCACAGTGCAATAAAATTTGAAATCATAATTACGGAAAGATAAATACACACACAATAATGAACCAGACGATTACAATTTTAACTTACATTACTTGGTATTCTTGCATGATGGAGGATGCTGATAATATTAGCTGCAGTCACTTCAGTCAGTAGGAGAACCCCATTCCATATGACACGGCTGGTATGAAAACAAAACGGTCAAAAAAAAGAAAACAAATTTTAGAAAACGATGTTATGCATAAGTTTATATTTTAAAAATTACCTCCCTTGGAAATTCTTCCAATTTTCAAGAAGGTCTTTCTTCACATGGTCCTTCGTCTTTGACACAGCATGGTAATCAGGGTCCAACTACGGTTCTTTATTCCGTTTCCTTGTACTTATCTTCTCGACCTTGATAACAGCCTTATCAAGCGATTCAACTGGCACTTCACATTCATGAACCTTAATCAACTCACCCGTACTCAATTGTGGTGTTACTTCCTTCGCCTTCCTCTCATTGTTTTCAGTCCGGAACCTTACCAGTTTTGAAATATTGCTAGGACTAGTGAGACGATCAACAAGTTTAATGGGTACATAAGGCTTATTTCATAATCAGCTTGACCGACTTCCGCCACCATCAGATCTGCAGGTTCCAATTTCAACTTGATCATAGCATCAACTGTTTCACGTGAACTACTTTCAATCTTGGAAATATGCATCTTTGTAATCGGGTCAATGTGGGCAAGATTGGCTGGATCGGCGTATATCTGGGTTGGAGTTGGGGTTGTAAATTCCTCGATTTTTGAAGATAGATTCTCATTCTCATTCACCAACATCTTCAACTTGCTTTCGTAAATTTCTCAATCAAGCTCTCGCGCCCGTGCAATCTTCTTGATCTCTTCAGTCTGCATCTTCATTTCCGCCATCATCAAATTCAGCTTCTCACCAACACTCAGATCGCTTGTATCTGTTACGTCCACGTCCATCGCTTCTTTCAATTTATCTTCAACAGCAACAACATCCTGTTGATCTACTGTGTTGTCAATTGCCATATTAATGCATCCACCATCATCAGCAGGATCACAGAACATGTCAACATGATCGCCCTGCAATTCGGAGTGTTGTAATTCACCAATCACACTTTGCACGACTGCAACATCATATTGCACACTCGGTTCGACTTGAGAAAGGTTCAAACTGAAGTCTGGGATGTCCATCGAAAGATCAGGTTCATCGCTAACAGAAAAATTAGCCTCTTCATTTTTGGTGGTAACGCCGGCCTCAATTAAGCATCCAACATCACAGATTTGCGGTGAATACTCAAGTAATCCTCTAACAACACATGCTTGTTGTACACTGACCTCAACGTTTTGTGGCACATCCTCAATCAAGCTTGTGATTTCTATTTTTGAAGTAGAAGCCACATCCTCGTGTAGGGTCACCGACACACTATTAGATGCATTCAAATATTGGTATGTAAAAATGTCTTTGTTTGAATCACCACGCCCTACATCCTCAAATTATTGCTTCTCCTCACACCCACCATAAAATCCACCTCAGTCGTCACTAGTGTCCACATCTGCAAATTGCTTCTCCTCACACTCAACGGCTAAATTTTTTAGTAGCTTGAACTGTTCTTTCTCCTCTGATGTTGGGTTCAACACTTTCCTTCTTATCTGTACAATAACAAAACAAAATATTGTAATAATAAACAAGCAAAAAAACTAATTTAATTAGTATAAAAGAACTTTTAAATTGCACAACTTACATATTCACGTCCCAATTTTCGTAGCTTATCACGAGTTAGAACGTCCTTTAACACCTTCAAATCCCATTTCAAGAAGAGAGGAAATTTAGCACCTTGTACGGGCTCAACCAATCGGGTATGCTCACACGACCAAAACTATATTTTCAAAATCAAAATAAAAAACAAAAATGTACAGTTTTAACAAAAATTCAAGGATAAATCAAGTATTTGTAGTTACACATTAGAATAAAATCACTTACAGCTAATATCATTGCGCATCCACCTATTCTCATAGTGCGCTCAATTTGATTTGGCTATGCAAAAGATTGGTAATATAGTTGCACCAATCACACCTCCAGATCTCATCAAAATTCTCAAAGCATACAGTAAGATGTAATGCAATTGCAGAATTCTGGTTTGGCGAAAGTACTGAGGCCAGTAGATAACAACCCGTTAGCCTAACAACATCTCTTGAGCTCAAATCATCCTTCCTAGTAAGCATAGCCTTAAGTTTTTTCAGAATTTTCTTCTTGTACAAAGCAACCTGCTTAACTTCTCCAAAACAACGGCTAACCCATTCAGGCATATCATACTCGTTATTTTTTAAAGGTATTGTATCTCGCCAACTTCCTATTCCAAATATCAGACCAACATCCAAATTCGTAAGCCTAACAACTTTTCCACCGATAATAAAATTACCCTTATCATCGTCATACATAGAAGAATCTTCCTTATGACATCCTCCTTCTTATCACACCTTGATATCAAAAGTTCAGTATCATTTTGGTATATTGCATTGAACATATACCAAAATGGTGTCCCCCGAATCTCATTCATATGATTTTCTCGGAACTTAAGAGACTTCATATCCTTTATGCAGGTTTTCAGATTGCTCCGGTAGTATGTAACTGAATTTTTGATTTGCACATCACCTACAAACAAATCATCAAAAAACATGAAAATTGAACATCAGCTATAACAGTTTGCACAATAAGTATAAATTTGATAAAACAAAAAATGTCCTATAAAAAAAAAAAAAAAAACTTACCAAAGCGGTTAGTTGGCTAAATCTTCTTACTCTTCAATTTCTTAGCACCATCACTACTATACTCAGATGTTGAAGCATCCAACACATTCTTGTATTGTACACTATCTAACCCAATACTATCTGTTTATTCAAAATATATACAATTCTGTTACATTTTTTTCATGCTCTTTTATAAACTATGTGTTAAATTTATAATAACAAATATACATACTATCAGAATCTGAACCTGAGTTTGGTGAACATGCATCCAAGTCAGAAGTATCCTCTATATTAAAAGGAAACATGACATAAAACATCAAATTTAATGTCAGAAGATGTCCAACAAATCACCGAAACATCACATTTCTATATACAATGAACACTTACCAGAACTAAACTATGCGCTGCTTTCGGTTTCCACTACTTTCTCTACAAAATATAATGTTTCTCAGGCGGTCACAATGTATATTTTTTAAACAAAACAATTTTTAAAAAAATGAATAGATTACTAGCTTAAAATATTAAACATTCTTAGCTCGCTAAACAAACAAATAAACTTGTCATAAAATAGTTCTTCAATAAACAAAGGGACCCATAAACAAACTTCAAAACTTAAAAAAACTCTATTCGATATACACAAACAAAATTCTGCACATAAATATTAGTACACTAAAAAACATGTATAAATCACAGGTATTTTACAAAATTCCATGATTTCTATACAAAGGTATATCTTCATATTATTTTTTGCACAACATGATATCTTCATAGTTTAAACCATAAAACAAATACAGAATATCTCCATGCAAACAACTAAAAGAAAACATAAATAAAATTAAAAAAATACAACTTTCTTACCTTTTCGTCTAGTACTTCTAGGTCTTATTTTTTTGTTCTTACTAGATGAAGCTGTAAATCACAAAAGGGTGTGGGTCGAAGAAATTTACATCCCGTATAATTTAAAGAAAAATAACATAAAAATTAAAAGAAAAAAGGTGAACGATTTTACCTTTTGTTTGTTGCTTCGTCTTTTTTTTAGCCTTCGAACGAATCGACTTAACGGAACTCAAACGTTTACTTCGTCGTTCTCCTACCATTTCTACAAAATAATATCAAAAAATTAATTCAAAAGATCAAACAATAACACCAGAAATCAAACATATGCAAGAAACTAGGCAAGAAAATAAGTCGGGAAATATAATTTTACCAGAACCCAAACAAGAAATTGGACGGAAAATTAAACTTCCCCGTAGAAAATTTCGTGGAGAGACAAATTTCTATTTCTTGTGTGGGTGGTTGTGAAGCTTTGGTTTAGGAAGCCTACAATAATTGAACTGAGTTGAAAGATTGCTTCTGGAATTGGAAAAGCCTGCATTGGGAAGATACACGCACGTCAAATCGTGAATAGAAGGTGGCAGTTGGTATTTGAGGGGTTTTTAATTTAGATGAGTTAGTAAGGGTATTATTGGGTTTTAACAAGTGATATGGTACCTAAGAGTAATGTTTATATGTAGTAGTATCTATTAGTAATTAGGGAGACCCTTTTGCACCTAATAGTGAATCCCCCTTTTTCAATTTTTCGTTGGTAATCCATCAGTAATCCATTATTATCTATTACTAACAAATATATATTTCAATGTGAAATATTATCGACGAGCAAAACACCGACGAAAAAAATTTGTTGGCAATCCACTAGTAAATGGAAATTTGTTGATTACTGTTGGTCCCGGTGCAAACGAGTCTTACATGTGTATGGGGGGGAATATACGTGTTCAGTATTTTTAAAACTTTTCTTTTATTGAGGTCAGCTTGGGTCAGATAATCCTGAAGATTAGGTCCTGAGAAGCACAAATCACTCGAGTCAAAGTCTCATCGAGACAAGTGATCTCGAAGTTTTTTTAAACCTCGATAATCCCAACCGAGTCCCTCGAAGCCAGAGATCCCGAGTTGCTTGGATCGGATAACTAACTTCTTGAACCCTCGAAGTGTAAGTTCGGTTTGGTAACTATCTCTGTTTCTAGCTTACTCGGATGTCTTGGAATGGTTGGCCCTTTAGTTTATACTCGTTTTAAGCTTTCTTTGAAAACCTTCCTTTAATGGAATAGTGATTAGGGCGTGATTCAATTACATGCAACTTCAAATTGGATTGATTCCAATGAATATCTCAATGAAAATATGCTTTCAGATTTAAATCAATGCGGCAGTTAAGTACGTGATAAATAAAAGCAATAAACAACACAAACAATTTATAGTGGTTCAGAGACTCAAGCTCCTACGCCCACTCTCTCTCGATCCTTCGGAGAAATTCACTAATCACTTCCTTGAGCTTTACGACTACCTCGCGGAGTTTACTTACTCAACTTCGCCCCGAGCTTTTACTACTCCCGTAGTTTACTTACTCAACCCGACCTTGAGTTTTTCGACTACCTCCGTAGTTTACTTACTCAAACACAAACAAGCTTTCAGACTACCTCTGTAGCTTACTAACTTCACCTCTAGAGCTTTCTGACTACTCCGCGTAGTTTACTAACTCTTTACAACTCTTCTCACCAACAATCACACTCAAACTACCTTCTAAAGGGTTTGGGGTTTCTTGGTTGGTTTCCAACTAGGATGAGATATCCTTTATAATAAAGTACAATGCAAAATTTGGGATACCTCGACTAAGCTTTGAATATATCTTATCAAGCTAGGCTTAGTGGAATGAGCTCTCTTCGATTTAAAAGCACTTGGGAAATTCTAAGTTTTTCGAAAGTGCTTTAACTTTCTTGATAATAAGTTTGAGCTCTTGAGTTGCTTACAAATTTCCCGTAACCTTACAATGTAGAGGGTCACAAGTATTTATAGGCATACACCAAGGTCACTCTTGAAAAACTATCCGTTGGAGGAGATAGCTTTCGTGAGTTTCCTCTTATGGTGTGTGAGGAACGGCTATATTTAGGGTTTGAAACTCCCTAACACGTTTTAGGGAATAGCCTTTCATGTATCCGGTCTTCACTTTTTGCAGTCTGGAACTTTGTACTTCTGACATCTTTTTCAATGACACCATCCAACGCCAAAGGTCGATATAGTGCGATGTTGTCTTCCTCTTTTTGACTTTTGTCTCCATTTAAAAGGTAGACACCTTCAATGGCTCTTTTGGTTACAAACTCGAGTTGATATAACCTTAACAACACTCTGACTTGGTTCCTTTTGTCTGCATTTGAATGTCTTGGAAAATATCTATTTCTCTAAGGAATCGCGATCTTCTCAAAGATTGCATCCTTTCAGATAGATATGTTGATTGCCTCGGAACATTCAGTTTATCTTGAGCATTGATACATTCTTGAGTCTTGATAATTCTTTGTGCCTTGATATTCTTGATCTTGATTCTTGATCTTACATCTTCTGCGTCTTGAGTCTTACGAGTCTTGGTCTTCTTACGAGTCTTGGCGTCTTGAGTCTTCGCGGATATCTTGGTGATATATTTGAATCTTCATCTTGAGTCTTGATTCCTCGATTTCATCTTTGAGTCTTGATATCTCGATTTCTGCTCGAGTCTTGATTCTCGATTTCTGCTTGAGTCTTGATATCTCGATTTCTGCTTTGAGTCTTGATTCTCGGTTTCTTCTTGAGTCTTGAAAACTTTAGTTTCATCTTGAAACTTTCAGTTTCTTGAAACTTATCTTGAGTTCTTGAGAATCTTTAGATCTAACTTTGATCTATATCTGGCGACTATACATTTTGCGGATATCATCTGAATACTCTAAAAGCCCGAATCGACTCAACTATCAAGATTATTACGAACATGTCATACTCGAGAGGTTTTGGGATCTAATCAAAATCATATATCTTTATTAAATTCATCTCCCAACAATTTCCTTTTTGATGATGCAAAACCTATCTTGTTACAACCATACAACCTAAACTCGGGTTTTAGTTTATCCTATTACAAGATTGGTTATGTCTCCAATAATTTCCCGAACAGAGAATCTCCCAACAATTTCTTAAGTAGAGAATCTCCTAACAATTAATCTCCCAACAATTTCTTCAGTAATGAATTACTCAAAGAATTCATCACCAAATACTAAAAACAATTTCCCCATAAACAATTAATTCAGAGACATCATTCAGCATATCAAAAGTAAAAGACATGTAGATAAGATAATGAGATATTATCTTTTGAGCATAAATGATAAGTTTTCATTGATGATAGGTAGTGCATTATAAAGTTACAATGAATCTTATCGAACAAAAATAAAAGACAAAAAGATAGAAAAATTACAAGTGTCTTGTGTAAGTCTTGATCTTGATCTTGATTTGGCTCTTGGTCTTACGCTCTTGGTTTGCATCTTCTTCAACTTCATCAGCGGGCACCTCCAGGTTGAACATTTTGAAATACCTCTTCTTTGGTGCATTTCTTTCCTTGATGATATCCGGACTGTTCCCTGTCAGACCTAACTGTGCAGCATACTGAGATATTTCTTGAGTAATGGCTTTTTCATTCACCAAGCCATTACCAAGTCTTGGAGGAGGGTAGGTATATGGACCGGGGGCTACTATCGTGACCTTTCCTTCATCCGCAAGGTTTATCCAAATTTTGGAGATATTTAGGATAGAAGGTTAGGAGATATTCAATAAATGCTTCATTTGGATCTGAGCTTTCCCCTTTCCATTCCCTGAGCACATCATAGTAGAACCAGAAGGTTCTCTTGACCTCTTCCCAACTATCGTTGAATTGGATGGGCATCCATTTGTCAACGTGTGGCCATTTCTGTGCTTTTGATGTCTCTCTCCGTTTGCTCGCAAACTTTTTGTATCCACTCCTTCGTTTCTGCTCTTCTTCAGCCTTCTTCCCGATTCTGAGCACGCTTTGAGACCCAAAGCGCGACTTTCTTTTCTTGTTCTATCTGGAGTGTCTTCAGAGCATTCCTTGTGTTGAAGACTTTTCTCTGAGGATGACCTGCAGACTCTTCTAAATCTTCAATCAACTTTCTTTGCACTGGCTTAGAAGCCTTAGCACGCTTTCTCTCAGGTTCAACAATGCCCAAGGCTTTCCTCTTCATATAAGCGATTCAAGAGATCGGGCTTGTTCCAACCTTAGCTCTATCACTCAGTTTCTCTCTCGCAACATCAAGCATGGTTTCTTCAGAAACCTGAGTGTAGATCGGCTTCTCCACCTTACTGAACTTCATCTTGTCAGTAGCTTCGACATCCTTCAAGGCTTTAGATAGGATATTCATTTCAACTTCCTTTTGCGCCTTTTTCTCCAAAGTATGTGCCAATAACTTCCTGAGGTCTTCACCTGGCCTTTCCCCCTTCTTGGCACCGTAATTTGGTAGGAGTCTAGAGAGTGTTGTGTCCATACGGTATTGCTCTTTGCTTACACAAAGCGCACCTCTCCTGCTAACTGATCCTGTTCATCTTCTAGCCTCGAGGTGGTTCTTTGCCACGAGAGAATTCTTAGAAAGAAAGATGGGCAAACTGGCAAGAGAGAGCATCTTTAAACATCTCTGTCATCTTGGTCATGAGCATTGAGCTCATTTCCTCAACAGCAGACTTGATCAGTACTTCGTTCTTCTCTGCCAATTTCACCTCTAGAAACTCAGTTCTCTCCTGGTGCTTATGTTTAAGTTCAGCACTCATCTCAACCTTGACTCCCTCCAGCTTCTCATTCAGCTTGTCTTCCATGGAGGTCATCTTTGAGGTCGAGTGTCTTGAAGTTGCACCGATTCAAGATGAACTCAGATTCTCCATCTTACGAGATTGGGTGGCCAATGTCTCTTCCATCGAGAGTGATCTTGTTCAGCATTGGCTCAACCTTCTCATGCTTCTCCACAATGGGAGTGAGGTCGATCTCAGGAACATTTTGCACCTTCTGTGCTGATTGATCATCCTGGGGTTCAGACACAACACGAGGGCGGTCTGCTTTTTGAGCATCGACTTCATCACGAGCTCCGATCTCTGGCGAGCCTCGGTCAGTACATCGAACAATTGAGTTAAAGATAGAAACTTGATAACTTTGGCATAATTGTTAATAGTGCAAAAGGTACCGAAGAGTGCTAACTTTCGGTCGAGGTTGAATGATTTCGGAGTTGATCGACCTGAAGCTTCCTTCTCCATCCGAGGACCGATCCTCGGCATCTCCCTGTTGGTCCCCATCTTGAGATTTGTCTCTCGCTGCTAGGGGCACCAACCCGGTAGCTCTCCTCTCGGCGATCTTCTTTCGAACTAGCTCATCAAAATCGGAAATTTTCATCACGAGCTTTGTCTTTCGAATCACGAGAATTTGATTAGGAAGGTTATCTCCTCATTCCACGGTCTTCCCCTCCGAATCGGCAATATTAAGCATCTCCGGAAGAGTCGATTGAGGATGAAAACCGTCGACCTTATCTGAAGAAGATATCTTGCAGATCGGGGTATGATTTGAGCTCGGGGTAGCGGTCAAGGATGAACCGATTCCCCCTTGCTCCTCCACTTTCGGTTTCTTCAAACTTCACCTTTCTTAAGCATCGGGCTCTCGGGTTCGGTTGGAAAATCTGCTGAAAAGATCTACTAGAGCTCATTCAGAGCTCATCAAAAATTCACTTGCTCTCGAGGCTTAGCAAACTCGAGGTTTGGGCAATTTTGCTCCTTAGTTTGAATCGGCTTGGTTACGAGGTCTCGCGGCGCCTCCTCGATTGGGATTTTCGGTTTGCTCGAGGCTGAGCGGGCACTTCTCGGCCCAGAATCGAGCATCTTACGTGGTGCGAGCGCCCACATCCTCGGATGGAATCAGGAACATTTTCGAGGTCGAGGTCCTTGAAAAATTTCGAGAAAATTTATCCGAGCTAAGCGAAGTCTCAAGAACCTCAGAGAAGACTTGCTCCTCGGTTTGATCTCAGGCTTTTGAGATAGCACGAGCCAATACAAGTAAGGGCGATTTACGAGCAACTTGGCTCTCAGTGAATCTCCTCGATCTCACTCTCTTCATCTTCATCGGTGAGAACCACCATCCTTTTGGCGCTTTGGAGCGAGGGTTTTCGCTTCTTCAACTTCTCACCCCGCTTTCCTTCTTCGCGATCCAACAAAACCTTCCCCTGGGTTTGTTGGGTTTTATTTCAAAGAAATGCAATCGGTGATTCCACTTTCTTCTCTTTCTTTCCCTTAATAGTCCTATTCGCAAAGAATGGGCTTGAACATCACTTTGGACTTGGGAAATGGGGTCGAATTGGCGAAGATGTCCTCGCCCTCTCTCGCACATCTCCTAAATAAATGCTATTTTGGTGGCATGGTGGATCTTGCCTTTGATCGAGATAGCCCCGTCAACCCTTTTTAAGACCTTGGCTTGCTCACTCACCATCTGAATCAAGAATCTGAGCCAGTTGAAGTCGGTGGTGGGTGAAGCCTCGACCGCCGCCATTAATTCGAGCTTCGGGGTACTAATCTGCTCAAAACTCCCCGAATGATTCATGATGCATTTGCTCACAATATCCAACAAAACTCTATATTGTGGCTTCAAATGCCTCTTATGCAGTGTAGCCTCAAATTTTACAGGATTCTCAGCAATCCTATCTAAATACTCCTGCTCTCTACCCAACATATACATAGCAGGATCCTCTCCTCTATCACAAAGCTCAAAAACATCGTTTAAATTCTTCGGAATTATATACAATTCCCTTTCAAAGTCGATGTATTTAGACGAGTGTTCTAAATGTGATCTGATAATCTCGGAATGCATACCATCCTCTTCATCTATCTTTGATTCATGAGATGAACTCGATTACCTCTTTTCGCGTATTCTTGGTAAAATTAAACTGCGGCGAGATTGGTGAGCTTGGCCAAACGGATCAAATGGAGAGCCTCCTCTTACGGTTTAGAGTTGGTTGTGCTATCGAGCGAGATAACAAACTCGTACCAAGGTTTATTGGTTTAAGATAATTTGTCGAAAACGGTAGGAGCCATTTGAGAGATTAAAGATTTAGGGTTTAGGTTTTTTCGGGCAAAGGGATTTTTCTTGCGAGAGGATTTTTGGGAGCGAAGGGTTTGATAAAATTTGGCTTGAATGGCTTCTTGAGGAATATATAGTTTCGAGATCGTGGGAATTCGCGTCGGTTAGGTAAAAAGCAGCGGTTGAGATTAATCGCCGATTAATCGGGTATCTGAAAAGGTCGATTTCGAAAAAGTAAGCCGCCAATATATCCTCATTGGTCAAGAATGTGTATGAGCATTAAATGTATTGACCTTCTTCGAATTTCAAAAGATCCCGCCCAAAAACATTCCTTAGGTGTTTTGTATTTATTGCAAATGATTCTTGAGCTTCACTTAATCAATAAATGAGTCGCATGAGTCATTACTTCTTCAGACTAATTTCCCTCTATCCGTCTCTTCTTGAGTATTGATCTTGATAAAATGTCAAGATGATCTCGAAATCTTGAATGGGTTCGATTATCTTTCTTAATCTTGACCTTGAAGATCTGAGTTTCACGAGACTCGGTTTAGTATTTCAATTTATCCCGAGTTTCTCAAGAGAAATCGAGAAAACTTCATGCATCCGAAAACCTTCAATTTTTGATTTTACTCTATACACCGGATCTAACATCCCTAATTCAATCTGAAAGTTCGATATCTTGATTCAAACCAAAGGTTTAGTCAAGATATCGACTCTCTGATATCATTATGAATTTTCTCCATCCTTATGTATGTTTTTTCTCGATATGATCTCGATGAAGTGATGTCCGATATCCACATGCTTGCATCGGTGTGCAATACCGGATTTTGTGAAATAGTAATGGCACTATTATTGTCATAAAATATTGGTACTTCATTGGCTACAACTTTATAATCCCTTAATTGTTGTGCGAGCCAAAGAATCGAGCACCGGCTGACTTCCTGCGACCATGTATTAAACTTGATAATCTTGATTACTCTTTGAGGTATGTTTCTTCGAAAACCGGGATATCAACTTACTTCCAAGAAATTGACAAGTTCGATAGTGGACTTCCTGTCAATCCTGCAACCTCCATAATCGAGATCTGAGTAACCAGTTAATTCAAGGTTATCATCAGCTGGATACCATAATCCTCTATTCACTGTGCCCTTAAGATACTTCAGTATCTTTTTGGCAGCCTCCATGTGACTAGCCTTAGGATTAGCTTGGTATCTTGCACATATCTCAACAGTAAATGTTATATCTGGCCTACTTGCTGTGAGATAGAGCAATGATCCAATGATTCCTCTATAATCGGTATGACTCATTTGATTTGCCTTGTAATCGGGATCCATCTTGTAGTTAGCATTCATAGGAATCCTAAGCGCATTGCAAGTCTGTACACCATATTTGGCAATCGGATCTCGGTGTACTTTTGCACGGTTGATGAATATTCCTTCCTTTGATTGTTTCACTTGAAGACCTAGAAAGAAATTCATCTCTCCCATCATTGACATCTCAAACTTGTCTTTCATCAGTGTTGAAAACTTTTCACACAGCTAATGGTTTGGAGATCCAAAAAATGATATCATCAACATATATCCGAACCAAGAAGATATCTTCCCCATCTTCTATCCCGAGCGAGTTCTATCAACAGTTCCTTTGACAAAACCATGGTCAAGAAGAAACCGAGAAAGAGTATCATACCATGCTCGGTGCTTGCTTAAGACCATACAAAGCTTTTTACGAGCACAGTAAACTTGGTCATTCTGTTTGAAACCGGGAGGTTGTTCCACATAAACCTCTTCTTTTAAGCACACCGTTTAGAAATGCACTTTTCACATCCATTTGATAGATATGTGAACTTCATGTGGGCAAAGATATGCAAGAAACAATCGATGGCTTCTAGTCTTTTTGCAACAAAAAGGTTTCATCATAATCCAAGCCTTCTTCTTGGGAATAACCTTGTGCAACTAGTCTTGCCTTGTTTCTTACAATGTTGTTGTTTTCATCTCTTTTTATTCTTAAATACCCACTTGGTTCCAATGACATTGTGCCTTTTCAGTCTATCTACTAACTCCCATACTTCATTTCTTGAGAATTGATTCAAATTTCATCTTGCATAGCAATAATCCAATGAGAATCTTGTAGAGCTTCACCAATCTCAAGAGGCTCTTTCTCCGATAGGAAGCGGCCGAGAATAGTGCACTCTCACCATGGAACCTTCTTGTTTTTGACACCTTCGGTTAGATCACCCACAATCGACTTGTAGGGTGACTATCTAACCATTTCCTTCTAGATGTTCCCCCTTCAACAAAGATCCTCAACATTTGAAATGTTAGGTTCGTTAATTAATTCAATAAACTTCGAGGGAACAACGGGGAAAGGAGAAAGGAATCATCTTCCTCAGGGGAAATTCTATTGAGAACATTGTCGGAGACATTTGTTCCCCTTTGGTTGATAGATTGAGAATTTGCCTCATTTGTGACCACATCTTCATTGGCATCACATACCCGAGTGCGAACGGTGTCATTCAGATTGGTCACCTTTTGGTGTGTTGGCTTTCTGAGTCTCACCATCCCGAGTTCCATCCTGGACTTCTTTATTCGAGTCCGAGTCACTCCAATCATAGATAGTGACCGACTTCTTCTTTTCGTGTTAAATTGGATGATTTGTCATTTTTTTGGGCTTAATCTGGTGATCCTCTTGGTCGGTTCATCTGCATCATGTTCTGTTTCTTCCGAACACAAGTAGATTCATCAAAAAAAACAACATGAGGTGTTTCCTCCACAATAAGAGTCCTACAGGTTGTAAACTCGAAAGCTTTCTTGACTTGAGAATATCCTAAGAATATTCCTTCATCGACTTTTTGCTATCAAATGTTTTCAACCGATCTTTACCATTATTGTGTATGAAACACTTGCAACCAAAAACACACGAAAAAAAAAAAAACAAGAGGCTTCCTTTCATTCCAAAGCTCATAAGGTGTTTTGTCTTGACTCTTGGTCAAGATGGATCGTTACGAGAGTAGCATGCGGTGTGTTGTGACTTGACCAAAAAAACTTTTAGGAATATCGACTTAATTTATCATTGTCCTTGCAGCTTCTTTTCGTGAGTCCTGTTCCTTCTTTCAAAGAACACCATTTTGTTGAGGGTCCTTGCGGTGATGTTTCATGTGAAATTCCATTTCTTTGCACAATAATCGATATGATATGATTTATAAATTCAGGTTCCTTGTCGGATCGATTTTGACCACACAGATTTTTCTCAATCTTCGAGCCTTTTCAATAATTGCAAGCGACTTTTATATGAGTCTCTTTCTTCTTGAGTAAGAATATGACCAAAGTATATCTTGAGTAGTCATCAACTACTACTAGTGTGTATTTCTGTCATTGGTGCTTCTTTGGAGTTATTGGACCAAAGAGATCCATATGCAATAATGAAGTATTCTCAAAATTAGAAACATCTACTTTGCTTTTTAAATGATGCTCTAACTTGTTTTCCTTTCTAAGACGCATCACAAATATGTTCCTTCTTGAACACTTCATTAGACAACCCTCTCACAAGAGCTAATCTTGCAAGCTTGTTCAGGGGTTTTGAAATTCGGGTGATTCATTCTTTTATGCCATAACCAATTTGGTATCTATGGAACTTTTAGCAACCAAACATGTATCTTTAGGAGTTGAACTCCAATCAAGAAGATACACATTTCCTTTTCTAGTACCCGGTCAAGAATATTTTTTTACGTGTTGTATCATCTTTCACATAACATAAGTTCTTAGAGAACTCAACATTAAAACCTTTATCACAGAATTGGCTTATTGAAAGCAAATTATGCTTCAATCCAGATACATATGAAACACCATGGATATGAATCGAGTCAATTTCCAAAGTTCCATATCCTTGATCATCCCTTGGAGTTATCTCCAAAAGTGATCCGAGGGCCTCTTTGTTCAACATAGTCTTTGAGTATCTTCTTGAATCTGTCATATGTCTTGAACATCCTTTGTCAAGATACCATACATCGAGGGCTTTTTCATCTCTGCTCATCGGTCTTTATGTGATCTTTAATCATTTCAGTGCCCTTGTTTTCCTCCGAAAAACAGATCAATTTTAGGTACCCGATTTGTGTAGGGTCCTACAAGGTTATTTGTACCTTCGAGTCCAAATCTGCTCGACAACTCTAATCACTTTAGAGTGGCTGATCATCTTCCATAAACATCAACATACACATTCACTACTACGGGTGCCTTAGCGATCTTACGTGTATGTGTGCTAGCTTTAGCATGAACATGGGCTTTTGAATTTTTCTTTGGTTCGGGCCTTTTGTTCATTTGCTTTGGCTTCGCGGCAAATCGGTCTAAATCTTTGTTGATTTCGGGTTGAGATAACCTTTACCCTTAGGCAAGTGGGGTTCGGGTTATGCATCTTTGAATTTGGGTCTTTCAATTAATCGAGGACTTGGTCTCTTGATTGAGAATGTCTCTTTGAGTGTTTCTCTTTGAATATTCCTCGATGGTTCAAAGGCAGATCCTTTCGGGTTTGAATTCTTAGCACGAGGCTTTGAAGTACTTGCTCGAAATTTTCAACCGAGTGCTTTCGAGGTTTTCTAGTCTTCACCGAGGTTTGGGCTTTCCTACCGATCATTAGGTTTTTATTTGAAACCATGGGTCCTTTTCCTTGTCTAACATCTTGGGCATTTCTTGAGTTTGAAGTGTAGGTGCCTTTGGTTTTACAAAGATTGTCTTCTTGCTACTTGATCAAAGATTCGAGATGACCTTGTGAGGTTCCCCCTGGAATGTATCCCAATCCAGATTTTATAGTGGCAGATCTCTGGTAACTCTGAATTTCATCTATTACTTTAGATGCGATATTCAATAGAGTTAACTTCTTACGTGCACTATCCTCCGCGATTCTGCAGAGTTTCATGCTTCTCGGAGAGGTCATTGAACTTAGTTACGATCATTTGAATCTCTTGGTGGATTTCTCTAGCTTTTCGATTAGGGTCACTATCAACTTCTCTTTCTCGAGAGTTGTACTTTTGAACATCCAATTAAATCAAGTAGCTCCCATTAATTGAGAAGTGATTTTGGTATTGCTAGAGTCTTTCCATTTTAGATTTTGACTTTTCGATTCCTTATTACGCTCTTGAGTTTCATTTAGCGAGTTCTTGTAAAACAAAGATAATCCTTCATTAGGTTCTCAAAAGAATCCATCAGTCAAATTGATTTTACGAGTTGAACTTGACAACTCTTGTGCTAGTGTAGGAGCAACAATAGAGAAAGAAGAGTTTACCTCCTCAATGGCCATCAGACAAATCTCATCACTTTCCTTTGTCGAGAATATCTCATCCGAAGAGCTAGATCCCTCCTCGAATGTTCTTCTTCCGCAACCATGGCCTTTTTGCTAGAGAACTTCTTGTCTCTTTTAGCTGCCTTTTTCTCTTCTCTCCTTAGCTTTTCGTGTCGGGACAATCATCTTTGGAAGTGACCTTTCTTTTTGGCAATTATAGCATCTGTTGGCATCATCATCCCGATCACTTTCTTCTTTGGACTTGGAGTCCTTCCTTTTGGATGAAGATCCTTGATTTTCCGGGTCCTTTCTCTTCTCGGTTGATTTGTCCTCAGGTTTCTTTCGGTACTGTGATTCTGTAATAGCTTTTTGTATTTTCCATATCGACTATTAAGTTTTTCAAACCTCCTTGCCATCTTTGCTAGCTTATCCTCAAGCTCATCCCGATTCTTAGCAAGGGAGTTCTCGGACTCTCTAGTTTTTCTGGGTTTTATCTTTGGCCTAAAAAAGCCACATTCTTACTAGATGATGAATCATCTTTCTTTTGTCGACCTTTTTTGGATTTCTTATCAATTACAAACTCATAGGCCTTCAAATTTCGAGAAGACTTGTTGATAGGGCATTGAATTAATGTTTTTGGTGTTTTCAATCACCTTTGCATGTATATCCCATGTCTTAGAAAGACCTCTAAGAATTTTCAATGCAACTTCTCTATGTGGATATTTCTTTCCAAGTGCATTTAGATCATTCATAATACTAGTGAATCGACTTCCAATTTGTCAATTGATTCACCTTCTTCCATTTCAAAACTATCAAACTTTCCTATTGCAATCGAAAAGTTTGTTTTCCTTGATATGATCGTGCCTTGGCACATTATGCCTAGTGTATCCCAAATTTCTTTTGCGATATTACAATTGAGAGATCATTCCCATCACACCATCATCAATTGTCTTTGTATAGTGTGTCTTTAGCAATATAGTCTAGATTGACTAACTTTCTCTCCTCAGAGTCGGTTGGTCATCGACTTAGGAAATTTCGCTTTCTAGGATCGTTTCTCTCATTTTTTACATTTCCTCTGGGATTCACCACAAGAAATTGGAATGGCCCTTCAGAGACCACTCTCCACATTCATTCATGTTTGGAATACTGAGTAAGCCTGCATTCTTAGTCTCCACAAATCATAGTTCTCCAATCGAGAACATGGGAAGTTTCTTAGAAGACATTTTTATCCGAGTCTTTTAAGAATTCAAAGAAATCAGATCGATTCGAGATAGACCACAAGTATTTTTAGCAAATAAAACTTTGGTCAACAAAGAAGGTGGTCAAGTTGAACCCCTTTGCTCGATACCACTTGTTGGTCGGTGCAAATGAGTCTTACACGTGTATGGGGGAATACACGTGTTAGGTTTTTAAAACTTTTCTTTTTTACCGAGGTCACTTGGGTCGATAATCCTCAAGATTAGGTCCCGAGAAGCACAAATCACTCGAGTCAAAGTCTCTCGAGACAAAGTGATCTCGAAGTCGCTTTCGAAACCTCGAGATAATCCCAACCGAGTCCTCGAAGTTTTTCAGAGATCCTGAGTTGCTTGGATCAGATAACTAACTTATTGAACCCTCGGAAGAGTAAGTTCGGTTTGGTAATTATCTGTTCTAGCTTACTCGAGATGTCTTGAATGGTTGGCCCTTTAGTTTATACTCGTTTTAAGCTTTGCTGAAAACCTTCCTTTAATGGAATGGTGATTAGGTTGTGATTCAATTACATGCAACTTCAAATGGATTGATTCCAACCTGAATATCTCAAATGAAAATATGCTTTGATTTAAATCAATGCAATTGATTAAGCCACGATAAATAAAAGCAATAAACAACACAACAATTTATAGTGGTTCGAGAGACTCAAGCTCCCACGCCCACTCTCTCGATCCCCGAGAGAAATTCACTAATCACTTCCTTGAGCTTCGACAACCTCGCGTAGTTTACTTACTCAACTCGGCCCTGAGCTTTCTGACTACTCCACGTAGTTTACTTACTCAACCCGACCTTGAGTTTTCTGACTACCTCCGTAGTTTACTTACTCAAACACAAACAAGCTTTCAGACTACCTCTGTAGCTTACTAACTTCACCTCTAGAGCTTTCTGACTACTCCGCGTAGTTTACTAACTCTTTACAACTCTTCTCACCAACAATCACACTCAAACTACCTTCTAAAGGGTTTGGGGTTTCTTGGTTGATTTCCAACTAGGATGAGATATCCTTTACAATAAAGTACAATGCAAAGGCTAGGATATCTCGACTAAGCTTCGGATATATCTTATCAAGCTAGGCTTAGTGGAATGAGCTCTCTTCGATTTAAAAGCACTTGGGAAATTCTAAGTTTTTCGAGTGCTTTAACTTTGCGATAATAAGTTTGAGCTCTTGAGTTGCTTACAAATTTCCCGTAACCTTACAATGTAGAGGGTCACAAGTATTTATAGGCATACACCAAGGTCACTCTTGAAAAACTATCCGTTGGAGGAGATAGCTTTCGTGAGTTTCCTCTTATGGTGTGTGAGAAACGGCTATATTTAGGGTTTGAAACTCCCTAACATGTTTTAGGCAATAGCCTTTCATGTAGTTGGTCTTCACTTTTTGCAGTCTGGAACTTTGTACTTCTGACATCTTTTTTCAATGACACATCCTTTGCAAATTGTCGGTATAGTGCGATGTTGTCTTCCTCTTTTTGACTTTTGTCTCCAGTTAAAGGTAGACACATTCAAGCGGCTCTTTTGGTTACAAACTCTGAGTTGATATAACCTTAACAACACTCGACTTAGTTCCTTTTATGCGCATTTGAATGTCTTGGAAAATATCTATTTCTCTAAGGAATCGCGATCTTCTCGATGATTGCATCCTTCGGATAGATATGTTCGATTGCCTCGGAACATTCAGGGTTTATCTTGAGCATTGAGACATTCTTGAGTCTTGATAATTATTGTGCCTTGATATTCTTGATCTTGATTCTTGATCTTACATCTTCTGCGTCTTGAGTCTTACGAGTCTTGAGGTCTTCGAGTCTTGGCGTCTTCGAGTCTTCACAGATATCTTGACCGATATAATGAATCTTTATCTTTGAGTCTTGATTCCTCGATTTCATCTTGAGTCTTGATATCTCGATTTCACCGAAGTCTTGATTCTCGATTTCACATCGAGTCTTGATATCTCGATTTCAATCGAAGTCTTGATTCTCGATTTCTTATCGAGTCTTGAAAACTTTAGTTTCATACTGAAACTTCAGTTTCTTTAAACATCTTGAGTTCTTCATAATCTTTAGATCCTAACTTCGATCTATATCTCACGACTATACATTTTGCGAGATATCATCCCGAATACTCTAAAACCGAATCGACTCAACTATCAAGATTATTCTGAACATGTCATACTCAGGGGTTTTGGGATCTAATCAAAATCATATATCTTTATTAAATTCATCTCCCAAGAATTACAGATGGAAAATATCCATTGGTAAAAGCCAAAATTATTGTAGTGAAAGTGTGTTTAATGTGGATAATTTTGGTGAATGTTCCACGTATTAATATGAAATGCGAGTGAATATTACTCATTTTTTAAAAATGCATTTAAATTAAACAGTATACTTTTATTATATAGAGATCTACTCATTGAATATATAGTTTGATATTTTTTTTTATTTGTATGGATATAGAATTGGTGGATACATCATAATGTCAAATCACACACTTCTATATTGCTATGTATTGTGGATAATTATATTAGTTGGCGAATATACAAATAAATAAAGACAAAGCCTTATGTGTAAATTTTCACATGTGAAAATATGTGAATTTGGGTCAATATGCTTGCAAGGGCCGATAAGCCTTATGTGCAAATTTTCACATGTGAAAATATGTGAATTTGGGTCAATATGCTTGCAATGGCCGATCAAGTTGGGTCTTATTGCTTGGCATAATTTTATTTTTTTTTGGGGGGTGGGGGAGCGTGGTGCAATGTGGGTGCTGGACCGATATGCTGTCGATCAAGTTGAGCCTGGTTGCTTGGCATGATTATTTTCAAAAGAATAATGATGCTATTGGGAATTGAAACCAGGTTCGGGAACTTAACATCCCCTATATTACTAATAGAGAGTTTATTTTGATAATGTGTTATCTTGTGGTTTATTTGGATGATGTGTCATTTCGAGGTTAATTTGGATGAATTATCACATTTGTTGTATTGATGTGTCACTTTTCTATTAGTTTGTAGTTAATATGTGGCATCCATGTAACATGTTAATGTGTAGTTTGATTAAAAAAAAATGAAACAATTAAGGTTTGAACCTTACACCTCTTACATCATATTTATGTTTAATTGCACTAAAACCACTAAACTATTACTGAAATTGTATCTACACCACCTAACTATTTTTTGTTGCACTAAACTCTACAAAATATCACTCCCTCCGTCCCATTCCCTCCGTCCCATTCTTTAAGCCTTTTTCGTCTTTTTTGTGTGTCCCAATTTAAGCATTATTTCCTAAAATGGAAATACACTTTATCACTTTATCACATAAAATACTAATAAACAACTTTTTCTACCCCCAACTACCCATCACTCTATCACATAAAATACTAATAAATAATTCTTTCTACCCCAACACTTTATCACTTTATCATTATTCTCATAAATCCTTATGAACAATCAAAAGGGCTTAAACAATGGGCGCAATGTGGGTGTTGGACCGATATGTTGTCGATCAAGTTGACCCTGGTTGCTTGGCATGATTATTTTCAAAAGAATAATGATGCTATTGGGAATTGAAACCAGGTTCGGGAACTTAACATCCCCTATATTACTAATAGAGAGTTTATTTTGATAATGTGTCATCTTGTGGTTAATTTGGATGATGTGTCATTTCGAGGTTAATTTGGATGAATTGTCACATTTCTTGTATTGATGTGTCATTTTTCTATTAGTTTGTAGTTAATATGTGGCATCCATGTAACATGTTAATGTGTAGTTTGATTAAAAAAAATACAACAATTAAGGTTTGAACCTTACACCTCTTACATCATATTTATGTTTAATTGCACTAAACCCACTAAACTATTACTGAAATTGTATCTACACCACCTAATTATTTTTTGTTGCACTAAACTCTACAAACTATCACTCCCTCCGTCCCATTCTTTAAGCCCTTTTCGTCTTTTTTTTTGTCCCAATCTTTAAGCATTATTTCCTAAAATGGAAATACACTTTATCACTTTATCACATAAAATACTAATAAACAACTTTTTCTACCCCCAACTACCCATCACTCTATCACATAAAATACTAATAAACAACTCTTTCTACCCCAACACTTTATCACTTTATCATTATTCCCATAAATCCTTATGAACAATCAAAAGGGCTTAAAGAATGGGAAGAAGGTAGTATTTTATTACATTTAAACCACCGAACTAATTTTTCAAGTCAAAATTTCTCTTTATTTTATACATGTGCACTACACGTGATTTTTAAAAAGACGTTTTTGTTAATTTTCATATATTAAGCACAATCCTTTTCTTCTCATCCATTTAATAACCAATTTGCAAAAAAAAAAAAAAAAACCTCAATTTTTTATTTTTTATGTTTGAAGAAAGATTTTTTAAAAAAATACTCAAATTTAAATTAAAGATTCGTGAATCAATTGCATAATTGGTAGAATTTGACACAATAATTTTATTTAATAATTATTTAAGTAAATATATTAATATACACCCTAAACAATTATTATTTCATGTTTAGTGCATTTATGCACATAATTATATTTTTATTATTAAATATAGTATGAATATTGTATTTTTAATTAAAGAACCACGTAATACACGGACACTAAACTAGTGTAGGAATATTAACCACTATACGATAATAATTTATTGTTCATAATTGAGGCTTTATATATAATATATCGTTTTTATTTATTTTAATTAAATATATATATTTAATTATCGATAGATTACAATTCACAATAAATTGATAAATAAAAAATTGAGTTAACTCTTGTTATCTAGTGGATTCAAACATATGAAAAAATATTTTTTATTATTACTTATGTTTACAAATTGTATGTATAATACATCTAAAATTTTGTTTTTTATTTTAATATTGTTAAATTTTGCATGTAATATTGTTCTGTTTTTGTTAGATAACCTTCATAACTTACCTTAATTTTCTTTATGTTTAAATTGTAATATCATTATGTTTTTTCTTGTAATACTGTTATGTTTTTGCAAGTAATATTGTTATGTTTTGTTTGTAATATTGTTATGTTTTGCTTGTACTATTGCTTTAGTTTTTTTTTTTTTTGGACAGGTGCTTAAGTTTCTTATTTGAAATCAAAGTTGAATGCACTAATAATTGTTGATTATGAATTTAATGTTGCTTCAGCTATACATATAATACACTTCAAAATTTAACTTTTTCTTGTATTTGGATATCATATGTTTATATTTTTACATGTAATATTATTACGTTTTGCTTGTAATACTATTTCAGTTTTGCATGTACCCTTCAAATTAGTGAGAAAGTTATTTAATAAATGCTTAATTTTTCACATTGGTGAGTTTACTTTTAAATTATTCTTGTTACCAGCGTTCAATTCCAAAAAAGTGCTGAATTTTTTATTTTTTTGATTTATAGAAAAAAAATATAAAAAATCAATTACTTCGCAACTATTGGGTGTCGAACTCGCGACAAATAGTTAGACAAAGCTACTGCATATTATTGGGTTACTAAAGCTCATGATACCCAACTCACACACCCGCCCTTTATTACTATTATAATTCTTGAAATATAATATTTGTACATGTAAAAAATTTCACACAAGACTAACTCAAAAATAAAATGTGCATTGTATGTTACTAATATTTATTCATACTATGAAATTGATATCACTACATTTATAAACTAATATTTATATTATTTAATATTATAATATCAATTTATAAGTGTAGTGATACTAATTAATAAGTGTTATGATATTACTTTAAAAATATAATAGTATAAAGTTTATACTATGAACAAATACACCGAAAATCTGCTCTAATAACTTTTCAGTCCATATTATCCACTCTAAGTGTGGATTCATAAATAGTAATAATAATTAATTAATATTAATTTATTATTTTATTTGCTTTCAGATTTCATGGCGGACATTAAGTCCTAAAATGGGAGTTCGGATTTAAGAAAAAGGAGGAAAATGAAGAAACAAGCAACAAGAAGCCTAGATGGTCAACATATGGTTTACCTTCCAAAGCTGCACCTCCCCTATTCTCTCATATATCCATCTCCCTTCAATTGCCTTTTGTTGAAACAAACATACTCAATTTTCATCACACAAGAAAGAGTATAAAGTCAAGCCAATGTTAAACCCCCACACCCCTACAAATGCAATCACACACGCAAACACACCAAGGTTGGTGAATGTTAGTTCATCCCCTTTCTCAATTTCATCACAAATCAATCCCTACTTTCTCTATTTCCCATCTCCCATTAATCTCACTTTCTCTCTCTCCCTTCAATCTCCATGGAGCTGCCGATTTCCGGCGACGATCGCCGGAGAATAACATACACTGTCGAAACCAAGAACCTTTCCTGCACTCATAAAACCCCACACAGCTGGCTTTTCCGCTCACCGAAAGTACCACCCAGATTCATCATCAAGAATGTCAACTTTGAAGCAAAGCCAGGGGAGATCACCGCCATTGCTGGGCCCAGTGGCGCCGGAAAAACTACGCTCCTCGAAATTCTGGCGGGAAAGGTTCGACGGGCGGAGGTTTCGGGTGAGGTGCTGGTTAATGGGCGTCCTATGAAGGCTGAAAGTTTTCATCGGTTATCGGGATATGTCACCCAAGACGATGCCCTGTTTCCCCTGCTTTCCGTGGAGGAAACGCTTACGTACAGCGCGCTTTTGAGGCTGCCGGACGGAAAAAGCGTTGCTTACCGGAGAGTGAAGGCGCTGATGAAAGAGCTGGGTCTTGATCACATTGCTGCTTCAAGGTGCTTTACATCTCACCCTTAGAACTCAATTTGATTTCAAAATTATATAATTGTCACAAAATTTAAGTTAAATGGTAAAATTATATCCCAACTGTTTATCTCAGCTTTTATATTTACAAACAAATCAATTACATAATGCAATGCGTATGGAAAAAAAAATGTTGCTATAAAGAAATTAAAAAAAAAAAAACAAACTCTCATGTGCAACTGGTGTACGGATCGCCCCAACATACCCATATATCTACAGAACATGTTTAACATATTCAATGGGTTAAGTATTTTTTTTAAATGGGTCATTCAGTTACATGAGTGTACAGTATACTTGGGTGCACAAGAGACTTACTCTAAAAAAAATGTTGACAATAAAAGAAAGGCTAAGTTTTGTATGTATCCAGATGCACTGTGCACTCATAGTGCATTTTAAAATCATACAACTTGTTATAATGAAAAATGCAATTTATTTATACTGAAACGTGCAATTATTTTTTCATATTAATAGTTATACGGTTTAGTGTAAGCAAGTTGTATCTTTCAGTATAATAAGTTGCACGGTTCTAAAACGTACTATGAGTGCACAGTGAACTTGGATGTAAATGAGACCCATTTTAAAATAAATTAATTTTTTTTATATGAAACGGTTATGAGTTGGTCTCCCATGAACTAGGTTTATGCTATGAACTGAATTATTTCACACTCATTTTCAACACATTTTTTTAAACTACTAAACTTGACCCGTATTATAATTTGGGTAGGATCAAATGCCATGAATTAAAAATCAAGTTGATAGCAAGTGTATACAAGTTTTTGTCATTGGTTATATGCTTTGTGAATTGCCACCTACTATATATTGACATATGTCAGTTTAGGTTGATTTTGAGTTTGGGTTGGGTGAATTTCAAGTTAGTATATAAAGCTTGTTTGTTATTTGGGTGTGTATTTAAGGGTGGGTGGAGGGTCGAAGAATGGGATTTCAGGTGGAGAGAGGAGACGGCTATCCATTGGCGTTGAAGTGATACATGACCCAATTGTTTTACTGATTGATGAACCAACGTCTGGGTTGGATTCATCTTGTGCGCTCCATATGGTGTCACTCCTCAGATTGATGGCCGTTAATCAAGCCAAGACTGTGATCTTGACCATCCATCAACCAGGGTTCAGAATCCTGGAGCTTCTTCATCGACTAGTTCTCCTCTCAGATGGGCGCGTTCTCCACCATGGTTCATTGCAGTTGCTTCAACAGAGGCTGGGGCACCGCGTTCCCACTCACATCAACGTTCTTGAATTCGCCATTGAATTCACAAACATTATCGATATACAAACTCAAGAAAGCAGTAGAGATAGAGAGAGACAAGGAAGACAACAACACAATGAAAGACTCAGCATCGACACAAGTACACGTGCCTCCTACGCGAATTCACGTTTTCAAGAGGTTTTAATACTGAGTGAAAGATTCAGCAACAACATTTTCAGAACCAAACAACTCTTCACAACCAGAGTGTTGCAAGCGTTGATAGTGGGGTCCATACTAGGTACGGTTTACATAAATGTTAGAAAAGATGAAGGGAAGGTTATCCGACAAACCCAATTAGGATTCTTTGCTTTCACCTTGAGTTTCCTGCTATCTTCGACCACAGAAGGCCTACCTATCTTCTTGCAGGAGAGAAGAATATTCATGAGAGAGACTCTAAGAGGAGCATACAGAGTCTCATCGTACGTAATAGCAAACACCATTGTTTTCTTTCCTTTTCTCTTGATGGTGGGGGTTCTCTACAGCACGCCGGCCTATTGGTTGGTGGGTTTAAGGCGCGATATCGATGGATTTCTCTATTTTGCCCTTGTGGTATGGATGGTGGTTCTAATGTCCAATTCTTTTACAGCATTTTGCAGTGCCCTTGTCCCAGATTTCATCATGGGGGCATCAGTTATTGCAGGGCTAATGGGGTCGTTCTTCCTCTTCTCTGGGTATTTTATTTCTCAGGAAAATATACCAGATTATTGGATATTTATGCATTATCTGAGTCTTTTTAAGTATCCTTTTGAGAGCTTGATGATAAATGAATATGGAGGGAACAAGTGTTTGGAAAAAGGGGGAGGTGGTAAATGTGTTCTGTATGGAAATGAGTATTTGAGAGAGCAAGGGCTGAAGGAGTCACAGAGGTGGAGTAACTTGGTTATTATGTTGGCCTTTATATTTGGGTACAGAGTACTCTCTTTCTTTATCTTGTGGTTCACAAGTTATAGAAACAAAAAATGAAATTTTAAGACACTCGTAGAATTTTTTATTTATTTTTTTTGTTTTTTAAGGAGATCGAAAAAATTTGTATAGCAATTTTAATATAAGATAGAAAAAATTGTTTGGGACCATCTCATGGTGAAATGATAATATTTTTTAAAATAATATTTTATTTTGCATAAAAGAATTATGATTTTAATGTGAGAAAATTGTACAAGAGAACTATCATATTTCAAATTGTAAAAAAATATATTTGTTTCATGAGCTTTTGTTATTTGACTGACAGTTATAGTAGTGTCACAACCTTAGCTTTCCTTATATCTAACATTTTCTATTTTGGTTTATTTGCTCTAGTGCCCATGTATATTTATGGAGTATTTGTAGTAATAAATATTAGGCTAAATCATACCCATGCGCTTCACTTTGGTGAATTGTAGCCCATATTTTTCACTTTTTAACACATACTCCCTCCGTCCCAAAGAAACGTGCATGTTTACTGTTTTTACGTGTTTTTGCGAGCGAGTTTTTTATTAGTATTTGAAATAATAAAATAATTTTTAAAGATGTATGCAATAGATGAGAGGTAGATCTATAATACCCCTTTTTAAAAATTACTTTATCATTTGAAATACTAATAAACAACTCGCTCACAAAAACTTGATAATAAAGTAGGTGTGCACGTTTTTTTCCGGGACGGAGCTAGTATTATTTTTAGTCAAGTAAATACCCATAAATATAATTAAATTAGTTAAAAAAATATATCTTACGTTAATGTAAAATGGTCAAATCACAAAATAAATTAAAATTAAAACTAATACTCCCTCCTTCTTGATTTTGTTTGCCCATTTCACTATTCATCTCGTATTTTAGTGAGCGTGTTGTTTATTAGTATTTGAAATGATAAAGAGATTTTTAAGGTGGGGTATGATAGTTATATCCCTCATCTATCATATACCTTCTTAAAAGTCACTTTATTATTTTAGATACTAATAAATAATTTTCTCGCTAAAACACAAATCAAACACAAAATTGACAAACAAAGAACTAAGGGAGTATATTTTAGAAAAATATATTGTCCTAAATAATACTTTTGAAAACATTGATTAAAATGAAAGTGTGGTTGAGCCGATATCATATGGGACAGGAACCTATTTATATTCTATACACAACATGTCAATCTACCTTTAATTGCAACAATCCTGTCATTAAAAATTTTCTAGTTAAAAGTTTTTATTGACAGAAAACAATCTTTAATGAAAAAAATCATATCGCTAAAGACTATTTTCTATTATTAAAATTTTTTTGCTTGAGAAGCTTTAATAACATTATTGTTGTCATGAAAAGGCGCTAACTCGATATATGATTTATAATTGACACGGGAACTTCAAAAAAGTAGGAAAAATAGTGAGACTTATGAAGTTGATCTTGCCTTTTAAGAGTATTTTTTGTTAAATAGGTAAAAACATAATATGAGGTATAAGGTGCCAAAATATGGTATAAGTTTCACAAGCAATCATTTTTCCACATTTCCACTACTAATATTATATAGGGTTAATATTAATCTGCAACATGTATTATTGCCATTTTATCAATTTACAATTTGTGCAATATTTTTTTTTTAAATTTGATTGCAATATGTACTATACAAAATTGACTGATTACAACCTAAATTTTATTTTTATGGTATTTTTCTACCGATTAATGTAGCATGAGTGGCTGAAAAATACAGGAAAATAAAGTTTAGATTTTAAATAGTCAATTTTGTATAGTATAGGTTATAATTGGATAAAAAAATTGTAAAAGTTGCAAGTTGAAAAAAGAGTTATAACACATACTATAAATTGATATTAACCCTATTACATAATATTTTTAACTAAAAAACACTAATGTGTTATTGTGAAAAAATATCAAATACTATTGTATGATATATTTGTATATATAAGTATTACATTAAATATATATTAATATTATTTTTTACTTAAATTTTAAAGGCGGCACATGTCTAATGAAAATATATTATAATGACACGAGTGTAATACTTATATATGAGGATGAAAATCTATTATGACGACACGAGTGTAATACTTATATCTGAGGATGACATGGGTTGAAGAAGATGTGTAATTTTTCATGTGTTTCGTAGATTATCTCAAAAGACGACACATGATTTAAGAAAGAAAAACGATAATAATTTTTTTTTTTTTTTTACCCTTCACGTAATTTGGTCCTTATTATTTTTATATATTTATATGGTAAGCCCAATTAAAATTATTTTCATCCTTCATCATATACTTTAATAAAATTTAAGAATAAATACTTCAATGACAATAATATTTTAAATCATGTAATCGCACACCGTAAATAAATAAATCACATAAATTTCATAAAAATTAATTTAGGAATTTTTTTAAATTTGGGAGTTATTACACCTTCAATTGAAAATACTGTTGAAATATAGAGGCACGTAAACACGTAATACATGTGCAGCGAAAATTAAAGTTCACCAACAACGAACAGTTAATTGCATAATTAAATACGAGTAAACGTAAATAGAATTCTTACAGCATTTCGTACACGGATTCCTCAACTATGGTATCCACGTAACAGTCGTTTACTAATCTGCACAGATCTGTCAGCGTTGAATCCCCGAGATGAATTTGCTAGGAAAATTCTAACTTAGAGATTTTATGGAGAAAATATGAACTCTCAAATTATGAATTCTCAAGAGCGCATATATATAGGAGAGACCTGGCTTAAATCTCAAGCTAACCTGGTTAGGAAATACAATCCCTAATCATTATTTAAATGAATATCTTAAATTTATTTTCCACATATAAATCTCATATATATCCCATTCTTGATGATCCTCGATTGGGGCCATTTGAGAATCATGCTTAGGTCATCTGAGTTCTCACACACTCAATGACAGCAGTGACTCAAGGGAACACAGATAAGAACAAATGCAAACAATCAAACATAATATTCTAATAAGTGCAACGCCATATATTTAATATTAAATAAACAATAATATTAAATCAATACTGAATATTATCTGAGCATTATGTCCTTACAATGAATTGTCTCTAGGACATTAACACTAACAATCTTCCACTTGAACTAGAGTTAATCACATACATGTCTAACCCCTAGACCATCAAAATGTCTAGTGTGTTCATGAACACTCAAAGCCTTGGTGAAAGGATCAGCCAGATTATCCTCTGTGGGGATACGTTCTAACTTCATCTCTCTTCTAGCGATTATCTCTCTTATCAAGTGATAACGCCTCGGTACATGCTTGTTTCTGTTATTGGATCTCGGTTCCTTAGCTTGCGCAACCGCACCAGTATTGTCACAATACAACTTTATTGGACGGCTGGCACTCGGAACTACCCCTAGTTCACGTAAGAACTGCTTTATCCAGACAGCTTCTTTGGCAGCTTCTACCGCAGCAATGTACTCAGCTTCGGTTGTTGAGTGTGCGGTAGTCTATTGTTTGGAACTATTCCAACTAACCGCCCCACCATTGAGAACGTAAACATAGCCCGACTGTGACTTGTAATCATCACAGTTGAAATGGAAACTTGCATCAGCATAGCCAGTTGCAACTAGCTCTGACTGTCCTCCGTAGACCAAGAAGCAATCTTTGGTATCTCTAAGGTACTTAAGAATGTTCTTGACAACAATCCAATGAGGTTCACCCGAATTCTGCTGGTATCTACCAGTGGTGCTAACAGCGAAGGCCACATCCGGCCTTGTGCAATTCATGGCGTACATGATGGAGCCAATTGCAGATGCATATGGTATATCCTTCATGCGTTGGATATCAGCTTCCGTAGAAGGACAATCCTTCTTAGACAGCTTTATCCCATGACATGCCGGTAGAGAACCTCTCTTAGAGTTCTCCATTGCAAATCGCTTTAACACCTTATCTACGTAGGTTGACTGTGACAGCCCCAACATCCTCTTGGATCTATCCCTATGTATCTTGATCCCTAAGATGTAGCAGGCCTCACCAAGATCCTTCATCATGAAGGTCCTTGATAGCCAATCTTTAACCGACTGCATAAGAGGAATGTTGTTTTCCATAATCAGTATGTCGTCGACACGCACAACTATGAAAATAATATTTCTCCCACTGCGTTTACGATAAACGCATGGATCTTCTGAATTTTTGATGAAGTCAAACGATTTGACAGCTTCATCAAATCGGATATTCCAACTCCTAGAAGCTTGCTTTAATCTATAAATGGACCCTTTAAGCTTGCATACAAGATTAGACTTTGGCTTAGATACAAAACCTTCTGGTTGAGTCATAAACACCTCCTTATCAGTGTTGCCATTGAGGAAGGTTGTTTTGACATCCATCTGTCAAATCTCATAATCTAGATGTGATGCTACCGCAAGTAAAATTCGAATGGACTTGATCTTGGCAACAGGTGAGAAAGTCTCATCATAGTCAATACCTTCGCGTTGATTATAACATTTTGCTTCCAACCTTGCCTTGTAGGTTTGTACCTTGCCATTTGCATCAGTCTTACGTTTGTAGACCCATTTGCAACCTATGAGTTTTACCCCTTTCGACAATTCAACCAAGTCCCAGACTTGATTAGGTACATCGAGTCCATCTCGGATTTCATGGCTCATGCCACTTCTCTGAGTCAACATCTGATGTTGCCTCAGTGTAAGTTCTGGAATCGTCTTTATCTGGGATCTCCACGTCATCATGTTCCTCTACGGGGAAACCATAATATATAATGGGCGGATTACGAATCCTAGTGGACTTACGGAGCTGTGGTTGTGTAGGCTGTACATTCTGATCGTGAAATTTTTTTGGTGCATAGATTTCATCAATGTCTAGAGAGTCCTCAAGAGCAACACTTTCAGATGCCTCTTGGGCGGGAGTTTGAACTATGTTGTTCTCATTCAGCCCACTTGGAGTTTGTTGCAAAGGCAATGCAACTCCAATTACGCTCCCACTAGCTGAAAGAGGATCACCAAGTGATAAACTTCCACCATGAGAGCTGCTGAATGCTCCCACTGATTCCTTGTCACGTTTCTTTGACAAGATATCAGTCTCTAGGTTATCATGTGGTTCTTGAATTTCTTCAAGTTCTATCATCTTATAGCTTTGTTCCTTAAAGACATAGTCTTCTTCGAGGAATCTGGCCTACCTAGAAACAATTACTGTTGGTCCCGAAAAAAATAATTTAATTTTGTGAAAAAGAGGAGGGGGGAATGGTGATTTAATTTTTTTTCTTTATTTGCAAAATTACTTTGCTTGTTAGTAAACATTTGCACATGACAAGAACATAAAGCAATAAAGAACACAACAAAGTATAGTGGTTCGGAGACTCAAGCTCCTACGTCCACTCTCCCTAATCCGCAGGGAAATTCCTTCAACTCACTCGACTAGTTTATTGTGTTAGTCAACACAGTACAATCAGATATTTATAGAGCTCTCACTCAACGGGACTTATCTCCCTCCACGGAATTGCCTACCCTCCCTTGCAGGATTTCTTACAGATGTTTAATGAGTTCTCACTCTCGGGACTTATCTCCCTCCACGGGATCGCCTCTCAACTAGACTTATCTGCCTCACGGATCGCCTCTCGACTACCTCACTTAACCACTAACTCTCTCTCAAGAAAGGGGTTTGGGTTTGGTATTGTCTCCAACTAGGTTGAGATTTTCCCTTACAATGGTTTAGCTTTTATGTTAAGATTGGGAAAATCTCTCTAAGCTTAGGATATATCATGTGTGGCTTAGATTGGGTTTAGAACACTCTTGAATATATTTTGGATATCTACAGATTTGTATTATATGGTGTGAATTCTTGAAGATGTGGCTCTTGGCTTGATAGCATTTTTCCACACTTAATATGATGGAAGAGGTTGTATTTATAGTGTGGATTTGAATGTTTCCATTGGAGAAAGTCACATTCAAATCCATACTATCTTGTAATTTCTGCAGCTTTTTGTCAGGCTTTTTGACCTCCTCTGATTGGTCCACGTCAGCATTCAGACCTTCTGAAATCAGCATTCATGATTTCAGCACTCAGGATTCTAGCACTCAGCACTCAGGATTCCAGCACTCAGCATTCAGGATTCCAACCATCTGACATTCAGCGATCTTGGACTCAGTCTTCTTCCGTTCAGACCACTTTTCCTCAGGCCTATTTTCTCAGGAGACTTCAAATCAGTTCCCCCTCAATTTTTTCACTCCCCCCTCAACTTGTTACATGTAGAAATGAACTAAAATAATACAAGTTGATAATTACACAATGTTTTGGCATAAATAATCAAAACTAAAATATCCCAACAATTATTGTTTCTTTCTCAGGTAGATAGAAATAATATCCTCTCGTTTTCTTAGGATATCCCACAAGGTAGCCCTTTTCACCTTCGGATTCCAACTTATCAGTGAGCATCTTTTTCACAATTGGAGGGCAACCCCACATTTTGATATGTGAAAAAGTTGGTTTCTTGCCACACCAAAGTTCATATGATGTTGCTCAACCGATTTGGATGGAAACCTATTCATAATGTAAATTGAGGTTTGTAATGCGTATCCCCATAAGAATTTCGGAAGAGAGGAAAAACTCATCATGGATCTTACCATGTCTAACAAGGTTCGGTTTCTCCTCTCGGACACTCCGTTCATTTGCGGTGTTCCGGGAGGAGTCCATTATGATTGGATTCCATGTAACTTTAAATAATCCATGAACTCATGGCTAAGGTATTCACCTCCTCAATCCGATTGAAGAGTCTTGATACTCTTACTAAATTGCTTTTCTACTTCAGCTTTGAACTCCTTGAATTTCTCAAAAGATTCGGATTTGTGCTTCATAAAATACACATATCCATATCTTGAGAAGTCGTTAGTAAAAGTGATGAAGTAGGAGAAGTGACCCCTAGCTAGAGTGGGCAATGGTCCACAGACATCACTGTGGATCAACTCTAGAACTTATTTGGCACGAACCCCTTTCCCAAAAAAAGGGTTTGTTGGCCATTTTGCCCTTGAGACAGGATTCACAATTTCCATAAGACTCAAAGTCGAATGGGGTTAAGTAGCCTAACTTTCTTAACCATGCTATCCTATTCTCATTTGCATGACCAAGCCTACAATGCCACAAGTAAGTTGAGTTTTCATGATTACTAAGTTTGAGTCATTTGTTTTGTATATTAAGAATATTATGTCCACAATGCAACAAGTATAAACCATTCGATAAAGGAGCATTTCCATAAACATCACCATTAAGCGAAAAATAACAATTATTGTTTGCAAAATGGAAGGAAAACCCTTCAATATCTAACATAGGAATAGAAATAATGTTGCGAGTAATAGAAGGAACGAAATAACAATTATTCAGTTCAAGTATAAAACCAGAGGGTAAGTCTAAAATATAAAAACCAACACGTTCAACAGCAACACTTGCTCCATTCCTAACGTGTAGGGCGACCTGATCACCCGGCCTAACTGCCCTGCTATGATTGAGACCCTGCACATTAGTACAAATGTGTGAGCCACAATCGGTATCTAATGCCCAGCAGTTAGTATCATTTGTGGATATGTTTATCTCAATAACAAACATACATGTTCCAGTGGCTGAGACACCTTGTGTCTTCTTTTCAGCTGCTTGAACCTTGCAGTCCTTCTTCCAATGCTCCTTCTGCTTGCAGTAGAGGCATACATCATTTAAGGAACTTAAGGAAGCTTGGCTTAGAGCCTTTCTTTGCCTTGGCCCTTCGCTTCTTCTTTCCTTTCGGGGCAGAAGAAGTAGAGACACTCACCATGAGCACGGGCTTTTCCTTAGCAGTGGAAGACTCAAAGGTCTTTAGCATGTTATGCAGCTCGGGCATAGTCGATTCCGTCTTATTCATATTGAAGTTTACTACAAAACTCGAACATGAATCGAGAAGCGACTGAAGAATGGCATAAACAACAATGTTGGTCTTGAGCTCAATGCCCAACCGATCAAGTTTCTCGATTAGCCCAATCATCTTCAACACATGAGAAGAAACCATCCCTCCTTCAGACAATCGGCATCTAAACAGATCTCTCATCACTTTATAAATCTCGGAACGAGATTCAAAATCAAAGAGATCCTTCAGATGTTTAATCATCTGGAAAGGAAGCATTTTCTCATGTTGCCTTTTCGATTCAGGAGTCATCCCGAGTAACATAACACACTGAGCCTGGGAAGCATCTTCTTGATGCTTCTTCAGAGCTGCAGCGACAAACGCTTCAGCTTCTTCAGTACTAGCCTCCGGGGTGGTAGGGATTGGCGTGTCTAACACGTTTCTTGCTTAAGCACCAAACACACATTTTGGTGCCAATCGAGAAAATTTGGCCCAGCCAATATGTTCATTTCCAAAATTCAACAATCCTAGAGAAATAAAATAAAATGAAAATTAAAACACATAATTCCTATGATCAATATTCAGCAATCAAAATAAACATGTCCTTTCAAATTTATTTTGTCTCAATTATTTTCACATATTCAACGACCTCATTGGAAGAATACGAATTTATATCCAATATAAATCATAATGGACTACGATCCACATTCCTACTATCATAATATCTGCTTGGGCTGATTACTATGATAGCAGAATTGGTAGGTCTCCAAACCAATTGCAAAACTGCAATTCCTAGTTGATTGAACCTAGTTCTATTCGATGCCCCTTGACTTTCGTTTCCCTGCTTGGGCTGGTGAAAAAAATTCAAGTTGATTTACAACCATCAAGCGGCGACACTACGTGTCCCTATAAAGGTCCCGTTAAATGTAGATCCGAGCAAAAGACTTGGGCCTTAAATACTCATTGGAACGAAATCTCCGGTTTACTTTTAATTTTGATAGACGACATCGTTCAACTTAATGAAAATTATATTTTAGTGAGGAACGTTTTAAAGGCGGGTTTTAATTGCTTAATCAAGATCCAACATGTTAATCTACATCACATTTGAGCAATTATTGGGCGCCGCCTACCCAAACATGATTTCACACGGACTAACACGTATATGGGCGACGTCTACCCAAATAATTAATACGGTCTGACATTTATTGGGCGCCGCCTAACCAAGAAGTTATAAAGCGGACTATAAATGCACTAACTAATTAAATTAAATTGGTAACCAAGTGGGATTTAATAATTTATCAAAACACTCAAACAAAATTAAAATCCAATTTTAATTTCTTCCGATCAATTATTTATTAAAATTCAATTAATCCAATTAATTATAATTTTCGGTCCAACCGAAAGATTTTAATCTTAAAATCAAATTTTAAATTAACATATTTATTTGTTTTCTTAGGGCTTGGATGCAATTTCAAAAATTGCTCAAAGAGGGCCTAGTGAAAATCAAATTTTCAACCAAGTCCCTCCCCACATCACCGCCCAAATTTCCAGATCCAATTCGTAATTCGAGACGTCAAATTTTCAAAATCCAAAACACCAAACCATCATTCATCATCAACGATTCAACCCAGTAAATCAACGAATTTCCAGTATTGAAAAGCTTTCAAAATCATCGACATTCAGTGTGCAAAAGGGGGAAACAGCAAGGCAAATGATTCTAATCAAAACAATCATCAAGCACTGAAATGAGAAACAACCCAGAATTAAGAACATGCATCAACCACAACAAGACCAGATGGAATCGCCGTTGTCGACCATGCAATCGATGGGCCTTCGCCGCCGCCGCTAGGCGCACGCGGGCGACTCGCCATCACGACACTCCATATGCAAGAAATTGACACGGCGACAACCCTCAAAGGTAGCAAAACGGCCTCAATTCATCAACAAGGGTGAAATCGCCGTCGTGCCGATCGAATCGGCCCAAATCGTAGCCAATAGGACCGTCGCGCGTGTGTGAGGTCGTCGATCTGTCAACGCGGGCACGTATCGCCTCCGTGAAGACTAGAGAAAGACGAAGAACTACCGAGAAATTGAGTGTGCCACCATCATGCACAGCGATGCGGTGATGCTCAGCCGTCACGAGGCGCGGCAATTACCCGCCATCTCGAGCGATGCGCCACGGTCTCCACCGTTGGTGGGTGGCATTGGTTCGAGCGGCGTAGGGTTCCAAACCCTAGAGTGATGTAGCGATAGAGACAACCGAGCAAGAAGAACCAAATGGGGGTTTCAATTTTGTGAACTCAAATAAACAAAATACCCATGGTGCGGTTGATTTCTAAAATCGGCCGCACCCAGTTTATTAAAAAAAATTAAATAAACTAAAGTTAATTATACAATCAAATCAAGATCCTGGAGCTCTGATACCACTTTACTGGAATATAGAGGCACGTAAACACGTAATACATGCGCAGCGGAAATTAAAGTTCACCAACAACGAACAGTTAATTGCATAATTAAATACGAGTAAACGTAAACAGAATTCTTATAGCAATTCGTACACGGATTCCTCAACTATGGTATCCACGTAACATTCGTTTACTAATCTGCACAGATCTGCCACCGTTGAATCCCCGAGATGAATTTTCTAGGAAAATTCTAACTTAGAGATTTTATGGAGAAAATATGAACTCTCGTATTATGAATTCCCAAGAGCTCATATATATAGGAGAGGCCTAGCTTAAATCTCAAGCTAACCTGATTAGGAAATAAAATCCCTAATCTTTATTTAAATAAATATCTTAGATTTATTTCCCACATATAAATCTCTACGGATTTAAATTTCATATATAACAAATCTCTACGATTTGTGCTAGGGGTTGGACAAACCTTTGGATTGAATTTGATAGCAAGATTGCAGTCAAGATCCTTACAAGCAGGGGAGAGATCTACCGTGGAGGATCAAGGCTAGCTGACCGAAGTTTGAGGATGCTCGTTGTCAGGTTTCCCTTACAGCATCGCATATCTTTCGAGAGGGAAATTATATTGCTGATAGACTAGCAAAATTACATAGGGATGATGTATGGATCGGGGGCTGTCCCGGCTTCCTAGCCGATTTGCTTTATTCCAACATGAATAAGGATTACTTCCACCTTTCGAAGTAATGCTTTGTTTTATAGGAGTTTCCCTTTTTCCCTTCGCTAGGGGTTTTGCCCCAAGGGGGGTTTTACCCTAGCAAGGTTTTTAGTGGGGCTCCGACCTCTGGTACGACCTGTGTACTTATGGTTTTAGGTTTTTTATTTTTATTTTAGGTGATGTTTATTTGCCTTCAATATCTGTAGAGAAATCTAAAGTCTTGAATCTTGAGTCTTGTGTTGTGTGGAAAAGTGAATAAGGAGGATCCTTATTTATTGGTGTAGAATAGAGTTTTGCCCTAGGCCTAACAGACTTTGTCTGGCAGGCTGAAAAAATCTCAAATTTTCTAAAAATATTTGATGGGTTTTTTCGGATATGGGTTGGACTTGATTTAACTTATTGGACTTTCGAGGCCCAATCTTAATTTATTGGACTTTAGAGGTCAAACTTTATTTATCGGACTTTAGGGGCCCTGTTGGGAGAATCGGGGTGCCCGAATCTATTCGAGGTGTATTTGAATACATATTTAAATTATTCAATTAATTACTAACATGAATTAATCCTAAATCAATTCAACATAATAATTAAACAAGAAATTAGCAACATGCGTACACGTAATTCATGTAAATCCTAAACATGTGGAATCTAGGAGTTACAAGATTACATACCTCATGTAGAGACAACCGTAGAGACGATGTGTTGGGAGATGAATTTAATAAAGAAGATTTTGATTAGATCCCAAAACCCCTGGGTATGACATGTTCAGGATAATCTTGATAGTTGAGTCAGGATTCAGTTTAGAGTGTTCAGGATGTTATCTGCACCATGTATAGTCAGCAGATATAGATCAGGTTAGATTCTGAAGATTCTGAAGACTCAGTAAGTTTCTGAAGAAACTGAAGTCTCAGTATAAAACTGAAGTTTCTGAAGACTCAGTATGAAACTGAGAAACAGAACTGAAGACTTAGTATGAAACTGAGGAACTGAAGACTCAGTATGAAACTGAGAAACTGAAGACTCAGTATGAAACTGAGAAACTAAAGACTCAGTATATCTCTGAAGACTCAGAAGACACTGAAGACTCAAAAGACTCAGAAGACACAGAAGATACTGAAGACACAGAAGATACTGAAGACACAGTAGTTACTAAAGACTCAGTAATCTACTGAATGCTCAGTATATCCTGAATGTTCCGAGGCACTAAATAATATCTATCTGAAGACTACAAAACTGAGAAAAATGCGATTACTCAGAAAAATAGATATTGCCCAAGACATTCACATGCAGACAAAAGGAACTAAAACTAAGTGTTGTTAAGGTTATATCACTCAGAGATATTGACCAAAAAGAGCCGTTATGTTTGTCTACATTTACTGAAGACAAGAACCAATCAGAAGAAGACAGCACTGTACTTTACTGACACTTAAAGCGACAGGTCACTGAAGCATGTCAGTAGTACTATGTTCCAGACTGCAAAAAGTGGTGACCGACTACATAAAAGCATATTGCCTAAAACATGCAAGAGAGTATTCAAACCCTAAAAATAGTCGTTCATCAAACACCATAAGTGGAAACTCATGAAGCTATCTCCTCCAACGGATAGTTTTTTCAAGAGTGACCTTGGTGATTGCCTATAAATACTAGTGACCATCTACATTGAAGGTTACGGAAAATTTGTAAGCAACTCAAGAGTTCAATCTTATTATTGAAAATTGAAGCACTCAAAAACCCAAGAATTTCCCAAGTGCTTTACATTGAAGAGAGCTCATTCACTAAGCCTAGTTTGATAAGATATATCCAAAGCTTAGTAGAGATATCCTAGCCTTTGCATTGTACTTATTGTAAAGGATATCCCATCCTAGTTTGAAACCAACCAGAAACCCCAAACCCTTTGTAAGGTAGTTTGAGTGTGATTGTTGGTGAGTTGGAGTTGTAAAGAGTTAGTAAACTACATTGAGGTAGTCAGAAAACTCTAGAGAAGAAGTGAATAAACTATCTTGGATAGTCAGAAAGCTTGTGTGTGTTTGAGTAAGTAAACTACAGTGAGGTAGTCAGAAAGCTCAAAGTAGAAAGGTTAGTAAACTACATTGAGGTAGTCAGAAAACCTTAGGAAGTGGTTAAGGAATTTCTTTGAAGGTCAGAGAGAGTGGATGTAGGAGATTGAGTCTCTGAACCACTATAATTGCTGTGTTGTTTTTGCTTTCTGTACTGCATTGTTATCTGTTGCATATCTTTAACTGAAAGCATACTTTACTGATATTCAGTTGGAACCAATCCACTGAACTTGCATCTAACTGATCACAGCCTTAATAATTGTTTCATTAAAAGGAAGGTTTTCAGCAAAGCTAAAAACGAGTATAAACTTAGGGCCAACCATTCCGCACACTTGAGTAGCTAGAACAGATAGTTACCAAACTGAACTAACTCTACTGAGAGTTCAGTAAGATAGTTATCTGATCCAAGCAGCTTAGGATCTCTGAAAAACTCAGACTCAGTTGGGATAATCTGATGCTTTTGAAAGCAGCTCAGGATCATTGTCTCAGGTAGACTTTGACTCAGGGCGATCTGTGCTTCTCAGGGCCAAATCATCAGGACAACCTGACCCATCTGACCTCAGTGAAAGAAAAGTTTTAAAAATCACTGAACACGTGTATTCCCCCCCCATACACGTGTGAGACTCGTTAGCACCGGGACCAACAAGTGGTATCAGAGCAGCGGTTCAACTTGACCACCTGCTTTGGCCATAGTCTAACTTGCTGAAAGACTCTTGTGGTCTACTGAACATATCTATTTGCTGAAATCTTACAAGGCTCAGACATCATGCCTTCTTAGAAACTTCCTATGTTCTCAGTTGAGAGCTATGATTTATGGAGATTAAGAATGCAGGCTCATCTGTATTCAAAGCATGAAAGAATGTGGAGAGTGGTTTCTGAAGGACCATTCAAATTCACTGTTGTGAATCTCATAATTACTGAAACTGAGAGAAATGATCCCAGAACTGAATTTCCAAAGTCTAATGATCAACTTACTCCTGATGAGAGAAAGTTAGTCAATCTTGACTATATTGCTAAAGATACTTTATATAGCACTATTGATGATGGTGTTATGGGGATGATTTCTCACTGTATTACTGCCAAAGAAATATGGGACACACTTGTTGTGATGTGTCAAGGCACAGATCATATTAAAGAGAACAAACTTTCTGTTGCTATTGGAAAGTTTGATAGCTTTGAAATGGAAGATGGTGAATCCATTGACAAACTTGAAGTCAGATTCACTAGCATAATGAATGATCTGAATGCTCTTGGGAAAAGATACCCACAGAGAGAAGTGACATTGAAAATTCTTAGAGGACTATCTAAGAAATGGGATATACATGTTGTGGTGATTGAAAACACCAAAAATATTGATTCAATGCCCTATCAACAAGTTTTCTCTGAGCTGAAAGCTTATGAGTTTGTGATTGATAAGAAATCTAAGAAAGCTGACAGCAAAGATGATTCTTCATCTAGCAAGAATGTGGCTTTCAAAGCCAAAGAAAAATCCTGTAAGTCTAGAGAGTCTGGGAACTCACTTGCCAAAAATCAGGATGAGCTGGATGATAAGCTAGTACTAATGGCAAGGAGGTTTGAAAGACTTAATAGCAGATATGAAAAATATAAAAAATATTACAGGAATCACAGGTACCAGAGAGACTCAAAAGCTGAGGACAGATCCACTGAGAAAAGAAAGGACCAGAAAGCTGAAGGATCCTCATCCAAAAAGGACTCCAAGACCAAGGAGGAAAGTGATCAGGATGATGATGCCAACAGATGCTACAACTGTCAGAAGAAAGGTCACTTTCAATATGACTGTCCTGAGCTAAGTGCTAAGGAGAGAAAAGAAAGACAAGCCAAGAGAGACAAGAAGTTCTTCAGCAAGAAAGCCATGATTGCAAAGGAAGAAGAACATTCTGAAGAAGGTTCCAGTTCTTCAGATGAGATGTTCTCAGATAGTGACAGTGATGATATCTGTCTAATGGCTGTGGTGGAGGTAAATTCTTCTATCTCTGTTGTTGCTCCTACAAAGCACATGAGTTCTTAAGTTCTACTGTAAACAGTAACTTTGACCTGATGGATTCATTTGAGAATCTTATGAAGGACTATCTTTGTGTTACAAGAAGCGCTCAATGAAACTCAAGAGCGAGAACAAGGAACCGATCACGAGAATCTAAAGTGGAAAGACTCTAAAAATCTTTGAGATCACTTCTCAATTGATGGGAACTCTTGATGAACTAGATGTTACGAAAGTACAACTCTCGAGAAAAAGAGAAGGTGATAGAGACCCTAAATGGAAAATTAGAGAAATCCCTTCGAGGAGATTCAAATTTTATCGTAAGCCCGAGTTCAATGACCACTTTGAGAAGCATGAAACTCTAAAGAAGTGTGAGGATAGTGCACGAGAAAGTTAGCTCTATTGAATTTCGCATCTAAAGTGATAGATGAAATTTGAGTTATCAAAGACTGCAACTATAAAAATTTGGATTGGGATACATTCGAGGGGAACCTCACAAGGTCTTCGAATCTTTGCTTCTAGTAGCACTAAGATCATCTTTGTTAAACAAGTGGCACCAAATCTTCTCACTGAAGAATTGCCCAAAGTTTTAGATAAGAGTAAAGGACCTATGGTTTCAGAAAAACTGAATGTTCATGGAAGAAAGCCCAGGCCTCAGGAAAAAGGCTAGAAAACCTGACCACTCAGTAGGAAATCTTGTGCCCAAGATGCTTCAAAGCATCAAAGCTAAGAATAGCGACTGGAGAGAGATCTTCCTTTGAACCATCGGAGGAATTTTCAAAGAAAAACTTTCAAGCAGAGATATTTTCAACCGAAAAAGACCAAGCCCTCAGATTCTTGAAAGACCCCAATTTCAGTACAGGCAACCCAAACCCCACTTGCCTAAGGGTAAAGGTTTCCTGAACCCAAGCCAGCAGAGACAAAGACCAGCTGCACAAAAGCCAAAGCACTTGAACAAAAGGCATGTACCCAAGAAGAACTCTAAGGCTCATGTTCATGCTAAGGCTGGCACTCATCTGAGAGGATCTTGTCAAGACACCTAGGGTGGTGAATGTGTATGTAGATGTTTATGGAGACAAATCAGCCACTCTAAAGTAATTAGAGTTGTCGGTGATTTGGATTCCAAAAGGTACAAACTAATTTAACTGGTAGGACCCTACACCAAATGGGTACCTAAGAACCGATCTTTTTTGGTGAAAAACAAGGGCACCGAAATTTGAATGAAGACAACATAGATCGATGAGTGGAAATGAATTGGCTCCTGTTGTATGGTATCTAGATAGTGGATGTTCAAGACATATGACATGATATAAGCAACTCATCACTGACTACGTTGAGCAAAAAGGCCCTCAGATCACATTTGGAGACAATTCCAAAGGACAAACTGAAGGATATGGAACTCTTGAAATTGATTCTGTTCATATCCATGGTGTTTCATATGTTTCTGGTTTGAAGCATAACTTGCTTTCTATAAGTCAATTCTGTGACAAAGGATTCAATGTTGAGTTCTCAAAGAACTTATGTTATGTGAAAGACAATACTTCACAGAAAATTCTACTGATTGGTACTAGAAAAGGAAATATGTATCTTACTGATTGGAGTTCAACTCCTAAAGATACATGTTTGGTTGCAAAAAGTTCCACTTATACCAGTTGGTTGTGGCACAAAAGGATGAATCACCTAAACTTCAAAACCCTGAACAAACTTGCAAGATTAGCACGGGTTACCAAATGAAGTGTTCAGTAAAGAACATGTTTGTGATGCTTGTCAAAAAGGAAAACAAATCAGAGCATCATTCAAAAGCAAAGTAGATGTTTCTACTGAAAGAATACTTCAACTGTTACATATGGATCTTTTTGGTCCAGTAACACCTGTGAGCACAAATGGCAAAAATATACACTTGTGGTAGTTGATGACTACTCTAGATACACATGGGTCATATTCTTACTCAGTAAGAAAGAAACTCAGATAAAACTGTCTGAACTACTAAAAAGGCTCAAGATCTTGAAAAAAGAATGAAAGTGTGGTCAAAATCGAGACGGATATAAAGGAACCGAAGTTTATCAATCATATTATATCTGATTATTGTGCAGAAATGAAATAACTCATGAAACATCAGCTGCAAGGACCCCACAACAAAATGGTGTTGCTGAAAGAAGAAATAGGACTCTAAAAGAAGCTGCAAGGACAATGATTGTTGAAGCTGATATTCCTAAAAGATTTTGGGTCGGGTTATCAACTTTGCATGCTATTCTCAGAATAGATCCATGCTAACCAAAAATCAAGGAAAAACTCCATATGAGCTTTGGAATGAAAGGAAGCCTCTTGTTTCTTTCTTTTCGTGTGTTTGGTTGCAAGTGTTTCATACACAATAATGGTAAAGATCGGTTGAAAACTTTTGATAGCAAAAGGCGATGAAGGATATTCTTAGGATATTTCAAGTCAAAAAGCCTTCGAGTTTACAAGCTGTAGGACTCTTATTGTGGAAGAAACACCTCATGTTGTTTTTGATGAATCTACTTGTGTTGGAAAGAAACAGGAACATGAAACAGGAGAACCCGACCAAGAGAATCACCGGACTTAGCTTTGAAAAAAGAATGATAAAACATCCTCTCGAACTCCGAAAAGAAGAAGTCGGTCACTTTCTATGAGCGGAGTGAATCGGACTCGAACAAAGAAGTTCGAGGATGGAAAAACTCAGGATGGAAATTCTCCACTGAAGGAAAGCCAACACACTAAAGCTGACCAATATGAACATACACCAGTTCAGACTCATGTATGTAATGCCAATGAAGATGTGGTCTGGTGAGGCAAACTACGAATCTATCAACCAAAGGGGAACAAATGTCTCGACAATGTTTCGAATGGAATTTCCCGAGGAAGATGATTCCCTTTCTCCTTTCATTTGTTCCCTGAATTTAATGGTACTTTGAACCTAAAATTTCGATGTTGAGGATACTATTGAAGGGGAACATCCAGGAGAAAATGGTTGGATAGTCATCCTACAAGTCAGATTGTGGGTGATCTATCAGATGGTGTCAAAATAAGAAGGTTCCATGGTGAAAGTGCATTATTCTGCTGCATCCTATCTGAGAAAGAACCTCTCGAGATTGAAGAAGCTCTACAAGATTCATTTTGGATTCTTGCTATGCAAGAAGAAGATTTGAATCAATTCTCAAGGAATGAAGTTTGGGAGCTAGTGGATAGACCTAAGAGGCACAATGTGATTGAAACCAAGTGGGTGTTCAAGAATAAGAGAGATGAGAACAACAACATTGTAAGAAACAAGGCAAAATTTAGTTGCACAAGGTTATTCCCAAGAAGAAGGCTTGGATTATGATGAAACCTTTTGCACCGTTGCAAGACTAGAAGCCATCGATTGTTTCTTGCATATCTTGCCCACATGAAATTCACGATCTATCGGATGGATGTGAAAAGTGCATTTTGAATGGTGTGCTTAAGGAAGAGATTTATGTGGAACAACCTCCACGGTTTCGCATGAATGACCAAGTCTACGGGCTCAGAAAAGCTTTGTATGGTCTTAAGCAAACACCCAGAGCATGGTATGATACCCTTTCTCAGTTTCTTCTTGACCATGGTTTTATCAAAGGAACTGTTGATAGGACCTTGTTCGAGGATAGAAGATGGGGAAGATATCTTACTTGTTCATATTTATGTAGATGACATCATATTTGGATCTCCAAATCATCAGTTGTGTGAAAAGTTTTCTACACTGATGAAAGGAAAGTTTGAGATGTCAATCATGGGGAGATGAATTTCTTTCTTGGACTTGGTGAAACAAACTAAGGAAGGAATTTTCATCAATCAAAGCAAAGTACACCGAGATCCGATTGCAAAGTATGGTGTATGATTGCAATGCAATCGATTAGAATTCCCATGAATACTAACTACAAGATGGATCGATCTCAAGGCAAATCAATAAATCACACCGATTATAGAGGGATCATTGGATCATCGCTATATCTCACGACAAGTAGGCGATATAACATTTCTTTGTTGGGATATGTGCAAGATACCAAGTTAAACCTCGGGCTAGTCACATGGAGGCCGCCAAAAAAGATTCGAAATATCTTAAGGGCAATTGTGAATAGAGGATTATGGTATCGGTGATGATAACCTTGAATTAACTAGTTATTTAGATGTCGATTATGGAGGATGTAGAATTGTCGGGAAGTCTACCACGGGGAACTTGTCAATTTCTTGGAAGTAAGTCGATCTCATGTTTTTTCAAAGAAACAGACCTCGAAGAGCAACCAAGACTACCGAAATTTGAATACATGGTCAGGAAGTTGTTGTGCATGATTCTTTAGCTCGGACAACAATTGAGGATTATAAGATTATAGCCAATGAAGTACTTATATTTTGTGATAATAATAGTGCAATTGCTATTACACAAAAATCGGTATTGCACACCGGATGTAAGCATGTTGATATCGGACATCACTTCATCGAGAGATCATGTTGAGAAGAAAGACATCGGGATGGAGAAAATTCATCTCGATAAGCAGAGAGCTGATATCTTGACTAAACCTTTGGCTAAATCAAGATTTCAGGAACTATCAGTTGAATTAGGTATGTTGGATCCAGGTGTATAGAGAAAATCTGAAAAAATGAAGGTTTTCAGATGCATGAAGTTTTATAAGGATTCTACTGAGAAACTCAGGATAAAAATGGAAGTACTGAAATCCGAGTCTTGGGAAACTCAGATATACTGAAGATCAAGATTACAAGATATTATCTTGATCTCGCCAAGATTAGATCATATCATCTTGACCAGATTTTACTTAGTATTATACTGATATTTTATCAAGGTCAAAACTAAGTAAGACTGATAGAGGAAAATTAGTCTGAAGAAGTAATGACTCATGCAATGCATTTATTGTCCAACTGAATCTCAGTAATCATTGGCAATAAATAACAAAACACCTGAAGGAATATTTTGGGCGGGACCAATAAGTGGTATCAGAGATTGAAGCCCAGGTGGAGACTGAGGCTCAGGTGGAGACTGAAGCCCAGGTGGAGACTGAGGCTCAGGTGGAGCACCCAGGTCAGAAGGAACCTGAGTTCATCTTCAGACTTGATTCAGCTTCAGACATCTCTAACTGACAAAATGACTGCCATAGAAGGGAAGGTAGATGGAGTCAAAGTTGAACTGAATGCAGAGATGAAGCAAATGTATCAGGAGAGGACTTCATATCTTGAAGCCAAGCTGGTGGAGAAAAATGATCAGATGTCAAGAGTGTTGTTGAGGAAATGGGCTCCCTGCTCATGACCAAGATGACAAAAATGCTGAAAGATGTATTCTCCAACCAGTTTGCACCCTTATCTGAAGAGTTCTCAGTTGCCAAGAACCATTTGATGAGGCTGGAAGAGGAGCATGATGAGTTGGCTGGAGAAGTGCAGAGTATCAGTAAAGAGCAATATCACATGGATACCGCACTGTCTCAACTTCTTCAAGGTATGGTGCTAAAAAGGGGGAAAGGCCTGGTGGCAAGCTGAAGGAGTTGTTGGCACACACCTTGAAGAAAAAGGAAAATAAAGAAGCTGAAAAGAAAATTCTTACTGAAGCCTTAAAAGAAGTAGAAGCCACTGAGAAGCTCAAGTTCAAGCAAGTTGAAGAGCCAATCTACACTCATGTTTCTGAGCAAACAATGCAGGAAGCTATTTCTGAAAAGCTGAGTGCTAGAAGAAAGGTGGAAACAAGCCAAGCCGGTGCAGAGCAAGCCAAACCAATTAAGAGAAAGGCTGTGGACATTTGTTGAACAAGAGAAGAAGAGAGCAAAAGCTTCAAGGACTACTCAAAGAAAACTGATCATGGATTTTGAAGAGTCTGAAGAAGAAGCTGAAAAAGAAGTCTTCGATACAAGGAAAGCTCTGAAATCACTTCAGGTGGAAATAGAGAAGAAAATTGCTGCTTCTATATCAGGAGTTCCTGTGATTAGGAAAAAGAGAGAAGAAGAGCAGAATAGAAGAAGTGGTTTCAAGAAGTTCCTGAGCAAGAGGAGGGGTACTGTTAAAGCTCAGAAGTGACCGCACATTGATAAATGTATGTCTATCCAATTCAATGATGCCTGGGAAGAGATAAAGAGAACCTTCTGGTTCTACTACGAAATTCTGAGGGAATGGAGGGGGACAAGCTCAGACATGAATGAAGCCTTCATTGAATATCTGTTGACTTTCTATCCAAAGTACATGCAGAGTTGAATTAACTTAGCAGATGAAGGAAATGCACAGATTGTTGCCCCTGGTCCATATACCTTCCCTGCTCCAAGAGTAGAGAATGGCCTGGTGAATGAGACAACCATTTCTCAAGAAATTGCTCAGTATGCCATCCAATTAGGACTGACAGGAAACAACCCAAATATCATCAAAGAAAGGGATGCACTGAAAAAGAGATATTATGGGATGTTCAACCTGGAGGTGCCTGAGGATGAGGTTGAAGAAGATTGAAGAGCTGATAGAAGATCAAGCGAAAGTCAAGTCAAGATGGAGAAGATTAAAGACTGAAGATTCTTTGTACTTCTTTTGTTTTTTGTTTTTGATAATTTCATTGTAAACTGTAACCTCTGATCTTACAATCAATGGAAACTTTATCTTTATGCTCAAAGATAATATCTCATTATCTTTTTACATGTCTTTTATATTTTGATATGCCTTTGTGATGAATTTGTTGGAAGAATTTGCCAATCTTGGATTGTAATAGGAAAAACTGAAACCTGAGTATAGGTTAAGTGTTTTTGTAACAAGATGGTTTTGGCATCATCAAAAAGGGGGAAATTGTTGGGAGATGAATTTAATAAAGAAGATTTTGATTAGATCCCAAAACCCCTGAGTATGACATGTTCAGGATAATCTTGATAGTTGAGTCAGGATTTAGTTTAGAGTGTTCACGGATGTTATTCTGCACCATGTATAGTCAGCAGATATAGATCAGGTTAGATTACGAAGATTACGAAGACTCAAGAAGTTTCAAGAAACCGAAGTCTCAAAGATGAAACCGAAAGTTTTCAAGACTCAAGATGAAACCGAGAAACCGAATCAAGACTCAATATGAAACTGAGGAATCAAGACTCAAAGATGAAATCGAGAAATCAAGACTCAAGATGAAAATCGAGAAATCAAGACTCAATATGAAACTGAGAAACTAAAGACTCAGTATATCAATCAGTATATCTCTGAAGACTCGAAGACATCAAGACTCGAGAAGACTCAAGACACGAGAAGATATCAAGACACAAAGAATCTCATTGAATGCTCAAAAGATAACTGAATGTTCCGAGGCACTAAATAATATCTATCTGAAGACTACAAAACTGAGAAAAACGCGATTACTCAGAAAAATAGATATTGCCCAAGACATTCACATTCAGACAAAAGGAACTAAAACTAAATGTTGTTAATGTTATATCACTCAGAGATATTGACCAAAAAGAGCCGTTATCTTTGTCTACATTTACTGAAGACAAGAACCAATCAGAAGAAGACAAAGATCAGTATTTTTTCGACCTTTGAAAGCGACAGGTCACTGAAGCATGTCAGTAGTACTATGTTCCAGACTGCAAAAAGTGGTGACCGGCTACATAAAAGCATATTGCCTAAAACATGCAAGGGAGTATTCAAACCCTAAAAATAGTTGTTCATCAAACACCATAAGAGAAAACTCATGAAGTTATCTCCTCCAACAGATAGTTTTTTCAAGAGTGACCTTGGTGATTGCCTATAAATACTAGTGACCCTCTACATTGAAGGTTACCAGAAATTTGGAAGCAACTCAAGAGCTCAATCTTATTATTGAAACTTGAAGCACTCGAAAACCCAAGAATTTTCCAAGTGCTTTACATTGAAGAGAGCTCATTCACTAAGCCTAGTTTGATAAGATATATCCAAAGCTTAGTAGAGATATCCTAGCCTTTGCATTGTACTTATTGTAAAGAATATCTCATCCTAGTTGAAACCAACTGTAAAACCCCAAACCCTTTGTAAGGTAGTTTGAGTGTGATTGTTGGTGAGTTGGAGTTTTAAAGAGTTAGTAAACTACATTGAGGTAGTCAGAAAACTCTATAGAAGAAGTGAGTAAACTATCTTGGATAGTCAGAAAGCTTGTGTGTGTTTGAGTAAGTAAACTACATGAGGAGGTAGTCGAAAGCTCAAAGTAGAAAGGTTAGTAAACTACATTGAGGTAGTCGAAAAACCTTAGGAAGTGGTTAAGGAATTTCTCACGAAGGTCGAGAGAGTGGATGTAGGAGCTTGAGTCTACGAACCACTATAATTGTTGTGTTGTTTTTTTGCTTTATGTCTTTGCATTGTTATACGTTGCATATCTTTAAGCGAAAAGCATACTTTTTATCGATATTGGTTGGAACCAATCCATCGAACTTGCATCTAACCGATCACGACCTTAATCCTTTTGTTTCATTAAAAGGAAGGTTTTCAACAAAAGCTAAAAACGAGTATAAACTTAGGGCCAACCATTCCAAGACACTTGAGTAGCTAGAACAGATAGTTACCAAACGAACTAACTCTTTGAGAGTTCAAGAAGATAGTTATCGATCCAAGTAGCTCGAGGATCTCGAAAAACTCGGACTTCGGTTGGGATAATCTCGAGGCTTCGAAAGCAGACTTCGGGATCATTGTCTCGGGTAGACTTTGACTCGAGGCGTCTGTGCTTCTCGAGCCAAATCATCGGGACAACGACCCATCCGACCTCGATGAAAGAAAAGTTTTAAAATCAATTTGAACACGTGTATTCCCCCATACACGCGTGTGAGACTCAAGAAGATTTGGGACCAACAATATGGATAAACCCAAAGTGTCTTCTCAAATATGTTCCACGTCCATAAACGTAATCCGGTGGGAGGATTCTCACGAACGATTTTAATAAAGGAGAAAACTAAAAATATTTGCCACCACCTTTGTGGATTTCTAATTTTTTCAACACATAGAATTGCATTGGGGATGAAAAATTCATCCCCTATTTATAGGACTAGAGGGAGACGAAAATTTGATGTTGGTCCCGGGGTAAACGAGTCTCACACGTGTATGGGGGGGAATATACGTGTATAGTAATTTTTAAACTTTTCAGCAAAAACTATAATTAGTGAGTCAGGATGTCCTGAAGGTTAGTCCTGAGAAGCACAAAATGCCCTGAGTCAAAGTCTACTGAGACAATAACACTGAGCTGCTTTTAGGGACTTCAAATTAGCCCAACTGATTCTGAGTTTCTTTTTAACACAGAGTCCAAATAAGCTTGGAGTAGATAATAATATTACTGACTACTCTGGAGAGTTTATCAGTTTGACAACTATCTATACTAGCTTATCTAGAGTGCGGAATGTGTAGGCCCTAAGTTTATACTGCTTTACTTTTTGTCGAAAAATCTTGTTTTTCTCAAAGGAAATAGTGGTTAAGGCTGTGATCAACTTAATGCACCTTCAAGTGGATTGATTCCAACTGAATATCGAAAAAAAGAGTATGCTGCTCAAAGTGAAAATATGCAACAGGATAAAATGCAAAACAGAAAGCAAATAACACAACAATTATAGTGGTTCAGAGACTCAAGCTCCTACGCCCACTCTCTCTGATCCTCAGAGAAATTCCTTAACTCACTACTACTACTACCTTAAGCTTTCAGACTGAACTCAAGAAATTTTACTAACTTTTCTTCTACGAAGTTTTGAAATTTCAACTACATGCAGCCTTACTAACTCAACACACACAAGCTTTCGGACTTAACACACGCTTGACTTACTAACTTCTTCTCTAGAGCTTTCAAAATTGAATGTATACTTACTCACTCTTTTACAACTCTCACTTCTCCAACAAACTACTTATACAAACTACCTAATCAAAGGGTTTGGGTTTTGGTTGGTTTCCAACTAAGGTGAGATATCCTTTTACAATCAAACACAAGTAAAAGGCTAGGATATCTCTAACTAAGCTTTGAATATTCTTGAATCTAGGCTTAGTAAATGAGCTCTCTTCTAAGATGAAACACTTGGGAAATTTTAAGGGTTTCGAGTGCTTCACAATGTATGTTTTGAATACGAATGAGCTCTGCAGTTGCTTTGATTTCCCGTGACCTTGGTTGTGAACAAGGCATCAGTATTTATAGACAACTCACTAAGAGTCTACTCTTGAAAAACTATCCGTTGGAGAGACAGCTTCAAGGGTTTCCTCTTTTGGTTATTGATGAACGGCTATTTCTAGGGTTTGAACACACCCTTGCATGTATTAGGAAATACGAAGCCACGTAGCCAATCACCAACTTTTGTGAACTGGGAGATATCAGCCCTGACATTTCTTCAGAGATATGTCGCTTTCAGTGTCAGTATAGTACGTTGTTGTCGCCTCCTCATTGGTCGAAATCTTCCTTTGAAAAGAGACAAACAAAACGGCTCAATTTTAGTTAACCACACTGAATTGATATGTTCTTTAATATTCACGAATGCATAACATTCTGTTTGTTTATACTAAGAATGAACAAAACACTATTCAACTCGAAGTAGCTTGTTCAGGGTCTTTTGAGTCAGTACAATCAGGACTCTTTTTCTTCAAGGACTTCGGTCTTCAGGATTCTTCTGAACTACTCAGGAACATCTGAGTTCTTCAGGCGGAATCAACAATAAACCTATTTCTCCCTGATACATATCTGCTGACTATACATAGTGCAGATAATCCTGAGTCTTAATATCTATTGAAACCTGATCCTATACTACCAAGATGTCCTGATACATGTCATACTCATGGGTTTTGGGATCTATTCAATTTTTTTATTAAATTCATCTCTCAACATTTGACCTAGTCGGGTCTTTGGGAAATTTCCTTGTTTCTTCCTCAAGATACAATCTTGAATATATCCAATATATTCTATTTCCCAAAATATCTCCCAACAAAATTTTCTTCTCCTTAATAGTCATAATTTTCGAAAATTGCTTTATGCGTAAGGAAGGAATAAGATCTTTTACCTTTCTTGAATTTATGGGATACACTTGTATCTCAAGAATACTTATTCCATAAAATCTCTCCAAGAAAATCAAGAAAATCTTTTCTCTCTCCTACTCATAATTTTCGAATTTTTCATGGAAAAATAGGCAATAATATTTTCTTCTCCTTTTCATTAATTGGAATTCAATTTGGGCTATTTGAGGGGCCTTTAGGAGAATTAATATTGGACCTCCAATGGGCTATGAATTTTTAATATTAAGCCAAATATTATTCAAGCCCATTAATATTAATTTATTCCACTATAAAATTAATATTGAACTATCCATCTTAACCCATATTACGACTTCACAATAATATGGCTCCCGGTTATTATTTTTCGTGTATAAAATTATCTAGTCCACTAATTAATTAAGCCACTGAACAAGCTTTATATTAATTAATATCTTTGTCCTTGGAGTAAAGACAGTTCAACATTATTATCTATACCGGAAATAAATTTCCACTTGCAAGATTTGGTATGATAAAGCTTCTGAGCCCACCAAGGGGACAAATCAAGCAAGCCGTACTTGCACACGATTCTCCGTATTAAATCTTAGCAATCGTCACGTAACTAGTAATATTGCCCAAGATATAAGGTATCGAATCGCGTTGATTCTCTTCCCTTCATAAAAAAAAAGCAATAGTTATTAATTTCACATGATCATATTCAAGGGGCGGAGATTAAGAAATAACGAACCACTGAGGTCTAATTCTTGTATATTCAGTACCGAAGAATTTATCCTCCAGTAGGTCCTATTCAGTGCATCATAATGCACTAGTGTAATCTCTTGGTCAAGACAAGCCAACCTGAGCCTTACACTTCAACCTTTCACGATGGATTGTTCATTTTCATCTGGGTTGTGAATTTGTGTTTTAGTTACGAGGAACTGTTAATTTGATCTTCCGTGATCTGGTATCACTAAATTAACTACAACGTAACACGTACTATTTATTGAACAGATTTGCAACAAATATATATAACATTCAATCATATTTAATGAAACAGTGATAAATAATTTATTTCAGTAAATAAATAAGAAATTCAGTTTGGTTATACAAAGTAAAGAGCATACTTTCCAGTATAACCCCAACAATCTACCACTTATACTCAAAGTTTGCTTTTAAGTATACTACAGCACGTCTCGTGTTCTACGTGACATCTAATGTCACCTACACGAACCTAATAATATTTCTCCCACTTATACTCAAAGCATATTGGCAATGCTCTTGACACCCATTCCTTCCACATGTTTCTCGAATGTATTCTGAGGCAGGCCATTTGTGAATGGATTTGCTAGGTTGTCTTCCGAAGCAATTTTTGTCACCTCTATGTCTCCTCTCTTAACGATTTCTCGTATAAGATAGTATTTTCTTTCTATGTGTTTGCTGGCCTTGTGGGCTCTCGATTCCCTTGAATTTGCAACAGCTCCGGCATTATCACAGTAAAACGCGATTGTGTTGGGCAAATCCGGAACAACGTCCAAGTCCACTAGGAAGCTCTTGAGCCAAACCACTTCTTTCGCTGCTTCACAAGCAGCTACATATTCGGCTTCCATGGTAGAATCTGCGACGCATTTATACCCGAGGTTGACTTTCTAGAGTCTGTGTCTGATTGGAAATCTGAGTCCTTGTAACCGATGGGGATCAGACTGTCTGACTGATAAACCAACATTCTATCCCGTGTCCTTTTCAGATACTTTATAATGTTTTTAACTGCAGTCCAATGCTCTTTCCCAGGGTTGCTTTGATATCTTGCTACCATGCCTACGGCAAAGCAGATATCCGGTCTCGTGCACAACATTGCATACCTGAGGCTTCCTACAGTCGAAGCATAAGGAACGCCCTTCATGTCATCTAGCTCCTTTTGTGTCTTGGGACACATCTCCTTGGATAGATGGATTCCGTGTCTAAAAGGCACAAAGCCTTTCTTGGAATCTTGCATGTTGAATCGCTTCAAAACGGTATCTATGTATGAAGCTTGTGAGAGGCCGATCATCCTTTTCCTGCGATCTCGAGTGATCTTGATCCCTAGGACGTGATCAGCTTCTCCTAAGTCCTTCAGATCAAACTATTTTGACAGCCATGTCCTTACGTCTGACAGCACCTTTACGTCGTTCCCGATGAGCAGAATGTCGTCTACCTATAGTACTAAGAATACCAAGGCAGTTCCGTCACGTTTTTATATAAACACAACTTTCGAAATTATTTTGATTAAAATCGTAGGATTTTATAACCTGATCAAAACATTGATTCCAAGCACGGGATGCTTGCTTCAGTCCATAAATGGACTTCTTTAGCTTGCAAACCAGATGCTCTTGACCTTTTTCAATGAAGCCTTCTGGTTGTTGCATATAGATTTCCTCATCAAGACTTCCGTTAAGGAAAGCCGTCTAGACATCCATTTGCTAGATCTCATAATCTAGGTGCACATCAATCGACAAGAGAATGCGGATGGACTTGAGCATGGCTACGGACAAAAGGTTTCCTCATAATCGATCCCTTCTTTCTGAGTATACCCTTTCACCACGAGTCTTGCTTTAAAGGTTTCCACCTTCCCGTCCGGTCCCCTCTTTCTCTTGTATACCCACTTGCATCCAATGGGTTTTACCCCATTAAGTGGTTCGACTAGCTCCCACACTTTATTGTGATCCATTGAACTTATTTCAGCTTCCATTGCAGTTTGTCAAGATTCTGCATCCTTGTCTTGAATCGCCTCGTTGTACGACCATGGGTCTGATTCTTCTTCGGAGACCAAGTCCGAAGACTCTCCTATCCCCAAGAATCGCTCGGGTTGTCTAACAACCCTCCCACTACGATGAGGTTCTGGTTGTGTAGGTGTGACGCTTGGTATATCGACTTGTACAGTCGGCAAAGGAGTTGGCCCTCTAAGTTCTTCTAACGTAATCTCACTTCTAGGGTTTCTATCGTTCATATAGTCTTCCTCCAAAAATCTAAAGTGCATACTGATTACGACCTTTTGATCTTCTGGACCATAGAACATGCATCCTTTAGTTCCTTCGGGGTATCCTGTAAACAGCCTTAATTCCAAACGTGCATCCAACTTATCGGCTTCCTTGTCCAACACGTATGCCGGACACCCCCAGATCCTCATGTGTCCCAAGCTGGGCATGCATCCTGTCCACAATTCTCTAGGGGTTTTGGGAACCGATTTGGATGGCACTAGGTTTAGAATATAAGCCGTTGTTTCCAAGGCGTAACCCCATAATGATTTTGGTAAATCCGATAAATCAAGATTTTGGTAAATCAAGATTTGGCTGAATCAACTCAGTTGATTCTTTTCTTTTTTTTATCGGAAAAATGAATTTGCATTTATATTTATTTGGCTGAATCAACTCAGTTGATTCATTCTATTGTGGTACATCCCTTAGCTCGATATTATAGATGTTGTAAGTATAAAAGGTTTTAGCTACTAAAATGAATATACACCAAGGTTCCACAACTTCCGCACTTGAGCTAAGTCTGTTCACCTGGTAAGCATACAACTAACAATGGACAAGTTATTAGTCTCAAAGCTCACTTGCACATATAATAGTTGTTATCAGTAATCTGATCTTATGTTAGTTTAATCTATTAGCAGAGTTGATCAACCGAGACACTAATTTATAGAGAAATTGAAGAGACACTTCCCTCCATATACTTTTGGCTGACTTGATTCGAGACCTACATATGTTATAACTGAAAAATGTGAATATATATATATATATATATATATATATGTGGGGTTGGAATCATCACTGATGACTACTACCTCTGGAGGCGAAGGCGGAGGTTGGGTCGAAGGTGGAGGTGGAGGTGGGGTCGGTGGCGGAGCCGTAACCCTCTTAAACAATATGGTAAGGTTCTCGAAATTAGGCTCACTATTCTAGTAATAAACCTTTACAAGTTTGTTTTGCTGAAACAAATGATTTCCACCAAAGAAATAAACATGTTGGAAAGAAATAAGACGTGTGTTAAAATGTATCAAAGTCTAAGATACAAAATACATGCATCACTAACCTTCATGTAATATTTCCACAATCTTGGTTGGGTATGGACAGTATTGTCATCCTCATCCCACCCAACACCAGGCAAATCAACCAGCTGACTGAAAGTATCATAGCGTTCTTGAAGGAAGCGCCTCCTTGCATTAGCATCGTCCAGAGAGAAATCAGTATGGAGTGTCTCATTCACTAATCCAATGCCAGATGCCATAGCATTAAAATTGGGTTGGTCAGGCCCACCCCAATTGCCCAACATGTGTTGTTCTAGCAAAGCACTTATGAACCAACGATCAAGATGTTTCAGCCATCGACCCGTGTAGAAAAAATAATCCTGGTGGGGAATATTAAAAGGCATATCAGTAGATGAAAATACAGATTCCCATTGAAGTAAAAACTAATCTTTATGAACTTGTATTTATACTTGAATGTGTTTGATTTGGTCAAAATGGGTGCAGTAAAGACCAGTGACTTTCATTGTTTTATCAAACCACATGTTAGCCCCACGTATATGCCTACATTTATGCCTACCATATGCCTACCTATGCCTACACATATGCCATGCTATTCTTGCAGAAATTATAAATGAGCTTTGGCCCCAATAGTATCACATCTACCTCTATATATAGGTCCAACTGGCTCAATTTTATTTATTGTGACATGATAAAAGTGATAAAAGTTGATAGCTTTTGGGCAAACATTGGAAAACATGATGAATAGAAGATAAAAGTTAAATTGACCCACTCTGAAACCCATATTTATGACTACATATGTCATGCACCATTTCGAAATTCACACACTTCACTTGGTACCAATATTGTCCATTCCCCAACTAAGCAGATATCAAAATGCACGGTGTTCACAATCATATACTGGGAATAAACAAATGCTCAAACAAGAAACAATTTCAAATGTCTCACAAGGAAAATTTAAATGTCAAACAAGGGTCGAAATTATAACTATATCACACCAAATACAACAATCAACCAAGGAAAAAATGTAGACTTCAACTCGTAGGATTCCTCCATTGCTGATACATGGCTGCAGATAGTTTGTCCCTCTAATCATTAAATTGAGGACTCAACTGAATCTATCATTTCTTCAGTCTCATCATCGTTGTCATCGTCGTCATCTTCATCAAGTTGTTGCTCAACGGGATCAACAGTCATCTGTCGATGAATAAAGTTATGTAAAAGAAAACAAGCTATGATAATTCGAATCTGTGTTTTGAGAGGATAGAATACCGGGCTCCTAAGAATTGCAAATTGTTTTTTTAATACACCAAATGCACGCTCTATCACGTTACGTGCTCGAGTGTGTCTCATGTTGAAATGTTCTTGATGATTGCTTGGTCGGCCGGTATTCGGGCCCCACTCTTTCAAATGGTATCTACATCCCCTATATGGAGCAAGAAATCCCTCTGCATTCGCATATTCGTTGTCACAGAGATAGTATTGACCTACACATGGAAAAAATGTAAAAATCAGCAACTTACTTGATGAAAATTCTGCCCAATTATGTAATTTTAAAGGCACGGGTAATTAATTTGCACATTGTCATACCCTTTGGGACCTTCAAACCATGTGGTCGAATGACGGCATCTCGCAGAACCCTAGCATAAGCAGCTGACCCTTCCCATCCGGGAAGCAAGTACACAAATTGCATATCTGTATCACAAACTCCCAGTACGTTGGTTGATATACGCCCCTTTCTAGTTCTAAATTTTCCCCTTTCAGAAGGTGCCACCATAACATCAATATGGGTGCCGTCTAGAGCACCTAGGCAACCCTGTACATATTAACATAAACAATAATGAACAGAGTATATAAAAAATAGGCTAGAATATTGGGTTGTTTCATGAGTACCTTGAACCATTTCCATCATGGATTGGTTGAATCAGCAGGAACAGGTTTAACCAAGAATAAAGAGTGCAGTTTTAGGACAGCTTTTAAGACTAAATTCATGTAATGCGACACGGTCTGGCAACTACGTAAGTAGTCAAACTTGATAACACTCTGCTTTTTATGATGGCTCAACACAGATAAGAACATGGACACTTGTTCCTCGTCACTCACATAGCGTGATTCTTGTAGACCTCCTAAATCACTCAGTAATACACACAGTCGTGCAAAAGTGTTTCGATCCATTCGTAAATTTTCTACACATGCAGAGTCAGTCAAAGTACACAACCTACCTAAACGTCTTTCTTGGGAAGGTAGTCTACTAATCATGCCATAATGCCTAATGTCATTTCGTCGTCTAACTCTTCTATTTTGTGTTTGGAGCAACAAATGTGCAAGTATAAGACACACAACCTTTCGCCGACGTTATACGTGGTGTATCAACAAAACCACCAATAATTTCTTCATGGCTGGTGTCAACATCGTGGATTATGAATTGGGCAGATATATGGGATTTACCTACAACCAAACAACATTAGTATGAGACAATGGTTCAAGATCAATTACTAAAAGATGGAAAGTATGGAGGGTAAAGATTAGTCACCTTCCAGTAAAAGATCTCCTTACACGGCTATGTAATCCCTAAAATAACCAAAACAATTGAAGAAACTTAACCAACAAAACAAACCTACAAAACAAACTTGTTGTCTACCAATTTTTCTGTTTTGTCCAACTCAGGAGAGTCCACAGCTTATTCTCATTCAACATTTAAACCAACAAAAGAAGAAGAAAAATTTCATTTTTGATCCAATAATAATTGGGCTAAAAAACTTAACAAATATTTGGGCTAGAGCAAGCGATCACACACTCGACTCATAATTGATATGAGCTAGAACAACCTTTCATTCATTAAAAGGTTGATCCTAGAACAAGAACAACACACATTAGCAATGTGATATCACAACACACAAAGAATAAAATTTCTCGTTGAAATTTGTTGTTTGATATCGCCCACAAAGAGATAAATATTGCCCATATATAAATTTGCAGTGTGATATCACACCCAAAGATATAAATTTGCAAGCCAAATAAATTATGTGATACTATTTGCAACCCATTAATTTTGCAGTGTGATATCACACACAAACCTATAAATTTGCTTCCCACAACAATTTTCAACAAAAAATTTGCTTCCCACATACAATTTGGGTCGATTTCAAGTTTTACAACAACCCATACATTTTCCAGTGATTCCACACATAATTCAAGAATCCATAATCACATCAAGAACCCTTCATTATTTCAAGAACCCATAATTTTTGGCCGAATTGAACCCATTGAAGAACCGAAATAATGTCACAGATTGAACACCAAATCGTGCACTGCACATCTCATTTTTTCATATCCAAAATTCACAAATATATAGGAAATCTATACTAACACCACCGGAGAAAAATAAAACTAATCAAAAAATAAAAAAGAGAAAAACCCAATAAAATACCTGCGTAGATGACCGGTTTATACAACGCTGCCGTGGTGTCACCGTCGATCTTTATACAACACCGCCGGAGATATTCTGCAAGTTTTCGCCGTCGATCTAGGGTTCAGTTTGATTTTCGCCTCCTCCAAAAATTGAATTATACAACACACAGATGGACCGGATATCTAGAAATAAATACAAAAAGAGGTAGAATAAGGAAAAAATGGACCAGCGAAAGTTACTGTAGAAGCCGTCTAACTTAATACCTTCACGTCGGAGACATTAATTACTCCTAAAGGGAACAGGGAAATGAGGGGGAAATGGGGGTAATACGTTCCGGGGCGGGGACATTAATTTCGGATCCCGACTAAAATAAGATGGTCATATTCAGCCCTACCAAGTGGGATGTTAATTTAATATGAACCATTAATGCTCTTATATTGGGATCAGCTGAGATCATCGATCTCGCGGTAGATGAGATCGCCTGATGGCATCTCGCGCTACGATCCCGAGGTGTTATACTTAGGAAATTTATAGGTTCCTCCAAGTCGGGTAGCTTATTGATATGTGGACTCAGGTCTACCTAGCGCGATATGCACACAACAACAAGCGATTCTTTACTTTAAAATTGACACATTCTTATTAAAAAGTAATCCATTTTTTAATTAGACAATATACATTTTATGAGACAATCTCATATAAATTTATGTAAAATAATCTTGTAAGTACAAATTAATAAAGATAAAAATTTATAAGAGACAGCGATCTTAAACATGAGATGAGTTTCAATTAATATCCCTCTATATTACTAATAGAGAGTTTTTCTTCTGACGTATCATCTTCTCCTTCATTTTAATGATGTGTCACATTCTAAGAAAATCTTATTTAAATATTGGTGCTGCTGCTTCAAGGACGAAGATTTCACGAAGGCTAGTCCTCTTCTCATTCACGTCCCATTTAGAATCAAATCAACCCGGATTCGATTTGTATGACCAAGATCAGAGCGACCGAGATTTGTGCACTTTATGCACTAAGCCATACCATAAACCGTGTCCAAAGAACTCGCTTGTTCCATCGTAGCAAACAAGCTCCCGCCGCCGCCAGACCACTATGTTTTGAGGCCAGAGAAGGCAGCGTTGAGGTTGTTGAAAAAGGTAGATATATTGGAAATAGTACATCCCGTTATCATCATACGGCTAGGAGGTTGTTCAATGAAATTGCGTCCCCACCAAGAACACAAGATTTTGGAGATAATGACTTTACTCAAGTCTCAAACCAAACTGACTCCTCGAGCACTCAAAATTCTCGGGCTTCTGATGATGTGTCAAGTCCTATTCCTTGGTTTTGGTTCAGTGGAAGGTGTAGTTGATGGTAGTATTTGATGGAGTTTCTAAGTTGGGTGATTTGTATTTGCAAGTTGGATGTTTATCTTTTCTTCTAGTTGTTTCTTGTTTGTTTGTTATTTCTAATTTCAATTATGCATGGATGTAATTTTAGGATTTCTACTTCAATGCACTGTTTGTCTCTTTCTTTTCAACTTTAATATTTGGTGCAAATGTTATTTCTATCTTGAATCCTCAATTGAACGACCCACCACTAAACACTCGAACACTTTTAATGCAATTATTCTACAAGAGTGCGCATCGTTCTGTTATGGGCAATGGGAACATAAAGTCGTCGGCCACACTTTGTTCACCATCTTCGAAACCATCTCTGGAACATTCCCCAACAGCTTAGTGTATATGCTGGGCAATAGTTCACCCATCTTACAAAATGACGATAAAGTCTTTGGGTTTGGCCTTCGGTCGCCACCTGAAAGGGAGTCGTAAACAATTATTTCATGATCTTTTAGACGAATTTCGTACAACACCCAATGGTTATCATTGACGTGGCCAACGCCGAACACCCTCTCCGCTTCTGCCCAATCGAGACCGACGCCAAATAGAGGAAATCTACCCGACACATAATCAACGACCTTGCCAACATCGGTAAGTCAGTCCCAACCAGTCTTCTTTTTTGTAGCTTGTTTCCAATCTGTGTAGGTACTTTCAATCTGTTGGGGAATGAGTTACACAGATCTATTCGGGGTGAATATTTAAATACAAATTTAATTCATTAATTATTACTAGCATGAATTAATCCTATATTAATTTAAATAATAATTGCAACAACATATCATGCATATAAAAAGCCACGTAAAACCTACGCATGCGGAATCTACGGGTTTACTTGAACGTACCTCTCGGGATGGCAGTGACTTCGGTCGGACGGACTAACCAAAAGGACTTCCCAAGTATTCCCTTAGCCCTTGCTCAACTATCCGGTGGAAGGACACTTGTCTAACAATTAACAAAAGGAAAAAATAAACTTTGTTGCACCACTTATGTGGATTTGCTAATATTTCCAGCACATGGAATTGTACTTGGGAATGAACTAATCATCCCCTATTTATAGGAGAGGAAGTGGTCGAATTTTATGTAGAAAATCAATGTGGGAAAAGACTTTTATTGGTCACCAAGAAATCTTGAATATATCTCCTATATTCTTTTTCCCATAATTAAAATATTCCACAAAAATCCCACTTCCTCAAAATATGGATATTTTCGAAAATTTAGTGTTCAAGAATCCAAGATTTGGATCTTCTTGAATTTATGAGATATTCTTGTATTTCAAGAAATACATATCTTCCATAATATCTTTTCAAGAAAATCAAGAAAATCTTTCTTGCCCACTATATTTCCAAAATTTCGAAATATTCTATATAGATAACCAAGTGGGAGATTTCTTGAATTTAATGAGATAATCTTGTATTCCAAGAATACATATCTTCATTCCATAACAAAATTCAAAGAAAATCTTTCTCCCTCTTTTATCCATAAATTTCGAAAATAAGAGGAAAAATTAAGCAACAATATTTATTTTATTTTAATCACCTTTTTCAGTTATTGGACTATTTGTTGGGCTACTCAGGGGGGCTTTAGGAGAATTAAGATTGGACCTTCTAATGGATCTTGAATATCTAATATTGAGCCACAATATAATTCAAGCCCATAAATATTAATTAATCCCACTACATAATTAATATTGACTATCCATCTTAACCCATATTAAATCAATATGGCTCCGGTCATTATTTCCCGTGTTTAAGATTATCTAGCCCATCAATTAATTCAATCCACGTAAATAGCTTTCCGTTAATTAAAATCTTTTGTCCTTGGTCGGAGAGCGGTTCAACATTATTATCCATACGGAAACTAATTCCACTTGCAAGATTTGGTATGATAAAACTTATGAACCTCCCAAGGGGGCAAATCAAACAAGCGTACTTGCACACGATTCTTCGTATTAAATCTTAGCAATCACATGTGACCAATAATATTGCCCAAGATAAAAAGTATTGAATCTCTCTGATTCGCTACCCATGATAAGTCAAAGCAATAGTTACCAATCCCACGTGATCCTATTTAAGGGACGAAGGTTAAGAAACAACGAACCACCGAGGTCTAATTCTTCCTTGTTGATTCAAGAATTTATCCTCCTCAGAGGTCCTATTCAAGTAGCATTACTCATGCACTAGTGTAATCTCTTGGTCAAGACAAACCAATCTGAGCCTTACACCTCAACCTTTCGCGATGGTTGTTCATTTCCATCTAGGTCGTGAATGGCGACTTATAGTTACAAAGGATTATTAATTTAATCTTCGTGATCCGGTATCACTAAATTAACTTCTGATGTAACACGTCACGAATTATTGACCGATTATGCAAAGAAATATATATAACATTCAATCATATTTAAAGCATCGATGATAAACAATTTATTTCAATAAATAAGTCCGAAATTCGGGTTTCGATTATACAAAGTAAAAAGCATACTTTTCAAAGATAATCCCAACAATCTCCCACTTATACTCAAAGTCCGCTTTTAAGTATACTACAACACGTCTCGCGTAGTCCGTGACATCTAATGTCACCTACACGAACCTAATAATTTCTCCCACTTATACTCAAAGCGGGTTGGCAAACGGTCTTGACACCCATTACACTCACATGTCTCTCGAATGTATTGAGGCGACGCTTTGTGAATGGATGCGCTATCTTTGTCCTCGACGCTATCTTTGCCACATCTATATCTCTCTTAACGATTTCTCGTATAAGATGTCTTTCCTTTAATGTGTTTGTTTGACTCGTGGACTCTTACTTCTCTTGAATTTGCAACCGCCCCCCAGAGATATTGCTAGACAAATTCGAACACCATCCAAGTCCACTAAGAAGATCTAGAGTCCAATCGGTTCTTTTCACCGCTTCACTGGCGACTACTTACCCGAGTCCCATGGTTGAGTCGGTGATGCATTTACGCTTCACACTCGTCCATTTGATGGCTACACTTCCCAAATGGAAACACACTAACCGAGGCGGATAATTTTCGAATCTATATCGTTTGGAAATCCTAGTCAGGTGTGGCCGATGGGGATTGGAGTATCGATCGATAAATCAACATTCTATCCCGAAGTTCTTTTCGGACACTTCGTAATGTTTTTTTAATCGTAGATCAATGCGCTTTCTGCAGGTTACTTTGATATCTTGCTACCATGCCTACTGAAAGCGAGATATCCGGTCTCGCATACACAAAGAATGCATACATAAGGTTTCCGATACCGGAAGCACAAGGAATACCTTTCATGTCATCTATCTCCTTTTCGTCTTAAGGAACATTTTCTTGGATAGATGGATTCCAAGTCTGAAAGGTACGAATCCTTTCTTGGAATCTTGCATGCTGAATCGTTTCAAAAACCAGTGTCTATGTATGAAACTTGCGATAAGCCTAACATCTTTTTCTTGCAATCTCGAGTGATCTTGATCCCAAGGACGTGTCCGGCTTCCCCTAAGTCCTTCATATCAAACTGTTTTGAAAGCCATGCCCTTACATCTGATAACACCTTCACATCATTCCCGATGATCAGAATGTCGTCTACATTAGTACTAAGAATACCAATGCAGTTCCGACACGCTTTTTATACACACAACTTTCAAACTCATTTTGATCAAACCCATAAGACTTTAATACATGATCAAAACATTGGTTCCAAGCTCTGGATGCCTGTTTGAGTCCGTAAATGGACTTCTTGAGCTTACAAACAAGATGTTCTTGGCCTGTTTCAATGAAACCTTGGGGTTGTTGCATATAGATCTCTTCGTCAAGACTTCCGTTAAGGAAAGCTGTCTTGACATCCATTTGCCAGATTTCAAAGTCGAAATGCGCAGCAATCGATAAGAGAATACGGATGGACTTAAGCATGGCTACTGGCAAAAATATCCTCATAATCGATCCCTTTCTTTCTGAGTATAACCTTTCGCCATTAGTCTTGCTTTAAAGGTTTCAACCTTCCTGTCTGGTACTCTTTTCCTCTTATATACCCACTTGCATCCAATGGGTTTGACCCCATTAAGTGGTTCGACTAGCTCCCACACTCTATTATGAAACATAGAACCCATTTCGGCTTTCATTGCTATTTGCCAAGAATCTGCATCCTTATCTTGGAGTGCCTCGTCATATGTCCATGGGTCTGATTCGTCTTATCTGAGAATCAAGTCCGAGGACTCTCATATTCCCATGAATCTCTCGGGCTGTCTAACAACCCTCCCACTTCTGACGAGGCTCGGTTGTGAAAGCGTATCGTTTGGTATATCATCTAAGATACGATTAGCTTCGAGGTTTGCCCTCTAAGCTCATTTAAGGTAATCTCATACGGGTTTTCTTTGGTTCATATAGTCTTCTTCCAAAAATCTAAAGTGGGTGCCGATGACCACCTTTTGATCTTGAGGACCATAGAACATACACCCTTTTTGTTCCTCGGGGTATCCTACAAACGTTTTTTAATTCGATCGAGGATCCAATTTCTGGGCTTCCTTATCCAACACGTGGGCGGACACCCCCAAATCTTCACGTGTCTCATACTAGGCTTGCGCCTGGGTCCACAATTCTTTGGGAGTTTTGGGAACCGATTTGGATGCACCAAGTTCGAGAATGTAAGTCATTGTTTCCAAGGCATGACCCCGTAATCGACTTGGGAAGATCCGCGATAACTCATCATTGATCTAACCATTTCCAAAAGAGTTCTGTTATTTTCGCTCTGCAACCCCGTTTTGTTGAGGGGTTCCGGTGCGATGGAGAGGATACAATCCCTTCATCGATAAGTAGTTCAAAAACTCATTCTTTGAGGTATTCGCCTCCCACGATCGAGATCATAGAGACTTGATACGTTTTCCCTATGATTCTCTGCTTGAGCCTTAAATTCTTTGAATTTCTCAAAGGTCTCAGATTTATGCTTCATAAGGAAAATATAACCGTACCTTGAGTAATCATCAATGAAAGTGACGAAATACTCATAACCTCCTCTTGCTTTGGTTGACATTGGACCACATACATCGTGTGAACGATCCCTAACACTTCTTTGGCCCTATTCCCTTGGCTCCAAATGCCCTCTTGGTCATTTTTTACCCTCCAAACATGATTCGCAGGTTGGAAACGGTTCAACTTGGAGAAGTTCTAGTGAACCGTCTTTCACCAACCTTTGGATCCTCTTTGGATTTATATGACCCAATCTTAGATGCCAAAAAAGTGTCTCGTTCATGTCGATGAGCGTTTTCTTTTTTCTCGGAAATAGTTGATGTGTTATAGGATGCATTTCTTGAGTGGTGTGCACGATTAATTGTATAGAGATTATTCACCAATGTTCCATGACGATAAATTTATCATAAAGAGAAATGGTAACAACTTTATTAAAAGTAACCGAATATCCATCATGAAAAAGTTTAGAAACCGAAATCAAATTCTTTCTAAAACTTGGAACGTCTGTAACATCTCTTAAAATTAAAACTCGTCTTCAAAAGACAGTGCACTTCTCCCATTGCTTCACCGCCACTCTCGAAGATCGCCCGGTGTGATGAGGATCTCACTTCCACTTAGTTGTCGGGTCCTTTTGAACCCCTGTAACGTGAAACAAACATGATCAGTGGATCCCGTATACACCACCCATAAATGGGAGGCATACGCCACTAAACAAGTTTCAACAACTAGTGAGTGAGGATTACCTTTCTTTTCCTTTCCTTTTGGGATTGGAACAGTGACCTCAAATGTCCTTTCTCCCATAATTGAAACATATTCCTTTTGGTTCTTTCTTGACACCCAACCGGTGACCGTCTTTTTCTCACTTTTCTTAATGATGAGCTTGCTTTGGTTCGACCACTTTCCTTTTCTTGAGACTTGCCTTCCACTGGCCTAGATCTCGAGAAAAGGCTTTTGGTCACCAATGCTTCGTCTTTCTTTCCTAAATGCTTCTCCACTTTCTCCAAGGCTTCTTGAAGATCATCCATAGTAAACATGTGATCACTCATCACAAAACCACAGTAAAATTCATCAAGCTCCTTGGCGAGTAAGCAATGTAAATTTGATTTGGGCCTCATCACAATACTTAGTTCCGAGATAAGCCCGGTTTGAAAATGGTTTTTGACTCGAGAACATGCTCCCTTACTGGTGTTCCTCAACCATTTTCAAATTTAGCCACGTGGGTCTTTTTAAAACCGATCGATCATGCGGTCTTTTGTTGAAAACATTTCTTCAAGACTTTACATAATTTTCGCGGACTCGGACTCAACACCTTCATGAACGTGTTTCAAATCATCGACAAAGTGAAGTCAAGATTACACGTTTCATGGGTTCATTGGCGACTCCCAAATATTATACTCATGTCTTGCCGCATCGATGATTCATCAAGAGTTTACGTGGCTTGGGTACATCAAGAATCAATAATGTTTTTGTGCGGGTAGGACATGCATCATATTTCGTTTCCAAACATTATAGTTTTCTCGGATAATTGGTGTTCTTTGAGTGTATATAATAGTGGATTAAAAGGTTGCGACATGATGAACTAAAATAAACAATAATATGCATAAGCACAAATATATCACAAGGTTTGATCACATGCATCATATTAAAATCTCAAAAAATATGAACATGCATCGCCCAACATCTCAAAAAGCAGTTTAAATAAGTCACGTGGGGTGGGTCATTATTTAAACACATTCATTCAAGGAGTTACAAACAAGAACGATTATAAACCTTTAATATCAGATTAATAGTTGGCTCCCACTTGACCAATATAAAATTGGACAGGGGACTTGGGAAGTATATGCATATCAATTTTATACCTAAGTAATAACCATGATTAAATACTGGGATTACTATTTCGCTTTGATCGAGCCCCTCGTGGGAAGGGTCATCGCCGCCACTAGTAATAACCCACAATCATCCGTTTGGAATTCATTCATGTGAAACCTATCTTTTGACCCGTCCGGTAGGGGAATTTCTCCAAAAGAATTCACAAATAAATAAATCATGGAGGTCAAAATTAATTCAATTTTATTATCCAGGAATAAAATTGTCAATTAATTATTTAAACATACTTAGTAATTTTGAAGTTGAGATTTTTCCATTTGGCAACCCTCATGCAAACACATTTAAACAAATTAAATAAAGCATAAGATAGCACAAATAAATCAAGCAAAAAAAGAAAAATAAACATATTGGGCACAAATTATCCAATTGTCATGGTTTGATTTTTCTTGGCTTGATCTTGAAGAAACACGTCTCGAATTTCTCCCCTCGTTCGTCTCGAAAAAAAAAACTGTCTCGAACCCGCCACGCCAGCGGTTACCGGCCGGGATGACGCCCAAGATCCGGCCGGCCACTTGGCTTTGGGGCGACAGCTGGCAGCTCGGCACCGCCCTCTAAGAAACGCCACTTGATGCCTCAAGACGCCTCTAGCTTTCCTCGGCGATTCTCAAGATCCACACATCCATGTGCCCAGCCTCCGCCTGCCTCCGTACCCGCGTCTCAGCGGCGCCGCGTATCCGCAGGCGCGCCTCATGCATCCGCTATCCGCCCGGCTGCCTCGAGGCTGCCAAGACGCCCGTCGCAGCATGCTCCTCATCTAGCGGCCAGCCGCCAGCCTCTCCACTACGCCCGTGCGTACTGGCCTTGCGCAAGCTGCCCGCCTGCTCGATGGTTGGATGTTGTCCTTAATTTTCATCTCTTCGTTCCCGATCCTAAGCATAATTTATTTACAAAAATAAATAAACCTAGATCTAGACTAGTCTATTACATTGATCAAATCAAACAAATCCTAGTCTACTTCGGTAGATTTTTCTCCATTTAGGCAAAATAAATCCTAACGTAATTCGAATTAAAAAAACCATTTTTATATGCATGCAAAATAAAACATTAAAATCCATGACAATTGGATACCGCAAAACAGATCTAATGATTCTACTATCCAATTTCAAATTTAATGTCCATTTAATTAAATTACAATTTAAAAAATTGAGTCTCAAACGGTGGCTCTCGATGCGCTTGTTGGGGAATGAGTTACACAGATCTATTCGGGTGAATATTTAAATACAAATTTAATTCATTAATTATTACTAGCATGAATTAATCCTATATTAATTCAAATAATAATTGCAACAACATATCATGCATATAAAAAAGCCACGTAAAACCTACGCATGCGGAATCTAAGGGTTTACGTGAACATTACACCTCTCGGGATGGCGTTGACTTTGGCCGGACGGACTAACCAAAAGGACTTCCCAAGTATTCCCTTAGCCCTTGCTCAACTATCCCGGTGGAAGGACACTTGTCGAACAATTAACAAAAGGAAAAAAATAAACTTTGTTGCACCACTTATGTGGATTTGCTAATATTTCCAAAGACATGAAATTGTACTTGGGAATGAACTAATCATCCCCTATTTATAGGAGAGGAAGTGGTCGAATTTTATGTAGAAAATCAATGTGGGAAAAAGACTTTTATTGGTCACCAAGAAATCTTGAATATATCTCCTATATTCTTTTTCCCATAATTAAAATATTCCACAAAAATCCCACTTCCTCAAAATATGGATATTTTCGAAAATTTAGTGTTCAAGAATCCAAGATTTGAATCTTCTTGAATTTATGAGATATTCTTGTATTTCAAGAAATACATATCTTCCATAATATTTTTTCAAGAAAATCAAGAAAATCTTTCTTGCCATTTATATTTCCAAAATTTAAAATATTCTATATAGATAACCAAGTGGGAGATTTCTTGAATTTAATGAGATAATCTTGTATTCCAAGAATACATATCTTCATTCCATAACAAAATTCAAAGAAAATCTTTCTCCCTCTTTTATCCATAAATTTCGAAAATAAGAGGAAAAATTAAGCAACAATATTTATTTTATTTTAATCACCTTTTTCAGTTATTGAACTATTTGTTGGGCTACTCAGGGGGCCTTTAGGAGAATTAAGATTGGACCTTCTAATGGATCTTGAATATCTAATATAGAGCCACAATATAATTCAAGCCCATAAATATTAATTAATCCCACTACCGGTGTTTTTCATAACCGAACCGGTGATCAAACCGGTCTAGGCATCGATTCTTAGGTCCAACCAGAAAGTTTGGACGGTTGAACCGAAACAGTTCAACAATTAAATTGATTTATGCATATTTTTTTTTTTATATTTTGTATGTTACATTAAAAAATAAATATTTATTCATAAAATATTAAAATTATACTAATTTATAACTTATAAATCTTATATTAAAATAAATACAATAGAGTTTGGAGACCAAAGATGATGGCGTTGTGGATTAATTCCACACAATATGTGATTTGACGATAAAGAGATTAAATGAAATTAATGACTTGTGAATGAATTTATTTGAGAGAAAATGATATTGAGATAAAAACAATAACATTATATAGAGATATTTAGAAAAAATAATAAAAAAAAAAAAAAAAAGTGATTTAATAAATAATAAAAATAATAAAATTGAATTAACCGTTTCTAAGGAGTAATTGGACCGGCGACATGAAAGCGGTTCACAGTTCGACCAGGAGTTCAACCGAAAGCGGTTCAACCGTTTTTGAAAAAAACACCGCCCACTACATAATTAATATCAAGACTATCCATCTTAACCCATATTACGGTCAATATGGCTCCGGTCATTATTTCCGTGTTTAAGATTATCTAGCCCATCAATTAATTCAAGCCTTTGAAATAGCTTTCCGTTAATTAATATCTTTTGTCCTTGGTCGAGGAACGGTTCAACATTATTATCCATACCTAGGAAACTAATTCCACTTGCAAGATTTGGTATGATAAAACTTATGAACCTCCCAAGGGGCAAATCATGCAAAGCGCATTTCTTGCATTACGATTCTTCAGATTAAATCTTAGCAATCACATGTGACCAATAATATTGTCCAAGATAAAAAGTATTGAATCTCTCCGATTCGCTACCCATGATAAGTTAAAGCAATAGTTACCAATCTCACGTGATCCTATTTAAGGGACGAAGGTTAAGAAACAACGAACCAATCGAGATCTAATTCTTCCTTGTTCGATTCTCAAGAATTTATCCTCCCAGAGGTCCTATTCAACAAGATCGGTCATGCACTAGTGTAATCTCTTGGTCAAGACAAACCAATCCGAGCCTTACACCTCAACCTTTCGCGATGGTTGTTCATTTCCATCTAGGTCGTGAATGGCGACTTATAGTTACAAAGGATTTATTAATTTAATCTTATGTGATCGGTATCACTAAATTAACTACTGATGTAACACGTCATTTAATTATTGAACAATTATGCAAGAAATATATATAACATTCAATCATATTTAAAGCATCGGTGATAAACAATTTATTTGATAAATAAGTCGGAAATTAGGTTTTCGATTATACAAAGAAAAAGCATACTTTTCAGTATAATCCCAACACAATCAACAATCCCTAAACAGTTGAAACATAACAAACAATAAACAAACAATATATATAGGCCTATAGTTTAGCCACATTTTTTAAATATACAAGATGCATACCAAATAATTGATAAATCAATTTCATACTTACCCAAAAGAATTTATCAACATTTGTCCAATATTTCTTGAATAAATCTGGTCATTTCCTCATTTTTAGAATGACAAGGTTGAAAAGGGCATCAATGTTCTACAAGACACGTTCAAGATACAAATGAAAGAAGGGATTAATTACCACACATTTCGTAGGATTCAAGAAATACTGAAAAATCAAATAAATGTAACAACTTCAAAACATTGACATCATACCTCCCTTCGAGCCAACCATTAGGTTCCCAAATGTTTGCAAAGAAATTATGGTTTTGCACTGTTATATTTTGAACAGAAACTTCAATCGGAGTGGGATTTCCACGATTTTCTTCAAACCATCTAACAAATCTTTCTTCAGCCGAATCATCCCAAACAATGTTAAGGGGATCATACATCTCATTGTTTTTGGACAAATGTTGTTTGTAAAAATTATCTGTAACGACACCCCACTGTCTAGAAGTAGCCCCCATGTCACAACCGGGATGGATGTCAACATCAACCAAATCATCCTCTTCAACCTCAACTCCTTCATTGTCAATATTATCTTCAGCAACATTTGATTCAACATTTGAATCCGCCTTTTCATCAACATTTTATGTAGTTTTACATTCACGGAGTAGGCTTTGCATCTATTGAAGTTCTGGAGTGAATAAACATTGATAGAGAGCAGTAAACATTTTCGAGTAACATCAGTAAACCATGATAAAAATCACATTTGAGCCCATGAAAATAAATACTCTTCAAAAAACTACCTTTCGGCAAATTTTGTTCCATATCGCCATCTTCAACTTCTTCCACACCCTTATCCTTTCCTCGATTCTTGCCACCTTGTGAATCGAAATACATTTTGACAATCAAATTATCATAGAAGTCAACTGAAAATAAAATATATGTCCTAACCAATTATTCAACTACCACTTTATATCAACAATAAAAAACAATACAATTTGACAATCAAATTATCATAGAAGTCAACTGAAAATAAAATATATGTCCTAACCAATTATTCAACTACCACTTTATATCAACATTAAAAAACATATATAGGCAAACAAGTGTAGAGAATGTATGTCAACTAACTGGTTGGTGAATTTTCATCAGTTTTTTCATCCTCATCAGAATCTTCAGCCATTCCATCACTTTCTTCACTTGCTTCTCCCTTGCCCTTGGACCCAGATTGGGTAGTTTTGTCCCCATCAAATTCTTCACCATCATCACTTTCTTCTGTAGTTGCTTCTGACTGAAAGGATTCTTCACCATCCACATCAGATTCCCTACCCATCATTTCCTCGTTTTCCTTGTTTTTTTTCTTTGAAAGAATCTCGTTCGGATTCATCAATGGTCCATCCATTTTTTGCCATTATAAACTGTTGATTTACCCATATATCCTTCATGACATTCTCTATCCCGATGATTTCTCTCTTGAGCCACCTCAAATCAAGAGCATCTTCTTCTCCTTTGCGATTGTTGACACCTTTCTTCGTCTTCTTCTTATTGATGCCCCTACTCCTCTTGAAGGTGGATTTATCAACATCGGTTTGAAAATCAGACCGGGTTCGTTTGCGACTCTTCGAGGAAGATGACTCAATTTTTTTCTTTGATTGTGATGGTGTGGATGGAGTATTTGAAGAAGACTTCTTTGAAGGAGATGCTTCACAATTCTTCTCCCATTCAAGGAGGCTGGTGTAGTATGGCATATTTTTCTCCTTTGCTGAAGGTACAATCTTCGGAATGACTTTAAACTGCAATTAATCATGATAAAAATAGTTAGCACACACGTATAATTACATCAAGGCTAACACATAAATTATAAAAATTTACATAATCCATGCACTCACCCTCGGCCCAAGTCCATCACCGAAATGAATAACCGGAAAACACGAGTTTGATAGGACATCAAAATGGAGAAAGTTGACAGTTGTCCATCGCAACATACGTGGAATAACTAAAATGGAGCTCCTCGTAGCACACAAACTTCCAAGAAATGGCATAACCTCATAGACCCAAAATTGAATGGCGTACACATATCCGTAAAGATCCCAATGGAATGTAGTTGCCTTTTTTTTCGGCCCCATATTTTTTGACACTGTCTTGAGGGCTCTTTTCCCTAACCGATGCCGAAAGTCGTTGACCAGAAATTCATATGCTATCCGACCCCAAGGAAATGCATTGAATGCATCATAATCGTCCATCAAAACTGTATATATTGTGTATCTATCTTCTTGGTGGTTCTCTTCTTCATCAGTAGGACTCCGTACATGCTCCAAAGCAGTCCCAATTTCAAACCAACCTCCGGCTCATATTTAGAGGGTTTTTTTGTAGCATCCAGGAAGACTTTCTCAATATCTGACACACACAATTCCTTTTTTGACCCAAACATCTCTTTGTAAAACTTTGATTTGACAGGAATAACAGATTTCGGGCTGAATTTGAGGACAGTGACTAGAGTAAATTCGTTGGGCCCGAACTCTGTCACACAATTGTTAACATGAAAAAGCAACTTATCACCCTCTAGAATTGTCTTGTTTGAATACCAAGTGAAGGTATAGTTGGCCTTGAAAATTCATGTCGGTCATATTGTAAAAACATCCAAAACAAGAATTCTGAAAAACTGATTTCATATCATCATATTTCAAATTATCCTTTATTCTCTTCGGAATTGACAGATCAGTCCGGCAACTTAATCGGACATTGAAATAATCATCTCTGTCGACAAGATCCATCTACATAAATTCATGATACATAAAAAGTGAAATAACTTCAGTGTACTATATATATATATATATATACTTATATATACCCACATGACAATAATACTCCATAACACAAAAAAATGAAATCAAAACTCATGCACATTCTCAATAAATTCCATTGATCTTCATCACATTCAACATTCAATACACATTTCACCATGTATTACACAATCGGATTCACCATCACCAAATCAATATTTAAAAAAAAAATCCATCATCAATATTTAAAAAATCATAAACCTATCATTAATATTTAAACCAAATAGTGGGCGGAAAAATCAAATGGGTGGAAAAAACAAATAGATTGTAAAAAACTCACATCTATAAATGATGATTTGAGAGAAGGAGGCGACGATATGGATGTGGAAGGCGTTAAAACAGTGGGCGGCCGGCGAGATTGGAGTGGGCAGCGTGAATGGTAGTAGGCGATGAGGTGGGAACAGGGGTTCGATTTTTTAGTGGGTTTACGGGATGGGTGGTCTCACTTCACGATGGCGGCTACGGTTCAAGTGACATTTTTTCATATGGTCCAAAATTGGGGTTTTGTTAGAGATAGGAATGGTGTGAATATTGATTAGAAATGTGATGGGAAGATTGTGTAGAAGAAACTTGCACGGTTTTTCATGAGAAGTGGTTGGTTAAATAAATAATTGTATGGAAAGTGGTGGAGGGAAACCGAAAAGGCTTGTTTGGATCCAACACAACACTAATTTTTCGATAGTTTTATATTTTGCATATGGAATTACCAATTTTGCATTTCTTATTCCCAATTGTTTGTTCCACTATTTTCTTGCACTATTTTCAATTTAAAGAATTTTATTTATACAAATTATTTTTTCAAATAGAGGTAATACAAAATTATATAATACCAAAGAAATATATTAGAGTATACAAGTAGTTCCAACAATATTAACACATGTTGGGAGATGAATTTAATAAAGATTTTGATTAGATCCCAAAACCCCTGAGTATGATATGTTTCAGGACAATCTTGATAATATAGGATCAGGTTTCAAATTGTTGTTAAGATTCAGGATTATCTGCACCATGTATAGTCAACAGATATAGTTCAGGTTAGAATAGTTTTTAGAGTTTGTTTGAATATCTCAAAAGATCTCTGAAGACTAAAACATACTGAAGACCTAAATCATACTGAAGGGTCAGTAGAGCCTGAAGATTGGAAGAACCTGAAGACTAAAAGATCCTGAAGACCAAAAGATCCTGAAGACCAAAAGATCCTGAAGATCAGAAAAACCTGAAGACTCTTGTGTACTGAACCATAAGACCCTGGACAAAACACTTCGAGTTAAATAGTATTTGTTCATTCTTAGTACATGCAAAGAGAATGTTATACGTTCGTGGACACTAAGGAAAATATTAACTCAGTGTTGGTTGACTAAAAGAGCCGTTTTTGTTGTCTCTGTTCAAAGGAAGATGTCGACCAATGAGGAGGCGACAACAGCGTACTTTACTGACACTGAAAGCGACATTTCTCTGAAGAATGACAGCATAGATATTTGTCTTGTTCACATAAATTGGTGATTGGCTGCTTGTTTGGATATTTTCTAAAAGATGCAACGGCTCGTTCAAAACCTAACAAAGCCGTTCATCAATTACTCAAAGAAAAAACCCTAGATGCTATCTCTCCAACGGATAGTTTTTCAAAGGAAGACTTCTTGAGAGTTGCCTATAAATACCAGAGGCCTTGAACACTTCAAGGTTACGGGAAATCAAAGCAACTCACAGAGCTCATTCGTATTCAAGCATCCTTGTGAAACACTCGAAACCCTTAGAATTTCCCAAGTGTTTCATCATTGAAGAGAGCTCATTTACTAAGCCCAGATTCAAGATCTTATCCAAAGCTTAGTTCGAGATATCCTAGCCTTTTACTTGTGTTTGATTGTAAAAGGATATCTCACCCTAGTTGGAAACCAACCAAAACCCAAACCCTTTGATTAGGTAGTTTGTGTGTGTAGTAGTTGGAAGTGAGAGTTGTAAAGAGTAAGTAAGCTGTTGTGTTCAGTCTGAAAACTCTAGAGAATAAGTTAGTAAGCTGATTTTTCAGTCTGAACGCTTGTGTGTGTGTTGAGTTAGTAAGCTGCAGTAGTTCTGCCTGAAAACTCATAGTAGAAACTTAGTAAGCTGCAGAGCTCAGTCTGAAAGCTTGAGGTAGTCGAAGTAGTGAGTTAAGGAATTTCTCTGAGGATCAGAGAGAGTGGACATAGGAGCTTGAGCCTCTGAACCACTATAACTTGCTGTGTTATTTTCTTTCTGCTTTGCATTATTACTTGTTGCATATTTCACTGAAAGCATTTCTAATATTCAGTTGGAATCAATCTACTGAACTTGCATTAAACTGATCACAGCCTTAACCATTGTTTCATTAAGAAAAGATTTTCAACAAAGTAAAACGAGTATAAACTTAGGGCCTACACTTTCCGCACTCTAGATAAACTAGTATAGATAGTTATCAAACTGATAAACTCTCCTGAGTAGTCAGTAAGATTATTATCTTCTCCAAGCTTACTTGGACTCTGTTGTAGAAACACAGAATCAGTTGAGCTAATCTGAAGTCTCTAAAAGCCGCTCAGCGTTATTGTCTCAGTAGACTTTGACTTAGGGCAATTTGTGCTTCTCAGGACTGAAACTCAGGATAACCTGACTCACTGATTTCAGTAAAGTTTTAAAAGTTGAAAAATCACTATACACGTGTATTCCCCCCACATACACGTGTGAGACTCGTTTACACCGGGACCAACAACACATTTTACAAAATCAATAACAACATAATACATGTTTACAACATATTAAGAAACTTTAATACATATTAATCGAAACATATTAAAAACATAAAAAAAATACAATAAAAAACATAAGAACATAAAGCCACAAAAATTGAAATTTTATAAAATTGAGCCGTCCTGCTCGACCCAACAGGTTGATACAATTTAATCAATGGAGCTATCAATGTCCTCCTGGTTGAAGTCCCGATCACGATAAGTAGGATTCAAGGTATGATGTGGACGTCTGATTTGAGGTGTGACTTGGATTGATTGATTTGCAATCGTTCGACGGTTGAACCGCACGGGGCGTTCATTCGGAATGGTTCTAAATAGCAAATCAACTCATCATACAACGGTTCACCTTGATACCTGTAAGCTTTGGTCATACGATCCTTATAAACACCAAAATAATAGTCAGATGATAACTTTAGTATTTGGTGAATGAAAATTATTACAAAATAATAATAATAATAAATAAAGAAGGCCACATCATATTTAATTTAACAATATCTTCAATGATTATAACACTTAATTGATGTATAAATAAATCCCAAGTAGCAGCTGATGCAAGGACAATGTTGTTCACATCATCCCAATGAACGTCTGGGTAATTAATTATACGTTTAAACAAACTAAGTCTCTCTCTCAAACCGCAGATTCGATGATGAACCATTGCTAGTGGGATGTCGATATTGAAGAAAGCATTTAGGGCATTTGTGGCATTCGCAACTTGAACGACGTTATGGTCATAGATACTCGGGTTCCAATTTCTGTTAGCTCTCTTGTTCACTAGATATTCAACAAGAAAAAGATTAAGTTCCTTGGACCATGGATGAGGATACAAATGCCGATCTTGGTAAAGTTTTACTTGGGCGGGATTAGCCATTATATTTGATTGTAGAAACAAGAGAGATAGAAGTAGATGGAGGAGTATAATAGTGATAATGAGCATCAAAACACTCCATCAATTTATAGGCCAACATGTACGATTATTTGGTCACTACAATGTTATTTGTATGATTATTTGGTCAATGCAATGTTATTTTGTAAAATATTCATGTTAGATTTGATTCCTTACATGATGTAGATATCTCAATGTCTTCTTCTGTATGATGCAGTGTTTGACTGGCTTCTAGTGGGTTCGAGTGTGGGAAAAAAGTTGGTCACAATTTTTTAATATTATTGGTGGGACAAATAGTAGGATTGTTAGTGGGCCCAACAAAATTTGTTGGTCCAAACATAAAACAGTATATATTGGGACTCCCAAACAACATTAACATCAAATAATGGGGAAACTTGAAAAAGAACACTCACAAAAAACAACAATTAAACATCAAATCACTAAAAAACACTACCAAACAACAGTTATTAAACATCAAACCACTGCAAAAAATATATACAATCACCCTTGAATATGCCCAAAATGTGTTAAATAACTACATCAAACCAGCATACTCGTCCATATAGCAAATATCACACAATCAAAATAAGCAACAGTTGTCCAAAATAAAAGAAACTGGCATTAAACAGAACACATAAAATAATCAAATCACGTTGTCCATATCACAGTTTACTCCTTTACAAATCATGGTTGTTAATCAAAGTCCCCATTTAGCAACCGACGAATGTATCGTTCGCGAGCTTGCTCAGGCAGTCCACTAAACAATTCCCAAAGGTCATTGTACTTCAATATGTTGTTAGAGGCATCAAGCTATTCATCGAGAGTGTTGGGAAATTTATAGTTTTGATAAAAGTTCCAAAAACACATGTAATAGGACCAGTCAGACCTGTTAGCTGACTGATGTTTATATTACCGTTTATAGAATACCAGTTGATAATTACTGTATAGAACAACTGATGTAATAGATAGGTCACATATTGAGGGGGAACCTCAATATGTATAAGTCAGATCTGAAAATCCAAAGAACAGCTGATATCCGACAGGCCAGAATGCTAGAGAAGAACAGAAGATCAGATCAATCGATCTAGTCGGATATCTCAATTTGAAGTCATAAAGCTCAAACTCGAGAATACTTGAAGATCGGATGACTTCCGGAAGATCGGACGGAAGACCTACATCACCGAGTCTCGCTAGTTGAAGCTAAGTCAACCCAAGCACGCGAAGACTCCATCGTAGACTAATCGATTCCGACCGATCGGTCGACTCTCCGTGAAAAACCGATGTTTCACCTAATCATACGCCTATGATCCGAACAAGAAGAATGTCAACCTTAGTTGGAAGAACAAACACTTTGAAAAGTCGTCTCGTTAACCAATAAGAACAAGACACGTATGATCGGAGCCGACAATTAAGGGATTTGATCTTTGCTCTCTCTAACGGCTATAAAATACAAGTTCACGCTTTCGGCCATGCCGTTCTCAAGACGCCACATCAATCCTCGCAAACCTACCTAATATAGCTTTGAAATTCAAATTGCTCTCCAACGGCTCTTTGATTTCAAGGTCTATAAATATGGGATCACACTTGAGTGAAACACGGAAACACCGAACAATCAAGAAGCTCAAGCAATTATCGATTTCGCACGAAGAACACGATCAAGAAGATTATTTTATTAAGTGTTCATCCCATAAGTTCTTAGCATAGAAATCTTTTCATCTAGTTGATAGTCTACCTTAAACACTAGAAAAGATTTCATAGTTGGAACCAAAACAATCTTATCCAAACCCAAGTTAGGTTAAGTTGTTTAGCAAGATTCGGACTAGGGTTTCTAGTTCGATTTACGGGATCGGTTGAGTGAGAACTCCTTAAATATCTGGTCGATTGTCTTGTGTTGAACTAACACATAAAACTAAGTTCGGTTGGTTAAGTTGGTGCCCTTGTGATAGGGAAGAGTGGGCGTAGGATTTGGTTTGTCCGAACCACTATAAATCTTGTGTGCCTTTACCGCTTTGATTAACTGTCTACACAATTGCACACAACCTTTAAAAGCATACATACATATTCTAAGTTGAGATAAACTAGCACCAAGCTTCGATCGATCAAGCTTGACACTTGATCAATTGGTTAAAACACTAACTTTGGAATCGATTTATAAAAACCGGTTTTTCACGGGTAAAACTTAAGCTTCCGCGACACATCAGTTAAACCGATAGTTATCGAACTAATCGCCTCTGGCGCGATTAGTAAGTTGGTTATCACCCAAACCGATTCACTCAAGACTCGATCAAAGTTAAGCGCCCTCACTTTGATCTGCACAAAAAGTTTTTAAGTCTATTCACCCCCCCTCTAGACTTCGCCCTCACTAAACCCGTTCGGGACCTACAAGTGGTATCGAGCGGTTGGTTCTATTGGACTAATCGACTTTGTGTATCATCGATTCTTGAGGAAGAATCTTTGTGGTCGATCGAATCGATCTTGAAAAACCTTCTTAAAACTCATTCATTTTCCAAAAACACTCAAAGATGGATAACACCTCGGTATGTATCATGATCTGCCGAAGTTCTCAATCGATGAGTATGCAGATTGGGCCATATATATGTCCAACCATCTAGGTTCGATCAATGGCGAGAATGATGGAAGTCATCGAAAAGAGGACCCATCATCATATATTACGACAACCCCGCAGTTGGATGAGATCCGGACTTTGCCCGGAAGTCTTATGCGAAAAAAGCCCGGCCTTGATGGATGCAAGAGGAAAGGAAAGCGATACTCTATATACTATCGCAAGGCATATTATCATGAAAACAATGGATAAGGTCACCAAGGAAAAGATTAAGTATCTCAAATCTGAAAGCAATGTGGGATACTACCGTTTGAAAATATCGAGAGGGAAATGACCGGATAAAAGACAACCGTCTGCCCGCAGTTTAACGGTAAAGTTTAAAAATTGAAGATCTTTGCCTAACGAAACCATCAACGAACTCGATGGAAGGATTACTATGTCAATAAACAAGCTTCGAGAACTTGGTAGAGATGTCCGATAAAGATATCAACTACAAAATTTTAAGGTCTCTCACCAAGAAATGGGACATGAAGGTCACGGTAATCAAGGATTGCCAAGACATTTCAAAAATGAAGCCAAGTAGCTTGTTCTTGATCCTTAAAGCTCACGAAGTTCGATTTAATTGAGAGAGGACAAACAGATGAAGATGAGGTGCCCATTTGAAGCCTCAACTTCCAAATCGATTGCTTTTAAGGCAACCAAGAAATAGATTGAAGACCAATGAGCCCATTGGAAACATCATAAGTCGGTGAGCAGATCGCTCCGCTTACCAGAAACTAGAGAAATCAAATACTCAACCGGGTAAGTATCGAAGATTCTATAAAGATTATCAACATAGCCGAGGAAGAGATAGGAGATCGCACAAAGATCTCCGAAGAAGAACCAGAATCGATGATCGGAGAGATCACAGAGATGAAAGGAAAAGAGATAATCTAAATGATGAGAGAAGAGATAACCAATCGATGAAGAAGCTCAGACTACTATCAGAAAGGAAAATCACCTGATAGATCATACAGACGGAGTGATTCACCTGGAAGAAAAAATTTCGTGGATCAAGGAGCGTGCTTCAATTGTGAGAAGCAGTCACTACAAACAAGCAGATCGCCTGCACTGACGCCAAGAGAAAGGGAAGAAAAGAGGAACAAAAAGAGAGCAAACGGCACAGGGACATAAAAGCTATGGTTGTCGACACGTCAGAATTGACGATTCAGATTCCGCCTCCGAGGACTCTCCGGATACTCCTCTGTAGAAGATTGGCCCCGATCAGCCATCTTTGTTGACTTCTATGGAAATGAAGATCCGATATTCTCTTCGGATGATGATGAGATCTCGCCTGATGGCCAAGGAGGACCAATCTGAGGTAACCTCCAAACCGCTTTGTTCGCTTTTACACCGCTATCATTAGCAGACACTGCTTTGGGGAGATTGACTGCAGCTCTACTCTACGAGCAATTGCTTGAGGATCTCTCCAATGCATGAGACACTTATGCTATAGTGGAAGTTTGAAAATGATAAGCCGAGGACCGTAAATAATCACTTGCTAAAGAGAATGATCTCAAGAAAGCCTCCGAACTTAAATCGGGTGAAACCGCCGGAAGGCAACCGAGGAATTTAAAATTCGAAAGTTACGACTTCCGATCGAGACAAGCAGATCAAAGATCAATCGGCAATTAACAAACAAAGAAGTCGATGACTTCAAAATCTCGCAAGCAAAATTCGATGAGCCGTTTAAAAGCATGAAAGTCTAAAATCATCCGAGGATAATCTGCGTGAAGAAAATAGAGGTTTTTACAAAATCATCTAAAATCGTTCAAGACATGAACACCTATTTTTGAACAACGATTAACAAGAAGGGACTTGGGTATGAGAACCCTTCCACATCCTCAAAAGCCCCCTACCGATTCATCTCAAAAAGGTGTAATCGACGAGTTCGACAAAGATACACCAAAAGCCAAACATGTATCTAATAAGAAAAAAAGACCGGTTGAAAGGTAAAGGCGGTTTCAACCGTAAGGGAACATAAATGGACCCCAACTGGTAAAGCATCAGTCGAGGAATCAACAGAAGAACCCAGTTCTTCTGAAGAGACCTCAACCTGATCAACAGATCAGGAATCAGAAAAGACAACCTGTAAAAGGGAAGTCCAATCTGAGACCCAATCAAGGTCAGCTGCCTAATAAGCATGCTTCGTAAACCGCAAAAACCACCTATGCCGAAAAGATATGAATCTTTTGATGGTAGCAAATCGTACCTACCCCTATAATCGAAATCTAGGAAGGTCACAGACAGGAACCACACTGGATGAAAAGAAGACAAACAGAAAAGATAAATCCCAAGTCTTCTAAGTCACCCAAGGTTCACACTAATAATCATACTAATCAGAAAGCATATAAAGAGACGTATGATTATGTTGATAGGTATGGGAGACAAATCGCCTTCGATCTAACCGATCACAATAGAAGTGCTCTGTTTTTATGGATCCCCAAAACTAATCCTAACCCCTCGGGACCCAATCCAAAAGGGGTACCTAAAGCCCGATTTGGTCTGCAGGATCGCGTAATGGGTCCGCCAACAAAGGAGGTGTGCAAGAAACTATCGGTACATCGATAGTGGATGCTCAAGGCACATGACCGAAGAAAACATCTCCTCGGCTCTTACATAGAACGAAAGGCCCGCGTGTACTCTTCGGTGATGATAACTTTGGTTATACCAAAGGATTCGTAACCTTAGAGAATGATGATGTACAAATAATCGAGTCTCATGATGTCGAAAGTCCAAGCACAACCTATTATTGGTTTCACAATTCTGCGACAACGGATTCGGTGTTGAGTTCTCGGCCGACCAATGCACTATCAAGAATCGAGCCACTCAATGATTTTTGCTAATCGGTTCAAGGAAAGGGACGATCTACACGGTGATTGGAGCAGTTGCCCAAGAAATGCATGCCCGATTGTCAAGAGTTCCAAAAGTAGCAGGTTGGCTCGACACAAAAGAATGAGCCATCCCGAACTTTAAAACTCTTAATAAGATAGCAAGGATGTCTCTAGTGGAAGGACTTGAAATGACGTATTTTCAAAGGATCGGACATGTCTCGCATGTCGGAGGAAAAAACAGTCAAAGCTTCATTCAAGGGAATTCCGGACCGGCATCAAATCTATCGCAAAATGCTCCATATGGATCTATTTGGACCCGATTACACCGGTCGATCTCAACGGACTTAAATATACTCGTAATCGTGGATGACTATTCCAAGTTTACATGGGTTATATTCTTACATAAGAAGAATGAGGCGACAACGAAGATACCCGAAGCCGCTAAAAAGATTACAAAATGAGAAGGGTATCGGTGTAGTAAAAATCGATCGAGATAAAAGGTACGCAATTTCGAACTCTTTTATTCTTGATTTTTGCTCTAAGTTTGGTATACAAAGATGAAACATCACCGCAAGGACGCCACAAGAAAATGGAGTAGCGAGCGGAGGAACAGAACTCTCAAAGAAATCGCCGCACAATCTTATTTGAACATGCAATACCAAGCCGTTTCAAGCGTAGAATAATCAACATCGCATGCCATACTCGTAGCAGATGTCTTCGACTAAGGCTCACTACAAAACACCCTATGAAATGTGGAAGGACGAGAAAACCTCGTGTCTCTTACTTCCATGTTTTTGGGTGTAAGTGTTTCATACACAACAATGGGAAGAGTCGGTTGAAGACTTTTGAGGCCAAGTTAGATGAGGGTATATTCTTAGGATATTCCTCATCTAGCAAGGCTTTTCGTGGTTTACAAATGCATTTAACCCTACTAGTGGAAGAAACACCCCATGTAGTCTTTGATGAAGCATCTTCCGAACAAGAGAAATCGCCTCGAACAAGATGTACCGATCAACAACTACCGATGCTCGAGAAAATGGATCACCTAATGATCAAGGAAAAAGAATCGTAAACCGTAATAAAGATACATTCCGGATCTAGTGATTCACCGGATCATTCGGATCCTAAGGTACAAAAAACGTTTGCGGTGAAGAAGGCATTAATTTGAGATAGTATCAATCGAACCATCCGGTTCGGGGAACACTGAAGTTCCCATTTAACAGACATCAAGACATGATGAGTCCAACATCACCGAGACATGTTCTTATCAAGTGGATCATAATTTCGCACCACTCCGGTCCACTAGTAATGAACCTTTATCGAAATGGATGATGTTCTCCAAACCGACGCAAATCGAGCGAGAAGGACTGGATAACCGGTCATCCAACCGATCGATCATCGGAGACCCATCCGATAAAGTTAAAACTAGAAATCGAGTTGGTGAAAGTGCCATGTATTGCTATTATTTGTCTATGAAGGAACCAACAACAATAAAGGAAGCTCTACAAGACGCAAAAGTGGATTCTAGCCATGCGGGGAAGAGCTTGAACAGTTCGGACGTAAATCAAGTTTGGGAACCGGTAGACAGACCAAATCATCAAGACGTAAGTGGCACGAAGTGGGTTTTCAAGAACAAGAGAGATGAGAAAAATGTCATCACCGTAAATAAGGCAAGACTTGTTGCTAAGGGGTATTCACAATCGGAAGGAATTGATTATGACGAGACCTTTGCACCGTTCGCCGCCTTTAGAAGCCATTCGATTTGTTTCGGCATATGCTTCCCACAAAGGGTTCATCGTGTATCGATGGACGTAAAGAGTGCATTTTTAAACGGGGTACTAGCGAGAGGAAGTTTATGTCGAACAACCTCCGTGCTTCGAAAAAGAACAACAAAGTGTATTTATTTAAAAGCTATTTATGGTTCAAACAAGCTCCTCGAGCTTGGTATGATACACTCTCTCGAGTTCTTGATCGACGGTGGGTTCACTAAAGGAACGATGGACGTAACCTTATTCGAGAATAGAAGATGGAGAAGATATTACGATGGTTCGGATCACGTGGGCGACATCATCTTCGGATCTCCTAACAAGAGTCTATGTGAAAAAAATTCAAACAAGTCGATGCAAGGGAAGTTCGAGATGTCCATGATGGGACGGATGAATTACTTCTCGGGTCTCGGTGAAGCAAAGTGCGTATGAATATTCATCCGCCAAAGCGAAGTACACTAGGAATTTATTGGCTAAGTTTGGAGTTCAAAATTGCAAGGAAGCCAAAATTTCTATGATGATTGGATTCAAGATGGATCCAGATGAGGATGGTCGAAAACAAATCAAGAAGAATATAGGGCTCTCATTGGATCTCTTGTATCAGACCGATCGCAAGACACCGGATATCACCTTTTAAAGTAGGTGTATGTGCGATTTCGTGCAAATCCAATGCAAAGCCACCTAGAAGCGACTAAGCGGATTCTTAAGTATCTGAAGGAAGGGGACAATAAACCTTGGTTTATTTTACCCATCGATGATAATCTAGAGCTTAGTGGGTATTCCGATTACGATTATTGAGGTTGCAAGATTGACAGAAGTCAACCTCGAGAACAAGTCGATTTTAGGAAGTAAACCGATCTCGTGGTTTTCAAAGAAACAAACATCGATTCGCGACATCTACTCATCGAAGCGAGAATATATATGGTCAGGGAAGTCATTTGCTCCCAACCGCTCGGGCTTAGTCGGTAAATGAGGGATTATAACATCGTAGCTAAGAATGTACCTATATTCATGTGTGAGAATAGTGCTATATTGCAATCACTCGAATCTCGTTCTACATACAAGATGCAAGCATGTGGATGTCGACACCATTTTATAAGAGATCATGTTGAAAAGAAGAATATCGAATGGAAAAGATTCACACTGATTTACGAAAAAGCTGATATTCTAACCAAGCCACTAGCTGAGATTAGATTCAGAGAATTGTGTAATGAGCTAGGGCTTCTGGATCTTGGAGAAAAAGCACCTAAAATGATTGATGGATTGTTCTCCAGAACCAGCTGGTTAAGAGACTAACCAGGCTGAAAGGAATCAGTTGAGTTTGGTATCTCAACTGATCAGAAGATCAGTCAAGGAACTGATGTGAGAAATCGATCGATTTCTGAGTTATCGATTAAAGGAATCGATCGATTTAAGGTTTATCAGATTAAAGGAAACACACAATTTAAAAGGAATATCTGATTAAATCAGTTGGGTTATTTTACATCTTTGTAAGTCGATTTAGCTGATATTCAACAAGCAAGATTCACAGATTAAAGCCTACAATCGCATAAGAAAGCAGAGAATTTACACAACAATGGAATAATAGAACTTTTCATTGATAAAGACCCGAAGGTCAGATTACATTACAAGTTACAAGTACAAAGGACCCGGAGGTCAGTACATAAGTCATAACCGAAAACCCTAAACCCTCATCCTAACCCAAGAAGAAAGCGGGGAGAGAGATTTTAAATCGATGCTCTCATTTTCCCCCACTTAACAAGGGTGAGAGAGACTTTAAAAGAAATCCTAAAGCCGCATTAGTCAAGCTAAAAACCGATGGAGCGAGAGCGGCGTTGATAGGATTTCTAAGCCGAGCCCTTAGACCTGAAGTCAATGGACTCTCCAATTTGTTAAATGGAGCACATGTGCAAGAAATTGGTTCAAAGACCTTATGGGCACATGTGTCGATGAAAAAAAATTGAGTTGATATACGAAGATCACCGTTGTCCGATCAAGACCGTATATCAAACTCATGTTTTATATCGACCGAGTCTGTTGATCTTTGGTTACGTCATAACGATAGACACCACAAGCATGCATACGGTTAGGAGAAGTGTCTTCTCGATTTCTGACGATGAGATCCGTGCCCGTGGTGGTAAAGGAGCTTGGCAAAAATTGTATGTGAAATCTTTGATGGCAATTTAAAAAAAAGTGATAAGGGACACACATGGTTGATTTGAGAAGTCAAATCATTGAAAAAGGGGTAAAGGTGTTTCTTGGGAAGTTTCAATTAGGAAATAAGGGTTCACGAGAATGCATGTTTTTACAAAGAAAGATAAGTATGGTGAATGAGTTATGTTGTGTAAAACATTGGTCCAATTTATAGAGGCGAGCAAGGGTGCAAAAGCAAATTTGATTTCAAAAAGCCTTTTAGAGAAATTTGCATCACAAGGACAAATGTAGAAATCACGCGATCGATAATTGTATAAATTTACTGGCGGATTGACATATCAAGATATCTGAGGGCGATAATTACGATGTCAAATCGCGCCAACTTAGGGAATAGAGACTACTATTCTAGACTAAGTTTTGGCGGTAACACTTATCCCAAGAATTGGCTTGATCGAGAAGAATCATATTAGGTCAACCAAAAATCGATTACATACTAAACCGATCGATAAGGAAGATCGGTTGAACTTGAAACCTCAACAAATCGGATATATCGATCTATGAGAAAAGCGAAATATCAGTTGAAGGGGAACTTCAACCGATCGAGGAGGATCGAAAGGAAATCGGACACAAAATGAAACAGATCGGTTGAAAAGAACGGTTGGGAAATTATAAGGTTTAGGCGTAAAACTAAGATCAACAGGTGGAATCAACTTCAAGTGGTATTGACCGATTACTATATCGATCAATCGAATCGCCTTTCTTTTTCCTTGTTATTTGCTTATTCATCGGATTTTATCTGTTTTTATTTACCTTACTGTACGCATTACCTGTGTGACGTATCCCCTGCAAATCATTTAATGCGGACGTGGGGTACATGTATTAATTGCTACAAAATGAGCTTTTAAATCCAAAAGGTTTTCGTACGTGCTTTTCCCAACCATTCGATCAAAACCGCTTAATCTGGATCATCTAATCTTTTCAAACGGTTGATCTTCCAAATCTTGTCTTTTTCCCTCCTCATCTTTATAAGGTTCATCAAAAAACCCTACCAGAGTTTTCCAAATCACAAACCTGCGTTTTATTTTCTGAAAACTCTCCAGATTACTTCTTTGCGATTCAAAGTGTTTTTCTTAAAGTCTCAAATCCGAAAAACAGAATCTGGTAATTTCTGATAATTTGATGAATCATTCTTTTAAAACCATTGATCTTAAAGATCTTGTCAATCGCTGATATCCTGTATTATGTTTTATTGTTTCTTGATTTCCGCTTATGTGATATTCTTAGTATTTATGCACAATTTTAACCGAATCTATCTTATCTGTAGATGATCACTCACGGTATGGGTAAAATAATGTGCAACTATGCGGAACTGACATTAAGGATTGTCGAGGACAAGTTCGTACAATTTGGGGTGACAAAGGATCCGGAATCAATGGAAGTAGAGGAAATTCTGAAGAAAGCAGGACTTGAGAAATATTGTGCTGCTCACTGCAATCCAGTGATGCAGTATGAAGCCCTCGAATTCGTAAGGAATTTAAGGGTGGATACAGATGCTCCAGGAGAAGAACTACTTTCGACAGTCACCGGAGAAGAGATCAGACTGACGAATGAGGATATAACTCGTCTGTTCAGCCTACCAAAAGGACGAATCTCGCCTGCTCACTACAGGGAGAATCAAGATGAGCTGATCAGAAACGAGCTCATCAGAGAGGCTGACAAACATCATACGTCAAGCTTTGTCAGGCCAATGCTCAAGAGGAAATACCGATTGTTGTTTGATATTTTGTCAAAAACAATTATGGGTATTTCATTCAGCCCAGATGCTCTTACATCAGTCAAACTGTACAGCATGGCTGCAATAATTGATGAAGCCAAGAACATCAATTGGCATGGGTTCCTAAAGGCCATTCTACTCCAAGAACATGATAAATTTGGAGTTGATGAGTGGAGGCAGGTCTATCTGAAGAAGAGGATCAGCAATCTCAACAAGGTTGCAGTTATCCTACAAGACAAAATGCCAAATGCCAGATGGGAACAGAATGGACTGAAGCCCTACAAGGCATTCCTCTCCACCACTTTAGCCATATTTGGGCCACCAGACGATGATACGCGCGCCAACTCCCCCCAAAGACTAAGAAGGGAAAAAGGAAGGAAGCAACTTGTCTACACCAAGCCCAAGAAGAAAAAAAGAAAACCGGTGAAGGTCCAAGAAAAGAGGTCAAGAATAAAAAGGAAGCCTCCATGACTCGATGCTAGAAGATGAGTCGATGAAGAAAGAGCGCCAGATCATCATTTGCACCACAAAAATCGTGTGAAAAATCGAGCAGAAGTTTTCAAGCCGAGCTCGCCGGGTTCATTCCGGAGGAAGAAGCACTAGATTTAACGATCTCCTTCTCTCAAACCGAGTTTGATTCACCACTCGGACTAATGGTCTGAAAGCATGTCTCTCCTACTCTTCCACCGCCTTAACTCCTAAAACTACATCACCCATTTAACTCGAATTCACATCGATTCGCGAAACCGAAACAAAGAACAGATTCGCGAACTGTAAACCTTACATGTTGTGGAACCAAAGAATCGCCTCCCAGCCAGAACCTCTGCGCAGGTCGAGCCTATCGACAACTTCCACCTACTCAAGCACCACCGTAACCCTCCACATCTCATCAACCCGAACCGGATGCAATTCTCGAAGTCTAGATCATCAAAGACCATCACAGGGGAAAATAGTCGTAATGCAAATCGAGCGAGAAATTGATGAGATGTATCCGTAATCGTCGCTCATCCCGCTATTAGAGAACAAGTTATGGAGATCCTCACTGGAGAGATCTCGATTAAAAAGCTTCTCGATTTTATAATGATTATTGAGCAAATGGGCGGTGCCGATGAGTTTGCAGATTTTGATTTCGATATGAGGAAATCGCTAACGTAGGATCACCGGTGAAATGATAACTCTTGAATCTATCAAAGCTCGATCCACGCGAAGCCGGGATTGATGAACAAAGGCGAACCGGAGATCGCTCAAGAAGCTCCTCAAGCAGATGCTACAATGAAGGATCTGTGAGTTGCCGATGATAGTGGAACCGGTGCCGCAGATTCATGACCAACCACCGGAGGCACAAACAATCGAGACCGATCAAGTGACGCAAAACATTCCAACATCACATATAACCGGCTGATCAACTTCGGTGGAGATCGATCATGTTTCAAAGATCTCCGAAAGAAGAAATTGAGGGAGTGATAGGCGATCGAGGCAGATTGGCCTCAAAGAAATAACAGATCAAAGGGAATTGGCTATTTCCAGATTGCGGCGATCAAATATCGGTTCTCCCAAATCTGTGACCACCGTGATTCGCCGATCTTATAAAATCCGTGGATGACAAGTCGATTCAGTGGATCAACAACAAGTTTTTTTTTCGATGCTCACTGAAAAGCTCGATTTGACAGAAGACAAACTTGACAAACTGATCTTTACATTTTCTTCTGCCATCGAATCTGTCAAGACTGAGCTGATCTCGAAGGTTCAACTTCTAACTCGCTTCCGATTCTGTGCTTATCTTGCAGATCTCAAGAGTAATATCGATCGATTTTGGTTCCCTAACTTCCCACCTCACGTGACTTTTTTGATCAAACCAAAAAGGGGAAGGACGATCGAGAAACCAACTGACATGATCAGAACAACAGAAGATCTAATTCAGACTGTTGAAGCCTATGGACAAAGACTAGACCATCTGGATCTCTTTGCTAATGAAGTCTCTGAAAAGATTGAAAAATCAAAGGCAAGAAAGGTAGCTGCTGCGGGTCTTTGGGATATCACAACTGTACCCGGCCTACTCGGATTAAAATAGTCACAAGAAAACACAGTAGCGGATCATAAGCCGATAAAGAATCGACCGAGAAATCATCCAAAGAGCAAAGTTCTTTCAAGAGGCCCGAAAAAAGAAAGAAGAAAGAAGAAAAAAAAAAATTGACAGAGGCGTAAAATCAAAAAAAAATTCAGATCGAGAGTGTAGAAAGGAAAATTTGGAAAATGCATACGGAACCTCACCGCCAACAAGAGTTGATGAGATCATTCAAAAACCGCTGTGACATGCTAAGAGGTTTGAGGAATGGAACAAGATCGAAGTGAATGGCTTCGGATGCTTTTTGTCCTTAATCTTGTTCCACGAGAAGAATCTCCGGATGATGAATTCCTGTTGGTTAGAAAATAAATATCAGATTTTTCAAGTATCCGGAAAATGAGGCCAAACTTATCAATGTAAAAATATCTCGCCAAGAGTATGATCGTTGGATTACTCGAAGAAGGCGGATGGCTCATTCGAATGATGGCATTTCAGAGATTCTACTTTGACATCCCGAGCAAAACGCATATAATCGATCCTCGGCGGACAATGATGTCAAATGGAAACTATATCGGATCTTCAACGTACCTCAAGATCAAAGAGAGATGCGAAGGATACAAGCCTAAAGAGTGAAGAATCGAAAGACTTCGGGATCATTTGTTTTTAAATTCAAACTTTTCTCGATGTAACATGTAATCGACATATCTAATGAGAAAAGTTTATTTTCCGATCCTAAGACAAAATCTCATTGTCTTACGATTATGTGCTCTTTCTTCTTTTCTATATTTATCAACTATGTTTGGTTTCTCGGTGTTTTGGTTTTATCAAAAAGGGGAAATTGTTGGGAAATTTATAGTTTTGATAAAAGTTCGTAAACACATGTAATAGGACCAATCGGACACGTTTGGTGATCGATGTTTATATTACTGGTTTATAGAATACCGGTTGATAATTCTTGTATAGAACAACCGATGTAATAGATAAGTCACATATTGAGGGGAACCTCAATATGTATAAGTCGAATCCGAAAATCCAAAGAACGGTGATATCCAGATAGAATGCTAGAAAAGAATAGAAGATCGGATCGATCGATCTAGTCGGATATCTCATTTGAAGTCATAAAGCTCAAACTCAGAATACTTGAAGATCAGATGACTTCAGAAGATCAGACCAGAAGACCTACATCAGCCGAGTCTGCTAGTTGAAGCTAAGTCAACCGGCACCAGAAGACTCCATCAGGTAGACCGATCGATTCGACCGATCGGTCACTTCTCAGTGAAAACTGATGTTTCACCTAATCATACGTCTATGATCTGAACAAGAAGAATGTCAACCTTAGTTGGAAGAACAAACATTTGAAAAAGCGCCTCGTTAACCAATAAGAACAAGACACGTATGATCGGAGCCGACAATTAAGGGATTTGATCTTCGCTTTCTAACGGCTATAAAATACAAGTTCACGCCGCCATGCCGCGTTCAAGACGCCACATCAATCAATCGCGCAAACCTACCTAATATAGCTGAAATTCAAATTGCTCTCCAACGGCTCTTTTGATTTCAAGGTCTATAAATATGGGATCACACTTCAGAGTGAAACACGGAAACACTGAACAATCAAGAAGCTCAAGCAATTATCAGATTTCCGCACGAAGAACACGATCAAGAAGATTATTTTATTAAGTGTTCATCCCATAAGTTCTTAGCATAGAAATCTTTTCATCTACCGATAAAGCTACCTTAAACACTAGAAAAGATTTCATAGTTGGAACCAAAACAATCTTATCCAAACCCAAGTTAGGTTAAGTTGTTTAGCAAGAATTCGCACTAGGGTTTCTAGTTACGATTTACGGGATCGGTTGAGTGAGAACTCCTTAAATATCGTCGATTGTCTTGTGTTGAACTAACACATAAAACTAAGTTCGGTTGGTTAAGTTGGTGCCCCTTGTGATAGGGAAGAGTGGACGTAGGGATCTGGTTTGTCGAACCACTATAAATCTTGTGTGCCTTTTTACCGCTTTGATTAGCTGTCTACACAATTGCACACAACCTTTAAAAGCGATACATATTCTAAGTTGAGATCGCCCTAGCACCAAGCTTCGATCCGATCAAGCTTCGACACTTCAATCATTTGGTTAAAACACTAACTTTGGAATCGATTTATAAAAACCGGTTTTTCACGGGTAAAACTTAAGCTTCCGACACATCGCTTAAACCGATAGTTCTCGAACTAATCGCCTCACAGCGATTAGTAAGTTGGTTATCACCAAACCGATTCACTCAAAGACTCTGATCGCTAAGCGCCTCACACTTTGATCTGCAAGACAAAAAGTTTTGAAGTCTATTCACCCTCCCTCTAGAAACACGCGCCTCACTAAACCTTGGATTCGGGACCCAGAGAGTGAGTTCGGAAATGGTCTCAAGGATTCTAAACACATCACTCCTCCTACAAGTAGGATTCTTGGGCCAAGTTGGAACGAGTTCAACAGGGCTGAACGGGCTACCTCAGAGATCAGTTCCAGGCAAGTTCTCACGAAGTTTTTCCTCCAACTTCTGAAGATACCCAGGCCTAAACCCATTCTCGCTCTTCCAACCACCCGATGCAAGGAGTTCCTTGAACAACCCCATCAAAACAGATTCCTCATTCTTACTCCATTTCCTACGGGTGTTTAGTCCTTTGCCCTTTTTTTACTTTGGTATTTGGAATTGCTCTATTCGGGGTATCCATTTAAACTGTTAAAAAAAAATCAGTCCAAATTCAATATTGTGTGAAAAAACACCAATAATTTCTGGAGTTAAGCCAACAAATTCAATATGCGCAACAACATTACATCAATGAGTAACAACAACTATATGAGTGAAAAAAAAGCATACTCTGTAAACCTCAACTAAAACAACCATTTAGCCCATATATGTTATAAAAAAAATTAAAAAATAACAGTAGGCTCCAATGTCATATTATCCAACAAAACATTCACAATAGACTCCCAATAACTCAAAATACAATAGATTTCAACACAAATGTCATTTCCAATCCAAAATGGTTATAACCTTAAAACATACATACACTTCGGAATTGTATTATACAAATATCATTCCACATCCCCATCATTCTACACACAATTCAAACATAGGTATACTTCAGAATGTGTCATGAAACCCGAGTCCAAATATTGTACAGAAAACGAACAATAAATTCTTTTCCCTTTTCCCCCAAAACAATAAATAGAACATTAAAAGAAAATTACAAATAATCATTACCTAAAGAAACAGTAGGCGCATAAATTTGATGAATAAATAGAAATGGAGATTCAATGTTCGTACTCTTCTTTGTAGGATGGAGGAGACAATACGCAACAGGGGGTCGATTTCTTGGATATTGGTGCCAAGCAAAAGTCGACAAAGGATGCCAAGTGGGTAAATCACTCAAAATGGATGAAACACCCCGACATGGATGATCCGCTGGAGCATGGACGAAACCCTAGAATCAGTTCGGCGAAGTGGATGGATAAATAGTGGAAGACATTGTGGTGGACGCGATTCTGAATAGTGGCAAAAGAGTGGGTTTGATTTTATATTTTCCAAGAAGGGTAATTTTGTACTTTCCCCCAAAAACTCAATTGTATATATGTTTATTACACTCAACCGATTGTCATACTAATTTTATATCAAACTTATTACCCCCTACCAAGTGGATTACTAATTTAATGTTGTAAAAAATAGCACGTCGAATCAAACAGCATAATACTACCTCTCCATATTATATTATACAAATCATCTTTATCTCATATTAATTATATACACCATACCAAGTGGAACCTTAAGTGCTAGCACTTTTTAGTAATACTCTTAGATGTAAAATTAGTCAATTCTACCCTCAACCACTGTCCACAAATATTAAACCCCCTAATTAGTCGAATAAAACCCTACCTCCAGAAATCAAATCTCTCAACCTACAGTCCCGTCGCCGCCGCCCTCCCCCCTCACCTCCACCAATATTTTTTCCCACTAAAGCACTATTTACAGCGACGATTGTGAATCACTCGATTCTACTAATCCCTTGAGCAACAAAAATGCCAGTCATATAAAAGAAATTCAGTAGAAATCAACGGAAAGAAAGTGCAGGGAGAGAAACAAGTGACAAAGGGGCTTTTGTTGAACTTTTGGAAGAGTGTAGAGCTCAGATTGTGAAATATTTGGTTGGTCATTATAATTTTGTTCTTTTTTTTTTTTTTTCATTCTTGAGTGATGTTGATAACTAAGAAAGCCCTGTTTTTTTGAATTAATAAAGAGGTTTGGTTATTGATTCATGGTGTATTGATTGCGGAATTCTCTGTTGCTTTCCCATTTCATCTTGTTTATGGATCTTTTGGTTAAAAAAATTCAATCTTGCTAGTCGCCAAGACAACCGTCGCCCCGGCCCACCTGAGCTTCTTCACGCCTCACGCCTCGTATGTATTTTTTATGGGTGTGCAGAATTTATTTTTATGGTTGTGCAGAATTGTGGGGTATACATTTTTTTTTACGTTGTCAGAATTTGTGAGTGTGGGTGTACAAATTTTTTTATGGGTGTGCATGATTTTTCTTTTAGTGGGTGTGCAGAATTTTTAAATAAAATGACAAATAATTAAAAAAATTCTACTGTGTGCAGAATTTTTTTTTTTACGGTTGTGCAAAATGGTTAAAAATATACAATTTAATATATATACGAATATGTCATTCTATTAGACTAATATTTTATTATTAAAAAAAATTAATTAAATAAAAGTATAAATATTTAAAAAAATGGGGTGTACACAATTTTTTTACTGGTGTGCAAAATAATATCGATTATGTAAATTTTTTTGGGTTGAATTTTTGTTATTGGAAAAAAATAATTAATTAATTAAAAGGACAGATAATTAAAAAATAAATGATTGAAAAAAAATTAGGCTAAAAAAAATTAATTAGATAAAAGAATATACAATTAAAAAAGTTTGGTAAAATTTAAACTTTAAAATCTACTATTTAAATATTTTAAAATACAAAATTATCAACGTGGAGTGCAGAAAAATGTTAAATTTAAAAAACTGCATATGACTACAAATTGGTGGTTTGAGGAATTAAAGACATTTAAATATTTCTTACCCAATTTTTGGATCTAGGAGTAAGTTAAAAAGGGTGGTATTTAAGAGTAAGAACACTCTATAAATGACACTCCATGGTAATTGCCCCTATATATATATATTTGTAATTAATCACATTTTTATGAAATATACTATTGCAATATCACTTTGCATGTGCCAATAAATTAATTTTGTACGAATTTTGACTTCATTTACAATCTTTCTGTAAATTCGGGCTTCTACGTTTAGAATAAATTTAATCATATTTAATATAATCTCATCTATAAAATGCACTCCTATACACAACATAACCTCATCTAATAAAATTTGAGACAATCTCGTACAAAATGTAATCATAAACTCGACATAATTTTATTTAATAGAATTATGTTAATATTTATCTTTTGAGTAGACATACATGATAAATATTTGAAAGTGAAATATAATTAATTCATTTGAGTACTTCCTCAAGCAGATACCGATAAACTAAAACCTAACTTTATATATAAATTGTTTATACATAATCAACTTTCCTATTACATGATGTTTTAAACACATATTTAATAGGCTGACTTCAACTCAACTAGTCATCAATCCCATAAGGTCGGTATCATGTTCTAGGTATAAAAGATTTTATAAGCTATAAAAACGAGTATAAACTAGGGTTTCACAACTTTCTTACTTGAGCGAAGTTTGGTAGTTGTTTAACTAATAAGCTCATGATCTATGCACACTTTATAGTACTCCATCTGTATCACAGTCGTTTGAACATTCACTATTTAACTCGTGTTTTAACGAGCGAATTGTTTATTAATATTTGAAATAATAAAGAAATTTTTAAGATGGAGTATGATAGTGCTACCCCTCATCTATCCTACAATACCTTAAAATTCACTTTACCATTTCATATACGATAAACAACTCGTTCAATAAAACACGAGCCAAAAAGTGAAATGTTCAATTGACTGCGGGACGGAGGGAGTAGTTGTTATCTATAATGTGATCTTGTGTCATCTTAGGCCAGTTTGGTTCCCGGGATTGATCGGGATATGACATGATTAGGGATGAGGGCTTATGATATACTTCAAGCTCGGGTATAAAATGTACAAAATCCCTCCATGGAGGGATATGCCAATCTCATGTGGAAGGTGGGATATAGCATATCCCAAATGCAATATTGCAAATTGTTATTCTATTGTTTGAATAGATTCACAAGAATGAAGTGTTTCAATTCAATTTAAGGGTGTTTATGACATTTCAATATGTATCACATCTAATCTCTCAATCTAATCCTACAATCCAAACGCATATCTTGATTCAACAAATCTAGTCAAATTAATCAAACTTTACTCAATCTCACTCAATCCTATCACATCTAATCAATCCAATCTCGTGAACCAAACACCCCTTAATCTATTAGTAGAGATGATTAGTGAGGGCACCAATTTTGAGATAAACTGAAGTGAAGTATATTCATGTCCATATATATATTTATTTTGACTCGTTTGGAGGCCTACATATGTTATAATTGAAAAGAAAACGTGAGAATGTAATGATTTTATATGCAATTAACCAAATATAATTATGAAATACTATATTGTAATATAATTTTGTATGTGCCGATCAAATTAATTTTGTAAGAAAATTTGACTTCATTTACGATTCTTAGGTAGATCTCCCATCTAATGAAATGTAATCCTATACACGATATAATTCCATCTAATGAAATATAATCCTGTGCATGACATAATCTCATCTAACAAAATTCGAAGTAATCTCATCTATTAAAATGTAATATATAATCTCATCTAATAAAATTATGTTAATATTTACCTTTTGGGTACACATGCATGATAAATATTTAAAAGTGGAATAGAGTTAACTCATTTGACTTCGTCAAGTTGATTATATCGATAAAATTAGGTGTAATCCTAACTTTCAATGTTGCATTCTAAATAACATTTACACAATCAAATAAACGGTTATGGAGTTAGGGGCGTCTTTATAGCAATCTGCCAACCAAGAACCAATTGAGCTACGCTCATGCGGGCAGTTAAGGGCAATCTTAACAACTTTTGAGGGTGCGAGTGTTTAATACATTTGGTTGAGAAACTCCAACGAGTGTCTAATATAGTTGCTAGAAAAACTCCAATTTCAATTAATAATTTTTATTCACAATTTAGTTCGGGTACTCATTTATACTCGTGTATATGTATACATAATAATAATAATAATAATAATAATAATAATAATAATAATAATAATAATAATAATAATAAGAGTTGATCTCCTATGAAGCATGTCCATGCTATGAACTTGAATTATTTGACTTATTTATCTTATTCCAACACATTTTTTCTAATCCACTAAACTTGACCCTTATCATATCCTGAATAATATTAAATATCCATGAATTAAAAACAAAGTTCATAATATGAACCAAGTCTATACAAATTTTTATCTCATAATAATAAGATAATTACTTATGTGATAATAGTAAATATTAGACGGATTAAGAGATGAAACAAAAAATCTAATAATCATATCAACATACCGCTTTCATAAATCCAGTTTGAATTTTAATTTCTAATCACATGATCACAAAGTATATACTCACTCCGTCCCAAACTTAACCCTACAGTTTCCGTTTTGGGCGTCCCATACTTAACTGAACACTTCCTTAAATGGAAATATTCACTTTATCACATAAAATACTAATAAATAATTCTTTCTACCCCCAATTATTCATCACTTTATTACTTTATCACATAAAATACTAATAAACAATTCTTTCTACCCCAACACTTTATCATTTTTTCTTAAAACTCCCGATACAGTAACCGTGGTGTTGAGTTCGGGACGGAGGTAGTATAATAAAAGAAATGAAATACTCTCCCTACTCTTCCTTTCAAGACAAGGTTTTTCAAGATGCATTTTGACAAAACTTAGGTAAATAAAGAATTTGTAGTGGTGAAAGGTGAAAACAACCTTCTAATCCACTCTACCTCTTGCAAAGTTTTCTAATATGTGTATTAAACAATTCATAAGAACTTAGTTCTCAGAAAAAAAAAACAAAAAAAAAAACACTCATAATAAATAAGATGGCACGATTTTATTAAGGTTGAGTCTTGTATGCATTCACAGTGCATTTTAAAATTATACAACTTGTTATATTGAAAGATACAACTTGTTTATGTCGAAACATGCAGTTAATAATATTGAAAAATAGTTGTATGATTTAGTGTAAACAAGCCGCATGATTCTAAAATATATTATTAATGCACGGTGCACCTGGATGCACATGAGACTCACTCTATTATTGAACAGAATATATATATATATATATATATATATTAAAAGAACAATGTCATGACCATCCGGACTTATTATAACCAGGGATGTAAAAATCGACCTAGATCGACGGACCAAATTTTGGCAAAATTGGTGGAAAAAGTCATTTCCGCTGCTAGGCGCTGCCTAGGTAGGTGTAGGCGGATCTTAAAATTCTTTCTAAAGACCAACACTCAATAATAAAAAAAACCGTCTTGGCAGTCTAGGGTACCGACCGCGTCAATGACTTCGATTCTCAGACCTCGATTATAATATAAATAAATTAAATCAATTTAATTACGATTAATCTAATTAAGCTGCATCCTCGAATCCATATCCATCTAAGATGAGATTGAGATACATTAGATAAATAATTTTGTAGGGTTTGGACGAGAATACTTATTACCGAAACTACCCCCCACAAGTGATGTGTCCACATATTGTTCCTACTTGAAGGTATTTCATTTCACCTCCCCATGCTCACCCAATCAATGAGAGTGGTTACCGGGTTTAATTTTATGTGCTAATTTTTTACAATAGAAAAACAAAACCGCAGATGAAGTAACGCAAAACAGTGGAATAGCAAATAATAATAATAGTAATAATGTTTAGAGAGAGAGAGAGGGGAAATAATTAAATAATGGGAGGGAGCGAGAAGAGAGAAAGCTGTCTCGTGAAGCAGCAGGTAACCCAAATAATAAAGCCATTTTTCTTTTCCTTCTCTTTCCTCTGTAAAACCCCTTGCTTTCTCTCTCTAAACAAAATCACAACAGGTTTCTCTCTAACATTCACATTCATCGTTCTTTGCTTCACCCTTTTGAAAATCACGAGATCCCCACCTATTCTTCTCTTTCTTTCCTTTCCCCGTTGATGCATTCTTCAATAGCTTCGATTTCGGTTTCTTCCTCCATGCCTCGTCATTGTCTCTGCTCGCATTGCTGATAGGAATTCCAATTCGAATTCGAATTCAGAGAGTGTGAGTCACTTGTCGATTTTCGTAGAAAGGGGGAGTTGGAGCTGCGACTCTGAAAATGTCGTCTGATTCCGGGAAAACCAAACCGGAATTAGGGCTCGAATCTCTCTCGGATTGGCTGAGGAACACCTTGACCTGCGACGGAAATAGAGGCGGCGGAGATGACGTCAACAAGCCGGACTTCCGGGAACTTGATCTAGGCTCGCCCGTTTCCCCGCTCCGAACCCGAACCGGCTGCGCCCTCACTGCCACAAGCAGCAGTTCCAGTTCCTCCGGATCGGTTTCGGGCCGGAACCTGGGCGGGCCGAACTGGAATCTCCCCCGAAAGTCCGATTCCAATTCCGGCGAGCTCTCAATCGAGAGTTCTCTCTCCCCGGCCCGAAACCCTAAGCCGGGTCATGCCCGCTCCGATTCCGGGTCGGTGACATCGCCCGCCGCGAATGTGCTTCCCACCGGCAACATTTGCCCCTCGGGCCGGATTGTCAAAACCGGTATGGCGAGCCGGTCCTCGAAAACCGATGTTCTGGGCTCTGGTTCTGTGAATTACGGCCATGGCAGCATAATGCGGGGGGGTCTCGCTTCAAAAGTGGGCCTCGATAGCGGCCCGCCTAATTACTCGAGAAGGTTAATGGTTGGTGGAGATCCGGTTAAGAAAACGGCAGTGAGCAGTGGTGGAGATCCCGAGGAGCTGAAAAGAATGGGGAATGATAATTACAGAAAGGGTCAATTTGCGGAGGCCTTGAGCCTTTACGATAAGGCGATTGCAATTTCGCAGGGAAATGCAGCCTACCATTTTAATCGGTCCGCCGCTTTGATGGGGTTGAATCGTTTGGTGGAGGCAGTGAGGGAATGTGAAGAGGCCATTAGATTGGATCCCACTTATGTGAGGGCTCACCATCGCTTGGGATCTTTATTTCTTAGGTGAGTTTGTGGGTATACTTTGAATCTTGATTGCATTTTGCAAATAAAGGTCAAATCTTGATGCTTGTGATTGTTATTGTTATTTGTTTTCTGGTTCTTGCTGATTGATTACACTATTGTAGGGTTTCATAAGTTACTATGTAGGTGTGTTTTAGGATGCGTTGATTTTTGAGGTATGTTGGTGAAACTTGCTTTTGTTGGTACCTCTTTTTAGTACTAGTGTGATTGTTCTGTGAGGTCTGATTTAGGAATTATGCAGCATTAGCTTTTGAGTGGGACTTTTCTTCTCTTCTACTGCATGATCTGGTTAAGCTTAGGTTCCTTGCTAGGGTGGTTCCAACTGTTTTATTTTTCTTCTGGCTAATTTGTTGTCATTTGTTACCATAATGCGCACATGACATTGTATCCGTTTCCTTCATCTGTAAATTGTGTTACTGCAAGTTTTGGCTCATTTTATTTTAATGTTCTCATATGAAAGAGGTGGTGTTGGTGTGCCAAAGTTTTTGGGCCACTTTTGTAGGTCTGTACGATGGGAATGGTAGAGCATTATATCTGGTTCTTTTATCTGACAAGTGACAACTAAATAATTTTATTGTTATTTAAGTTTAGTGTACGACTGCACAATGACAATCAAGTTCTTATATATGAACTTAGCATGGTTATTCATTCAGTTTTTCAAAGTTACTGTATGTTTCTTTATTGAGAGGTAGTAGTTGTCATTGTCCTCATGTTCGTGTATGTTTCCATGTTTGTTTTTCTGGCACTTTGGTGTTTCTATTTCTTTTAGTGTTGTAAACATGTATTACACTGTAAGCTTTGTAATTCCTTGCATTAATTGCAGTTTAGGACAAATTGAGAATGGAAGAAAACATATATATATTCCTGGGCATCAACCAGATCCCACAGAGGTGCAGAAGTTGCAATCCATTGAGAAGCACATGACCAAATGTGCTGATGCACGGAGAGTCGGTGATTGGAGAAGCACTCTGAGGGAAGTTGATGCTGCCATTGCTTCTGGTGCTGATGCTTCACCTGAGGTGTGTCTCTAATTCCTCTGTCAACTGTTCAATAAAAACAACTAATACTCTTCGGGGAAACAACTAATACTTTTTAGTAAAAAAACTAATACCATTTAAAAATGCCCCTTGTGTTGCACAGTACAACTGTTGCATAGAAGTATTTGCTGACAATTATTGTCTCTATATCATTAATAAAGTCATGTTCTGATGAAATTTGAATTTACAGCTCTGTGCATGTAGGGCAGAAGCTCTCTTGAAGCTCCATCAAGTAGATGTTGCGTTTCTAGCCATGCCCGATATCCCTAAACCAAATCTCCATTCTCAGTCAAAGATATTTGGGATGCTTGGTGATGCATACCTCTACTTTGTAAGAACCCAAATTGAGTTGAACGGGGGAAGGTGAGTTGAGAAATAATTGCACACACCCATCAGATAATAGATATAAGGGTTAATATCATTTTGCCACCTGTACTAGACCCCCTTTATCAAACTCGTACATGCAATTTTCTTAATGCGATTGCATCCTCTACTACTCGGTATTGGCCAGTTGCAACATGTACTTTGTTTTAGTGATTTTTCCTGCCAAAAATTGAACATTTGACTTGCAAAAATGGTCTCCAGTCCATTCAAGATTAAATGCTAGGACAATAAAGTAATTCTTCTGGCTAAAGCATGTCCAATATTCACATGAAAGTGAAAATTGAATTTTGAATTTTGGATATTAAGTACATAATTAGCCAGAGAAATTACTTTACAGTCCTTGCATTTAATCTTTAGTGCACTACTATACCCCTAAGATACCTTTTTTTTGCAAGTCACGTGTTAGATTTTTGGCTGGAAAAACCACTAATACAAAGTACAGGTTGCAACTTGCAAATACCGAGTAGTAGAGGATGCAGGTGCCAGTTTGAGAAAGGGGTATGATACAGGTTTCAAAATGATATCAGCCTTGATATAATGGGTTTCAAAGTATGAGATGAATGTTTGCAGGTTTGAAAATGCACTTACAGCCATTGAGAAGGCTGGGCAGATAGACCCTCGTAACGCTTCAATCTCGACTCTACTCAACAATGTGCGGTTGGTGGGCCGAGCGCGTTCTCGTGGGAATGATTTATTCAAATCGGAGAGGTTCACAGAGGCCTGCTCAGCGTACGGTGAAGGTCTCAGATTAGATACTTCAAATTCAGTTCTATACTGCAACAGAGCAGCTTGTTGGTTTAAGCTTGGTCAGTGGGAACGCTCGGTGGATGATTGCAATCAGGCTCTTCGTATCCAGCCTAATTACACCAAAGCCCTACTTCGAAGGGCCGCCTCGAACAGTAAGGTATGAGATCTACATATCGTGTAGTGCATGCAAATATCCAATATTGTTACATTTCATGTTGGTTGAATGGGCAAAGTCTTATGTAAACCAGTTTTACCGTGCAACTGGTTTGCATTCAGTATTAATTGTTTCAGTAATAGGTATTAGTTTGATAGTATTACTTACAGTATTTCATTAAACAGTATTAGTTGTTTTTCTATAAAGTGATAGTTGCAAATCAGTTGCACAATAAAACTGTTTTATCTTAATACTAACTCTGTGAGCATTTCTTGACCTTCTGTACTGTGAGCATTTCTGATGCTCTTTAGGTTTGATTAATGAATTTGCCTTTTCCAAAAATCTAATACTTACTCTGATAAATAGGAGACGGCTTATATGTAAACCAGTTTTTACCGGGCAACTGGTTTGCATTCTTTTAACAGTATTAATTGTTTCATTAAAAGGTATATTAGTTTGATAGTATTACTTATTTCATTGAATGTTATTAGTTGTTTTACTACAAAGTGATAGTTGCACACCAGTTTCACAGTAGAACTGTTTTATTTAATAATACTGACTCTTGTTAAATGTTGTGAAACCACACATGTGTTATATAGCTTGAACGATGGAGTGAAGCTGTAAGAGATTACGAGGTTTTAAGAAAGGAACTCCCGGATGACAACGAGGTTGCTGAATCTCTGTTTCATGCTCAAGTTGCTTTGAAAAAATCGCGTGGAGAAGAGGTACATAACATGAAATTTGGTGGGGAAGTGGAGTCTGTATCGGTTCTTGAGCAGTTTCGAGCTGCAATTTCTTCATCTGGTAAGTGTATTGACATTCATGCCCTTGAACTCGTTTTTCGTTGTGGTATTGGTGAATCATTAAAGTTAGGAAATGCAGGTGCTTCTGTGGTCCTTTTCAAATCTGGTTCCAATGTAGAATGCAAACAGATATCTCCGTTTCTGGATGCATTATGCACCAGATATCCATCTATTAATTTTCTCAAGGTAAGCGACCTGCAATAAAATTTGTATATTTAATTGATGCTCTTTATATCTTAGAGGAGAGTCGGGTTTCCTGCTTTTTCGATAATTATAAACATGTGGTGATGTTTGTTTGGGTTTTTAAAAACCAGTTTTAGTTTTACAATTGTAAAACCGGTTCTACTTCAGGATGTTTAAATCCAGTTTTATAAAACCTCAATTACAACACCCATAAACCTACTATTAGATGGTTTGAGAGAAGAATATGAATCGAATGAAAAAAAATGTTTGGATAGAAGGAATGATAGTGCTACAGTGGATTTGATTCCTCACTTTTGAGGAATTAACAATACCTCCCAAATATGTGAGGTATGACTTTGATTCCACACTACTATCACACCCATACCTATTCCCATTCCCATTCCTTACAATGTACCAAGCATCCATTCTCTCTCCTTACACTTTCATATATTTAAAACGTAAAGCACATCATCCAATCACAGCAGCAATACAATGATACAATATGATTCACTCATACACGTTGATTTACATGAAGTTAAATCTCAACCTACTCAAAATCCCAAAACAAACACACACCTTACTATTTATCAGGATTTTAAAATCCCCTAGAGCCTAGATTTCAAAAACCGATTTTTAAAAACCACATGAAACCTGAAACAAACATCACCTAGGCGGAGCCGAATAGGTTATGTGGTGTGAGCAGTATCATGAGATGAAAAAAGTTCGAGTTTTAAGGGTGGTTCTATTGACTGATTTAGATACAATATGTGATACATGCATGCAAGAGACAGTAGAAGTTGACTTTCTGATTTCTGAATTGGCTTTCAATATGGATAATGCTTACCACATTTTCTTATCATGAGTTGTACGTGTGTTTTTTCAAACATGTCAGCAAAAAACTTATTATTGTGTGTTTATTAATGTAGGTGGATATTGAAGAATGTAGTGCAATTGCTCATGCTGAGAATGTTAGAATAGTACCAACATTCAAGATATACAGAAAGGGCATCAGAGTGAAGGAAATGATCTGCCCAAGTCCAGAAGTGTTGGAAGCATCGGTGAGGCATTACAGTATTTAGATCTAGTTTGGAAAGTTTCGTCTTTCCCCCACCTATGACGGCTATTTAAATACCTGTGACATTAATTAAAGCTCTAATAATCTCAGTAGGAGAGCCGTATCTGCGAAATGCTAGTGGAATCAAAGACATAGATTAGTAACTTAGCTCTTTTTAATTCATTCTTTAATCTGATTCCCCTTTCTCCTTTTCACATTTATAGCTTTTTTGGGATCTTTTTTATTTCCATTTCCATTTAGGTCGGCCGTTTCCTAGTAAATCTTCATTAGAGAAGGTAATGTGTAAAATTATTCGAACTTTAGTTGAAATTTAGAGAGTGAGGGAGGTGGGTTATTGGCTGGATGGCTTTTGGATGAAGATGTGTACATGTATATATGTGATGATGATATATATACACAACATTGGAGGTCCATTAAAGGAAATGAATTGTCTGGTGGGTACGTACGAATTGGGTTAGTGAAAGAAGGATGAATATGATGTCATTGATATTGATGTTTCTTTTCTCAATCATTTAATCAATAAAGTTTCTTAATTTTTTTTCATGTATTATCCTTGTAGACTTGAGAACATTCATCTTTATGCAGATTGGAGAGACCCTTTCACAATTTTGGTTAATAGAGTAGTATGGTTATGATTTATGAACATGGCTAATCCAGTTCTTATCTATTTGTTTAAGTTGTGCTCTGGGTGGTTGAATGAGTTTCAATACCCATTATAATCATCATAATCATCAATGTAAAGTTTGCAACTCAGTATTACTTTGTGGGATACACTGTTCTTTGTAAAGGGAATAATATAAACTAATTAATTATACATCTTTCTACAAATTTAGACTTTTAGATGAGACATAAATTTTTTATGGTATTAGAGATGCTCACGTTCTGGGTTCGATTCCTGCTGAAAGCAGTTCTACTCATTAAATTGTTCACTCGATGGGCTTCTTTTTAATGATGGAGTGAGGGAGAATGTTAGGAAAATTAAATAAATGAATACAAAACTGTCTTGTACAAAATTTTGTCATGTTGGGATAGTATCGTGTGAGATTGTGATAATTAACATGAGAATTAGTTTGAGTTCTGTCTTCCGTTTGAATAGTTTTTACGAATTGCCAAATTTGCAGTTTCTAGGGTATAAGTGTAAGAGCAATAATTAAAGACAGTCTATTACGGAAATTTTCATACATGAAATTTTTTTAATTTACAATTAAATTTTATAATTGATGAAAATAAAACAAACTTGAGTGATTCATAATTCACTCTGCCCAAGTGGTTCATGGTTCATCCGACCCAAATAAATCATAATTTAGAGTTCATTATTTAATGTTTAAGGTGTAAATGATTGATTTAGAATAATTTTATAGATTTTCATATATGAAAATTTTCATACTGGACCTATTCATAATTAAATATAAAGAGTAAGGATATGGTTGCTGAGTCAAAGCCTATGCCCTGCGTGGAGGGGCTTTGCCAAACATCACATGTAAGCAATAAATGTTTCCCAACTTCCAAACGGTCCCATGTTAACACCACATATGTATAGATATATAAATAAAATAAAAAAGGGAATTGCATTGAAGAGTAGATGTCTTGGGAAACTAGTTTCATATTTGCAATACAACTCTTTAGTTATCAAGATTAATACCATTTTGTAATATAAATTACATATTTCAGTTATCATTATTAATATCACTGTTATAATATAAGTCACAACACTCTTCAATGTTACGAGTAATATGCTTTATGTATTAACCAGTTTATGAGTAATATCTTTTACTCCCTCCGTCCTATTATAATTATCACGCTTTCTTTTTATGGACGTCCCACTATAACTTTTTCATTTCATAAAAGGAAAAAGTAACTGCACTACTCATAATTTTTATTCTCATTTTTCACACAGTATTACAAAAAATGTTACTCATTACTCACTCATTACTCCACATACATTTTTCCTCTCTTCCAATACCTTAAACTACCCTTCATTTTTATTATTTTATTATAATTTTTTAAACAAAACATTAAAAAGAAACGAGACAATTACACCGGAATAAAATGAGTATGTATTAACCTGTTTTACAAATTTTTGTGTGAAACTTGCTACCGAAAGAATAAATGGTGGATAGAATAAATTAAAGTAATCACTGGTGGGGTGTAGGTTTGGGAAATAAGTGGTGGGTAGAATGAATTAAAGTAATCACCGGCGGGGTGTAGGTTTGGGGGAGACTTATCGATAGATATATTTTAGAATTACAACTTATTAATATGTACAAAATATTTATAGATACATAGATACATTTGCACTTTCACGTGCAACATTAAATACATGTAACCTCGTTGGTACCTATTAGTAATTTGTATTAAAATTTTGTACTTATTAAAAAAATTTCCCTAGATTTGGGAGGAGTCTTTTCTTCATTTTTTGCATTCAATTTTTGCTGCCCAATGTTCTACGCATTTATTAATTCTGCTGCATTGGATCTTTCTTCATCTTATCATTTTGGATGTAAAACCCTAGAGAAGGAGACACTATGCTCAAAGAGTTTAGGTAAACTATTAATTAAGTGTAACAATTTTTTGGCAAGATGATGTAGCGTCACATGACATGAATTTCTGATAAATTAAATTGTATATGTATTTTACTCATTTTTATTCACTAATAATTCATTATCTTTTTACTAGTTGATGTTAATGCGTCTCACATGACCACATGAGACTCTTATTCAATATTTGCTTGTTTTTGAACTTAAAGAGTTTTGGAAACCCTTTTGACTGGTTTTGTTTGTTTAGGAAAAAATTGTAAATGATTTTTTTTTTTATTAAATATATGTGTATTGATCGAAGGTAGATATTATCGTCAAAACCGGCCTTTGACATGTTCGGGAACCTGTTCAGAGGAAAATTGATTTTTTTTTTACAGGCATGACATTTCAATTATCTACACTAATACCTTTTTTGTAATATAAGTCACACCTTTTAGTATTGTGAGTTTTAATGTTGTAAGTAATACCTTTTATAGTAAAAAATCACAACATTTAATTATCACAACTAATATCCTTTAGTAATATAAGTCACATTTCTTAAACAATTTAACAGATTCTTATGTGAAATTTATTCACAATATACTTTGCACCTTTTTAGATATGATTGGTTTCATTTATTTTTCCAAATGCTTATATGTAAACATCATGTTGTAACAGCATCTTCCCGTTATTGAAGGCGGAGTTTTGTACATTTTGTGTACTTAAAAGACTTGCATTAAAATTGAGGGTATATTTTTTGCTACATTTTATTTGTAATTAATACTCAGGCTGAAATTTTTCTTTAAAAAAGAAAAGAAAAAGATCAGGATTGGAACTTTTATTCAAAATTAATGACCGGAAATTACAACTACTTTATCATATGAGACTTAAAATTGCATTAAACACGGTCCATATATTTAGAACCACATGTATAAGTTGCTGGACTTAGGACCACAAGAGGATGCCCAAGGGTTCAAATAGGGAAAAATTCAATTTTGGTCACTAAAGTTTACCGTTTTACAGTTCTGGTCACCCAAGTTTACCCACTTTTAAAATTGGTCACTCAAGTTCATTTTTCCTCTCACATTAGGTCCTGTCGTTAGTCAACCTGTCTTTGACTGACGGAATCAACTAGAAAAAGCTCAAATTCATTCCTAACACCCCCAAATCGAAATTCCAACCTCTTTCCCCCTTTCACAAAAACCCTAATTTCAAATTTCAACCTCTCTCTTCCCTAGCGATTCCCCCATCTCTTGCATTTTAGCAGTGAATACTTCATACCTTGTTGCTCTAGTTGCTGCCCACAATGGGTTCTTAACTGCGAGCCCTACGAAACCATCTTTCTTCATGTTGCTGTGAAGATGTTGCACACAAAATCTGTTATTTGCATCTGGGAGCAGATTCTCAAAGGATGGGATCAACCCGTTTTTTTTGTCACTGATCATCAAACCCAATATCATTATCAAGTAATGTTAAAAACCACTCCCAAGCATTTATGGTTTCACTCTCAACCACTGCATAGGCAATTGGAAACATGTTGTTGTTGGGATCAATCCCAACTGCAGTTAATAGTTGACCACCATGACGACCCTTCAAAAAGCAACCATCAACCCCAACAACCTTCCTACAAGCTTTGAAACCTTCTTTGTAGGTTGCAATTAGAAATTAGAAATTAGGGTTTTTGTAAAAGGGGGAAAGAGGCTGAAATTTCGATTTGGGGGTATTAGGAAAGAATTCGCGCTTTTTCTAGTTGATTCTGTCAGTCAAAGATGGGTTGACTGATGGCAGGACCTAATGTGAGATGGAAAATGAACTTGAGTGACCAATTTTAAAAGTGTGTAAGCTTGGGTGACCAAAACTGTAAAACGGTAAATTTTAGTGACCAAAATTGAATAGGAGAGAATGCAATGAAACAAAATTTGCCCAAACACAAGTCACAAATCTCTGAATGATCTCCGTTTCACATTAGAATATAGTATCTCTCTTTCGAGCGGGTCTCATGTGTATTCAGGTGCACCGTGTACTCATAGTGCATTTTAGAAGCATGCAACTTGTTATAATGAAAGAGGCAACTTGTTTACACTGAACCGTGCAACTATTTTTCTATATCAATAGTTGCACGGTTCAGTGTAAACAAGTTCCATCTTTAAGTATAACATGTTGCATATTTTTAAAATGCACTATGAGTGCACGGTGCACCTAGACGCATACAAAACTTAACCATCTCTTTCAATGCAAAATTCAAAGAAAATCTCACCGTTTCACACTAAAATGTGTCTTTCATGACAAAATTCAAAGTCATCTTTGTAATTGATGCTCCATAGACTAAATAATATCCGTGATATAACGACTTTTGTGGTTTGGACTTGATATTGATTATGAAAAACAAATCGAAACTTTATAAATGAATTCTTTGTCAATGTGGTCTCAAAATCATTTGGAATCATATGATAAAAGCTGGTGAAAGGGGGCCTAAAACACAGATGACTATCACTTGCTAGAAAAGTAACTTGAAAATATATAATATTCTCCATTGAGACAAATTAGTGGTGCTATTTGTAACCAAATCTCTAGGGCATTATTACTTCAATTTTTGGTAGGAAACCTACTTCTTCATACACTCTCTTCACCTCCTCATGGAAAAAAAAAATTATATGCAACTGATACACAAAATATAGGAGAAAATTATAGGGTGCAATCGGTGTACAACAACTTTAAATGACAACATTTTACACCAATTCGTGTTATATATCTCACTTGAATTATAGTACTTATTAACATGCTCCAAAGTGTATGACATAATTAAACTAGCTATTATCAAGTATTTAATACGAAGGAATTAACTAACGAAAAATTAAGCATGTTGTATGACATTTGACAATCTGCACATTGAATTTGTCAATAAACAAGGCCAACATTATAAGTTACAAAGTTGAGAGACTTATTATTTTAAGGTATAATTTATTTTCTCACTTGCACATACGTAATCAAATGTTCAAATTCGATTATGTATGTGCAAGTGCAATTGTACCTTAGTGTAATAATAATAAAAAAAAATCTTAAATTAATAGTTTGGAAAAATGTTGGGAGATGAATTTAATAAAGATTTTGATTAGATCCCAAAATCCCTGAGTATGACATGTAGCCGAACATTTTGGTAGATCATGATCAGGTTTTGAATAGGTGATAAGATCAGGATTATCTGCACCATGTATAGTCAGCAGATATAGATCAGGATAGATAGGGATACTTCAGAAGACCCTGAAGACAGGAGACCCTAAAGACAGGAGACCTTGAAAACTGAAGATCCTGAAGACTGTTTGTACTAGCCCATAAGACCCTGAACAACTATTTTTGAGTAAATAGTGTGTTGTTCATTCATAGTACAAACAAAGAGAATATTACACATTTCGTGGACAATAAGGAGCATATCAGTTCAGTGTGGTTGACTTAAAAGAGCCGTTTTGTTTGTCTCTGTTCAAAGGAAGACTTCGACCAATGAGGAGGCGACAACAACGTACTTTACTGACACTGAAAGCGACACATCTCTGAGGAAATGCCAGGACTAATATCTTCCAGTTCACAGAAAGTGGTGATTGGCTGTTTGGCTATATATTACCCAAATCATGCAATGGCGCGTTCAAACCCTAAATGTAGCCGTTTACCACTATCCTAAAAAGGAAACCCTTGATGTTAACTCTTCCAACGGATAGTTTTTCAAGAGTGACCTTGGTGAGTTGTCTATAAATACTAGTGACCTTCACCATTGCAAGGTTACGGGAAATCAAGCAACTCAAGAGCTCATTCGTATTCAAGTTTATACTGTGAAGCACTCGAAACCCTAAGAATTTCTCAAGTGTTTCATCCTTGAAGAGGGCTCTTTCACTAAGCCTAGATTCAAGCATATTCAAAGCTTAGTTAGAGATATCCTAGCCTTTTACCCTGTGTTTTATTGTAAAAGGATATCTCGCCTTAGTTGGAAACCAACCAAAATCCAAACTCTTTTTTTAGGTAGTTTGAGTGTGTAGTTGTTGGAGAGTGAGAGTTGTAAAGAGTGAGTAAGCTATAGTGTTGGGATATTTTAGTTTTGATGAATTATGCCAAAACATTATCAACTTGTGTTTTTGAAGTCGATCTCTGAGATAACAAGTTGAGGGGGAAAGAGAGAAACAGACTAAGGGGAACTCATTTAAATCGATTTAAGATGATCGAGATCGACGAGGAAATTGCGAGACGAGACCGATCGAGATCGGATGAGTAAGATGAGTTCGAGTTAATCGATGGTGAGCAAAAAAGAAGAAAAGAAAAAGCCCGGTGATCGGAATGCATTTAGCCGATATGGTGATCGGAAGAGCGCATAAGCCGACGTAAAGAAAACCACCAAAAAAGATCAAGAGAAGGTTGCAGATCGTAAGAGGAGCATATGAGACCGACGAGATCGACGCGGATCGAGATCGATATGGAAGATGAGCAGATGATCAAAATCGACGTGATTGAGATCGACAAAGTAAACCGATATGCTAACCTAATATGCTAACTCGATGTACTAATCTGTGCAGATAAACCGATAGGTCGACCGATGTCAGATCGATCCGATCGATCAAAGTAGAAGAAATCGACATCGAAAAACCGTAAATCAGATACCGATCGTAAGAGAAGTCATCGAAGAGAATCATTTGAAGTCATATTCATCGAGAATCGTAACGCCATCGATGATCGCTTAGCCCGAAAGCTAGTGACCGAGGGATGATTGTGTGAAGAAGTAAGAATCGAACTCACCAATTTCGAAAGTGTCAAGATACCCGACGCATAAGGTCCGCCAAGAGAAGTCCGCCAATCAAGAACTCAAGACTCAGATAGAATCAAGACTCAAAGATGTCTCTGAAGACACCGAGACTCGAGAGAATCTGAATGATTCCAAGGCGTAGGAATGAGGAATATAGCCGTTAGAATCACCGACGTGGACCAATGAGAGGAAGACACCCCACTGAAGAAGTTCACAGACTTACAAGAATCGTATGGATTTGAATGTGATTCTCTCAAGCGGTAACATTCAAATCCACACTATAAATACAAGATCTTCCATCAAATTAAGTGTGGATGCGTGGAGAATATAGCACGAGATGCTACAGAGCCAAAGAGAGTTATACCCAAAGCATTCCCACCCTAGAACACAAGTCTGTAGATATACATATATATTCAAAGAGTGTTCTAGAACCCAACCTAAGCAACCCACGATGTATCTTAAGCTTAGAGAGATTTTCCCAACCTTAACATTGAGGCTAAATCATTGTAAAGGAAAATCTCACCATAGTTGGAGACGACACCAAAACCAAACCCCATGGTGAAGTGAGGTAGTTGTTAGGCAATCCCGAGTGAGGGTGATAAGTCCCGTTGGAGTGTGAACTCGTTAAAACATCTGTAGGCAATCCCGTGGAGGGTGATAAGTCCCGAGGCGAACCCGAGAGAGGGTTATAAGTCTAGTTCGAGTGTGAGCTCGGTAAATATCTATAGGCAATCCCGTGGAGGGTGATAAGTCCCGTTGAAGGAATTTCCCTAGAGAGGGAGAGTGGATGTAGGACTGGTTGTCCGAACCACTATATATTGCTGTGTTCTTTACTGCTTTATGTTTATACTTGTCATATGCATTTGATTATAAGCAAAACAACACACATGAGCTCCAAAGTTTAAAAAAAATTGGAAACACTCTGCCCTCACCCCTGTTTTATATGCATCGCACGAAATGTTTTGCTTCCGGACGCGCTAAATGGGTTTTCAAATCGGGACCAACATATAGGAATTCAGCTTGAAAGCTCTAGAGAAGAAGTTAGTTAGCTGCTTGTGTTCAGTCTGAAAACTTGTGTGTGTTGAGTTAGTAAGCTGCAGTGAAGTTCAACCTGAAAACTCATAGTGGAAAGTTAGTAAGCTGTTGTATTCAGTCTGAAAGCTTTAGGCAGTAGTAGTAGTGAGTTAAGGAATTTCTCTGAGGATCAGAGAGAGTGGACGTAGGAGCTTGAGTCTCTGAACCACTATAATTTGCTGTGTTGTTTGCTTCCTGCTTTGCATTTTATCTGTTGCATATTTTCACTGAAAGCATACTAAGTTTTCTGATATTCAGCTGGAAGTAATCCACTGAGTTTGCATTAAATTGATCACAGACTTAACCACTATTTTACTGAGTGGCAAAGATTTTCAGCAAGATAAAACGAGTATAAATTTTGGGCCTACACATTCCGCACTCTAGATAAGCTAGTATAGATAGTTGTCAAACTGATCAACTCACCTGAGTAGTCAGTAAGATTGTTATCTACTCCAAGCTTATTTGGACTCTGTTTTAAAACTCAGATCAGTTGAGCTAATCTGAAGTCTCTGAAACCCGCTCAGTGTTATTGTCTCAGTAGACTCTGACTCAAAGCATCTTGTGCTTCCCAGGACTAATTCTCAGGACACCCTGACTCACTGATCACAGTTTGATAAAAAGTTTAAAAATCACTATACACATATATTCCCCCCTACACGTGTGATACTCGTTTACCCCGGGACCAACAAAAAATTTGTACCTTAAAGTATTTTTTTAATGGTGGATATTTTAATAATTCATAAAACATTATAAACATATTGGTATCGAGAATCATAAGTATTAGAAATATCGAGATTATATTGATAAAAATTTCATATTTTAGACCTTAGTAATGTGCTCGATCGGGAAATTATCAATTTTGATCACGTAACTTTGTGCTAATCAGTTTTAGCTTTTATCTTTTTTATTTCTCAATTTTAGTCCACATATCCAGTTTGGTTCTTTAGTGTCCAATTTTCATCTTTTTAGGTCGAAAAACTAAATTGTCACCGAATTACACACTTGGCTGCTGATTTCTAGTCAAATTGATGAGTTGAAGCGCCATGTCATTTTTTGTCTAATTTTAATCCTCTATATATATATATATATATATTATAAAAAAATAGAAATTACAAATTTAAGAATACAAAATTTTAATATTATAGTAAAATAATTAAAATAATAAATAATTCGGATAATATCCTTAAAAATTCTATTAAAAATCATTAAAAATAATATATATATATATATAAATATGAAAATATTAATAAATATAAAAATTAAAAAATTTTAAAAATTATTTGAAATTAATTAAAGCTGAAAGATTATCTATAAATTAATTTTAAAATATTTAACTAATAAATATTTTAATATTTAAAATGATTATATAAATTAAAAGTTCAACCAAATATCATTTGAAACAAAAATAGAAATTAAAAATCTGAAAAAATTTATGGTTAAAACTTATATTTAGTTTTTTTATTTTTAATTTTATAATGATTCATTCTATTTGTTATAATTTTACATAATGTAAATATATATAAAAAGACTAAATTAGACAAAAAAGTATAACGTGGCGCTCCAACTAATCAATCTCGCCTAAAATTAGCCGCCATGTGTTCAATTCCGGCTGAAATTGAACTTATCGACCTAAAAGGATGAAAATTGGACACAAAAAGACCAAAATTGGATACATGTGATGTGGACTAAAATTGAGAAATAAAAAGGTATAATTAAAACTGAATTCACCGAAAGTTATATCTAAAATTGATAAAGTCCCTGCTCGATCCAATAAACTTTGAACGACTTGAAATAACTAGAAATTACAAACTTATTATCCACGTTATTGTTACTGTTTCTACTGCCATTCGTTCCGAACCTCTCTTAAACTTGCTATCACATAGTCGAGTTTTGGGAGGCAAGAAAGTGTGAATGTTGGCTGGATCCTCTTGGATGCGCGTGGCGTGGTTACTGCTAGGATTTAAATTGTAATTATAGAGAAATTGAGAGAAAATAAAATTAAATAATACAGATTTGGTTACTCAGTTCGCCAGGAATGACTACGTCTGGGGCACTACTAAGCCAAGAGATTTACTAATATTTTCAGTGATAAAAAATACAATGAATCAGATAAGTATTTATAAGCGAAACTGAACCAAAAACCTAAAGGCCTATTCTGGTCGAGTCTGCCAAAAAAGGCCCCATAATCCAACAATCAGGCTACATAATTCAATAATCTCCATCACCGAAAAGCTGGGAGGTGAAACAGTCGAATAGGCTCCATAACCCAACAATCTCCCACCTGGAGACTGGCTCCAAATGTAACTTGTCTCATCCATCTTATCGATAACTCTCATTGGTATTAGTGTCAAGCCTTCATTTCAGTTTCCAAGGTCAGTGGAAGTCATGCATAACTTCAACTTCTCTAAGGTCACAACCTTAGTCAACATAGGTGCAAGATCTTATTCTCAATGAGGTAACAAATATAATGATACCTCAACTCAATATGCTTCGTTTTCGAGTGAAAAACTAGATTATTTTCTAAGTGAATACCACTTTGACTATCACTGTAGATAATACTATCTTTTTACTCCTTCCCCAATTCACGCAAGAGATTCTGCAACCATACCATCTCCTTACTAGCCTCGGTAACTGCTATATACTTTGCCTTTGCAGTGGACTATGCTATGATCTTCTACAACTTAGAAGCCCAAGAAATTGATTTACCACCAAAAGTAAATACATACCCAGTTGTACTCCTCCTTTTGTCAAGACACTAGATGCTAAGTCTGCATCAACATACCCTGCCAATTCAACTTTTTTGCCTTCAAAACATAATGCTCTTTCTGTAGTACCTCTCAAGTACTTAAGGATTCACTTTATTGCCTCCCAATGCTGCTTACCCATAAACTGGCTAGCAGCTAGCTATTCCCACCACATGTGAAATATCTGGTCTTGTACAAACCATAGCGTACATCAAACTTCCAATTGCTGAAGCATATAGAGTTTTCTGCATGTAGGCTCGTCCTCTTCCCTATTAGGTAAGTCCTTGTTGGATAGATTTAATTGACTTCCCAACGGGATACGAACTGGCTTCACATCTTCCATACTAAATCTTTTCAAGACCTTCTTTATATATTCAGCCTATGAAAGACATAACTTTCCTGCCACCCTATCACGATCGATTTGCATACCTAAGACTTTCTTGGCCTCTCCAAGGTCCTTCATAGCAAACTTATCTGACAACTGCTTCCTCAACTTGTTCACTTCTCGAGCACTAGAGCTTTCCATCAACATATAATAGCAAAATGATATAGTCATTATCATACCTCTTGAAAATAGCAGCAATGGTCAGCTTCACACCTATTGAACTCAATCTCGTGCATGAACCCATCAAACTTCTTGTACCGCTGTAATGGAGCTTGTTTCAAACAATACAAGCCCTTCCTCAATTTGCAAACAAGCTCATTGTTCCCCTTTGACAAGTGCCCTTCTTGTTGCTTTATGTAAATGTCCCCCTCCAAGTCCCCATGAAGAAAGATTGTTTTTATATACATCTGCTCTAACACAAAATTCTTTGCAGCCACCAAACTCAAAATTAACCGAATGGTAGTTAATTTCACAATAGGAGTAAAAAATTAGTATAATCAATATTGTTGATGTTGCCACTAATGTTACAACATTGGTTACAACATCAGTGATTCGATCTTTTTTCTTAACCACTAACACTTTGTGTTCAATGTTTCCTTTGATGGTTTTGACTGCAGGTTGACGATCCCGAATGTTCCTCAAGATTCCAGAAGGTTCTACAAGTTTCAAGAATATGTAGGAATAACCTAGATCATGCGGCGACTTTCCAGAACATTAGAGAAGCCCACTAAGTGGCGATTGAACAAGATATCATAGGTTAGTGGTGGAAGAGTTTTCTAGATCCTTCAAGGAGACTCTATGGATGAAGAATGCAGCATACAAGAAGTCTATAAATAGAGAGGACTGCATCGTTTATCATTATAGGTGAAAACCGAGTGAAGCAACTGTTAGTGTTAGTGTCCTAGAGACAATCCTTTGTATGGTAATAATACTAAGATAATATTCAGTGTTGGTTTAATATTATTGTTTATTTAATATTAAATGTATGACATTACACTTGTTAGAATATTATGTTTGATTGTTTACAGTTATTCTTATCTTCGTTCCCCTGAATTACTGTTGTCATTGAGTATGTGAGAACTCAGATAACTTAAGCATGATTCTCAAATAGCCCAATCAAGGATCATCAATAAAGGGATATTGATGATGCAATGGAGATTGGTGTGCTACCTGCATCATACTCTTAGAGAGTGTAGTAATATCTCACTTACTATGAGATACTAGGTATCTCATGATGGATGCACAAATACCTTAGAGGGTATTGGTATACCCATCCGAGAAACCGTTTGATGTAGTTCCACTATATGTGTCTACGGGTGTCTCGGTTAGTGGGAGCGATGCGATACTCCTTTGACTTGAGGTCAATACACACGCCATGTGTGGAGTGATGAACTTTGACCATGACCGACGCTTGCACCCTTCCATGGGTAGATATGGCTTGGATTGGGTTCATCACGAAGTACATGTGCGTGGTAGTTGTGCCAAGAAAATGATTCATTCCTCAAAGTGGATTTAGAGAGAATTCTCATCTTCTCATCATAATTGGATCAAAGTCATTGGCCAATGCACGTCAACTTAGACTTTGTGGTCAAGTGTGACATAAGCGATCAATTAGTGATTAAAGATAAATTGATTAAGTTATTTGAATAGACACTTCATCATATTCAAGACTTAATCGAGTATTCGCGGATGAAAGGAGGAAATCGTAATAGCCCATGTTTCAGTTACAGGTAGTTGCACATTTCCTCTCAAAGTATCTCATATATTGAGAATGTCTGGTTTATTGTCTAGGATTCAATTAAGACCGTAAGTTTGACTAATCTCTTGATATATGAGGGCCTATGGGTCACACAACAAGTAATGGTTGTTTACTAATTATAGTTGGTTGATTAAATGTTAAATTCAATTTAATATTTAATTTATGGAGAAGTAATTAATAATAGATTAATTTGGAATTAATTATTATTTATGTTTAATTAAATTGGATTTAATTAAATAAGAATTCCCAATAATAATATTTGGAATATTATTGTAGGATTTAATATAAATGAAAATAATTCGTAGAGATTTGTCATATATGGAATTTAAATCCGTAGAGGTTTTATATGTGGGAAATAAATCTAAGAGATTTATTTAAATAAATATTAGGGATTTTATTTCCCAATCAGGTTAGCTTGAGATATAAGCTAGACCTCTCCTATATATATGAGCTCTTGGGGATTCATAATACGTGAGTTCATATTTTCTCCATAAAATCTCTAAGTTAGAATTTTCCTAGCAAATTCGTCTTGGGAATTCAACGCTGGAAGATCTGTGCAGATTAGTAAACGACTGTTACGTGGATACCATAGTTTAGAAATCCGTGTACAAATTGTTGTAAGAATTCTATTTACGTTTACTCGTATTTAATTATGCGATTAACTGTTCGTTGTTGGTGAACTTTAATTTCTGCTGCGCATGTATTACGTGTTTACGTGCCTCTATATTCCAACAGTGGTATCGGAGCTCCAGGCTCTTGATTAATTGCATATTTTTTCAGAATTAAAAAGGATTTCTTTATTGGTTTCGGTGCGTGTTGCACCGATTAATGCTGTTTCAATGTGTGCATTATGTATATTCTGGGTTTGACCCTCTTATTCGTCTACTTGTATGCACACTTGGTTTTGTCCTTCCCATCGCATCACTTTTAAGGTTTTCGAAAACCCAGAATCCGGCCCCCTTACTTTGCCTCCTTGCGCCGCTGGAGGCGGTGGTTAACCACCGCGCCTCGTGATGCCCTGGCGGACACGCTCGGCCACGCGTGATGGCGGCGCTGTTCGTCTCCGTCTTTCCACCTTCATCTGCAACAACCATGATGCGGTATGATTCTTGGACGGCGGCGATTCGTCGTCATCGTCCTAGAAGAGTCAATCTCGATTAGGCTTGTAGCAATGGCGGCGGCTGAGTCTCCTGATCCATCGCTTGGAGCGATTAATCGACCGCACGCACCGAACAGCAATGGAAATTCACCAACTCACTTCGAGCGACGTGGTGAGATTCGCCCGCCCTCAAGATTGGCGGCGGTTATTCACTGCACGTGAAGTGTTGCAGCGGCGCTTTATCGCTCGTTGTGAGTCGCTCGATGCAACGATGACTCGAGTTATGCCACTGTGTTTGTGTTCGATTGCATCTATGTTCTGTTTCTGGAATTTTTGTTTCTTCGTTGTTCTTCGATATTGGATGTTGGATGATGATGAATTGAACAAACTGGAACTGGTGTAACTTGATTGGATTCGGATTTTGGTTTACAGATTGGATGTGTGGGAATGGGCGGTGATGTAAGGAGGGCTGTTTTGCAAAATTACTTTGAGACAGGCCATCTTGTGCAATTTTGAAAATTTGCACCTGAGCCCCATATTTTTAATAAATTAAAATAATTTTAATTTAATAATTATTAAGGGCTAAGGATGTTGGACTTAAAACACGGTTATTAGTTAGACTAATGAAACATAATTAATTGGATTAATTATTTCAATAATTAGTTAATTAAATGAAATTAAAATTGGATTTTAATTTTGTTTAATGGTTTTTTTTAATTATTAAAATCCCACTTGGTTAACCTATTTAATTTAAATTATTAACACATTTATAGTCCGATTTATAATTGTTTGGGTAGGGGGCGCACAATAATTGTCGGACTGTATTAATTGTTTGGGTAGACGGCGCCCATATAAGTGTTAGTCCGTATGAAATCATGTTTGGGTAGGCGGCGCACAATAATTGCTCAAATGTGATGTAGATTAACATGTTGGATGTCGATTAAGCAATTAATACCCCGCCTTTAAAACGTTCCTCACTAAAATATGGTTTCCTCATTAATTTGATAAGATGTCTCCCATCAAAATTAAAAGTAAACCGTAGATTTCGTTCCAATGAGTACTTAAAGACCCTCATCTTTTGCTCGGATCTACATCTAACGGGACTTTTATAGGGACCTGTAATGTCGCCATTTGATGGTTGTAAACCAACTTAACTTTGTTTCACTAGCCCTCTCGGGGAACAAAGGGTAAGGAACATCAGTCAAACTAGGTTCGACAAACTAGAAATTGCAGTTTGCAATTGATTTAGAGACCTACCAGTTATGCTATTGTAATGATCAGCCCTTGATGGGATTATGATAGTAGTAATGTGGATCCTAGTCCATTATGATTTATATTAGATATAAATTCATACTTTTCTGATGAGGTCGTTAAGTATGTGAAAATAATGGAAACAACATAAATTTAAAGGGTATATTTATTTTGATTGCTGAATATTGATCGTAGGAATTATGTGTTTTAATTCTCGTTTTATTTTATTTCTCTAGGATTGTTGAAATGAATAACTTGTCATTGAGAAGAGTTTTGGAAACGAACAAATTGGTTGGACCAAATTTTCTCGACTGACACCGAAACATCCGTTTGGTGCTCAGGCAAGAAAAGATTGACTACGTGTTGGACACGCCAATCCCTGCTACCCCGGAGACTGGTGTTGGAAAAATCGGGGTGCCCGGATCTATTCGAGATGATTTATAAATACATATTTAAATTAAACAAATAATTACTAACATGAATTAATACTAAATTAATTCAACATAATAATAAACAACATGCGTACACATAATCCACGTAAATCCTAAACATGCGAAACTAGAAGTTACATAATTATTAACCTGTTGAAGAATCAAACGGATGAATCAACCCAAGAGCCTTCCCAAATATATCCCCAAAGTCCACGAACACTATCCGGTGGGAAGATTTCAACGAACGATTTTAATGGGAGAGAAATTAAATATTTTGCTACCACCTTTTTGGATTTCTAATATTTCCAACACATGGAATTGCACTTGGGAATGAAGAGCTCATCCCCTATAAATAGGGAGGAGGTGGTCGAAATTTTAGGTCAAAAATATAAGGAAGAAAATCTTTTCTTGGTCTCCAAGAAATCTTGAATATATCTTCTATATTCTTTTCTCCTTAATTAAATTTTCCATAAAAATCTCTTCCCCTCTTCTACCTCATAATTTTCGAAAATTACAAGCCTAAAGGAGTCAAGATTTGACTTCTTGAATTTATGGGATAATTATGTATTCCTACAATAATTATCTCTTTCCATAAAATATCTACAAGAAAATCAAGACAATCTTTTCTTCCTTTTTGGCCACAAATTTTCGAGAATATCTCTTGGAAATATAGCAAGCATATTTTATTCCCTCTCCCATTAATTGAACTTTATTTTGGGCTATTTGGGGGGCCTTTAGGAGAATTAAGATTGGACCTCCAATGGACTATAAAGCTATAATATTTTGGGCCAAATATTATTCAAGTCCATTAATATTAATTTACTCCACTATAAAATTAATATTGAACTATCCATCTTAACCCATATTACGATTTCACATATAACATGGCTCCCGGTCATTATTTTCCGCGTTTAAGATTATCTTAGACCATTAATTAATTAAGCCACTGATCAAGCTTTATATTAATTTATATCTTTGTCCTTGGAGTAAAGACAGCTCAACATTATTATCCATGCCGGAAATAAATTTCCACTTGCAAGATTTGGCATGATAAAGGATATGAGCCCACCAAGGGGACAAATCAAAGCAAGACGTACTTGCACGCGATTCTCCGTATTAAATGTCAGCAATCATCATGTAATTAATAATATTGCCCAAGATATAAGGTATCGAATCGCATTGACTCTCTTCCCATCATAAGTCAAAGCAATAGTTATTAATTTCACACGATCATATTTAAGGGACGGAGATTAAGAAACAACGCACCACTGAGGTCTAATTCTTGTATATTCAGTTCCGAAGAATTTGTCCTCCTGTAGGTCCTCATTCAGGGCATCTAAATGCGCTAGTGTGATCCCTTGGTCAAGACAGGCCAATCTGGGTCTCACACTTTAACAGTTCATGATGGTTTGTTCATTTCCATCTGGGTTGTGAATTTGTACTTAATTACGAGGGCTGTTAATTTGATCTTCAGTGATCGGGTATCACCAAATTAACTACAACGTAATACGTACTGTCTTATTGAACGAGTTTACAATAAACATATATAACATTCATTCATATTTAATGCAACAGTGATTAAATAATTTATTTCAGTAAATAAATAAGAAACTTCAGTTTGGTTTTACAAAGTAAAAGCATACTTTTCAGTATAACCCCAACAATCTCCCACTTATACTCAAAGTCTGCTTTTAAGTATACTACAACATGTCTCGTGTTCTATGTAACATCTAATGTTACCCTACACAAACCTAATAATATTTCTTCCACTTATACTCAATGCAAATTGGCAACGTCCTTGACACCCATTCCTTCCACATGTCTCTCGAATGTACTCTGAGGCAGACCCTTTGTGAATGGATCTGCTAGGTTGTCTTCCGAAGCAATCTTAGCCACCTCAATATCTCCTCTCTTAACGATTTCTCATATGAGATGGTATTTTCTTTCAATGTGTTTGCTGGCTTTGTGGGCTCTCGGTTCCCTTGAATTTGCCACTGCTCCGACGTTATCACAGTAGACCGTGATTTTGTCGGGCAAATTCGGGACCACGTCCAAGCCCACCAGGAAGTTCTTGAGCCAAACCGCTTCCTTCGTTGCCTCACAAGCAGCGACGTACTCGGCTTCCATGGTAGAACCAGCGATGCATTTCTGCTTTACGCTTCTCCATGTCATGGCTTCTCCCCCATGCAAAACACACTACCCGAGGTAGACTTTCTGGAGTCAATGTCTGATTGGAAATCCTAGTTCGTGTAACCGATGGGGATCAGACTGTTTGACTTGTAAACCAACATTCTGTCCCGTGTCCTTTTGAGGTACTTCAGAATGTTCTTTACTACTGTCCGATGCTCTTTCCCAGGGTTACTTTGATATCTTGCCACCATGCCTACGGCAAAGCAGATATCCGGTCTCGTACACAGCATTGCATACATGAGGCTTTCCACAGCCGAAGCATAAGGGATGCCCTTCATGTCGTCTATCTCTTTCTGTGTCTTGGGACACATCTCTTTGGATAGATGGATTCCGTGTCTGTAGGGCACAAAGCCTTTCTTGGAATCCTGCATGCTGAAGCGCTTCAAAATAGTATCTATGTATGAGGCTTGCGAAAGCCCGATCATTCTTTTCCTGCGATCTCGAGTGATCTCGAACTATTTTGACAGCCATGCCCTTACGTCTGATAACACCTTTACATCGTTTCCGATGAGCAGAATGTCATCCACGTGTAGTACCAGAAATACCAATGCAGTTTCGTCACGCTTTTTATAGACATAACTTTCAAATTCATTTTGATCAAATCCGTAGGATTTTATAACTTGATCAAAACACTGATTCCAAGCTCGGGATGCTTGCTTGAGTCCATAAATGGTCTTCCTGAGCTTGCAAACCAGATTTCTTCGTCAAGATTTCCATTTAGGAAAGCTGTCTTGACGTCCATTTGCCAGATCTCAAAATCTAAATGCACAGCAATCGACAAGAGAATGCGGATGGACTTGAGCATGGCTACGGGCGAAAAGGTTTCCTCATAATCGATCCCTTCTTTCTGAGTGTACCCTTTCGCCACTAGTCTTGCTTTGAAGGTTTCAACCTTTCCGTCCGGTCCCCTTTTTCTCTTGTATACCCACTTGCTCCGATGGGTTTTACCCCATCAAGTGGTTCGACTAGATCCCACACCTTGTTGTGATCCATTGAACCCATCTCGGATTCAATTGATGTTTGCCAAGATTGAGCATCTTTGTCTTGGATAGCCTCGTTGTAGGACCATGGATCTGATTCTTCTGCCGAGATCAAGTCCGAAGACTCTCCGATCCCCAAGAATCTCTCGGGTTGTCTGATAACCCTCCCACTACGACGAGGTTCCGGTTGTGTAGGCGTGACGTTTGGTATGTCATTTTGGACAGTTGGCAATGGAGTTCGTCCCCTAAGTTCTTCTAAGGCAATTTCACTTCTAGGCTTTCGACTGTTCATATAGTCTTCTTCCAAAAATCCAAAGTGGGTACTGATTACCACCTTTTGATCTTTGGGACCATAGAACATGCATCCTTTAGTTCCTTCTGGGTACCCTATGAACATCCTTAATTCCGAACGTGCATCCAATTTACCGGCTTCCTTGTCTAGCACGTATGCCAGACACCCCCAGATCCTGATGTGTCCGAAACTGGGCTTGCGCCACATCCACAGTTCTCTCAAGATTTTAGGTACCGATTTGGATGGCACTAGGTTCAGAATATAAGCCGTTGTTTCTAATGTGAACCCTAGAACGATTTTGGTAAATCCGCATAACTCATCATTGACCTTACCATTTCTAAAAACGTTCTATTCCTTTGTTCTGCAACCCCGTTTTGTTGAGGGGTACCGGGTGCAGTCAACTGGGATGCAATCCCACTTCCGATAGGTAGTTCTAAAATTCGTCGCTGAGGTATTCGCCTCCACGATCAGATCGTAGAAACTTGATACTTTTTCCCTTATGATTCTCTGCTTGAGCCTTAAATTCTTTGAATTTATCAAAGGTCTCAGATTTATGCTTCATTAGGAAAATGTATTCGTAGAGTGAGTAATCATCGATAAAAGTAACGAAATACTCGTAGCCACCTCTAGCTTTGATTTGCATTGGACCACACACATCGGTGTGAACGATTTCTAACACTTCTTTAGCTCTAAGCCCCTTGGCTCCAAATGCCCTCTTGGTCATTTTACCTTCCAAGCACGACTCGCAAGTCGGAAATGACTCAATTTGGAGAGACCCCAAAGAACCATCTTGCACCAACCTTTGAATCCTTTTTGGGTTAATGTGACCTAATCTTAGGTGCCAAAGAAGTGTCTCGTTCACGTCAGCCGAGCGCTTTCGTTTACAAGAAATAGTAGATGTGTTATAGGATGCATTTTGTGAGTGATGTGCACAGTTAATAATATAGAGATTGTTCCTCAAAGTTCCACGACAGATAATCACATCGTTATGAAAAACAGTAACATCTTTATTAAAACGAATAGAATATCCATCGATAAATAGTTTAGAAATAGAAATAAGGTTTTTCCGAAAAACAGGAACATAAAGAACATCTCTTAAAATTAACTTCTTGTCTCCAAAGGACATGTGCACTTCTCCCACTGCTTTAGCTGCCACTTTCGTAGCATCGCCTAGCGTGATGAGGATCTCACTCTCACTTAGTCGTCGGGTCTGCTTGAAACCCTGCAATGTGAAACATACATGATCAGTGGATCCCGTATCCAATACCCACGAGTGGGTAACATACTCCGCTAAACAAGTTTCAACTACTAGTGAGTGTGAATTACCTTTCTTTCCACTCCTTTCGGAATTGGAACAGGCCCATCTCCTATGTCCATTCTCCCCACATTCCAAACATATCCTCTTGCTTATACTTTCATCCTTGAAGTTTGAATAGAACTTGTTTATCCTGTTTGTCTCTTCATCGTTCTTACCACCAATTGGCCTAGAACGAGAAGCAGACCTTTTTGCAACCATGTTCGCTTTCTTGCGCTCAATGTCCTCTTCAACCAAAGTAACAGCTCTTTTGAGATCATCCACAGTAAAATTCATATCTTCCAATAGGTATCTTACATAAGGATGATCATAGCTCTTTGGTAGAGTTTTGAGAATGAAATCAATTTTGCTCTTGAAATCACATTTTTCGCCAAGATGTGCCAATTCTTCAAAGAGGACCATTACACTAGAAATGTGCTCTCTAGCAGTCATTCCTTCTTCCAACCTCAGCTTTTTCAAATCATGCTTAATGTTTTGAACTGCCATATAGGTTGGATGCGCGAACATCACTTCAAGATTTCCCATAATGTCTGCAGCTGATAGAAATCCTTGATGAAGGTGCCTTACAGAATCCGACATTGATGTCAAGATAATGTCCCTTATCAATTCATTCCCTAGCTCCCATTCATTATATTCCGTCTCTTCCCATATACTGGCATCTTTGGTTAGTTCTTTGGGTTTTGGTTCATTAAGCACCCATTTGTACTCGTGTGAAGCAAGAAAATTTATAAGGTTTCGTTTCCAAACAATAAAGTTTTCTCCAGTGAGAAGGTTGTCTCTCAGTATATTGAACAGTGGATTAAAAGGTTGCGACATGATGAACTGAAATAAACATATATTTTTTATCAATATCCAGATCAACACAAAATTAAATCACATAATTCGATCACATGATTCATATTGAAATCTCAAAAAAATATGAACATGCATCAGCCAACATCTCAAAATAAATTTAAATGAGCCTCGTGGGAGGGTCATCATTTAAATCACATTCAAGCAGGTTACAAACAAGAACAGTTACAAACCTTTAATTAAAAAATTAATAGTCGGCTCCCACTTGACCAATATAAAATTGACAGGGACTTCGGAGAAGTATATAAATATCAATTTTATACCTAAGTAATAACCATGATTAAATACAGAATTATTACTTCGCTTTGATCGAGCCTCGTGGGAGGGTCATCGTCGCCACTAATAATAATTCACAATCATCCTTTTGGGAATTTATTCATGTGAAAGCTATCTTTTGACCGTCCCGTAGGGAAATTTCTCCAAAAGATTTCACAAATAAATAAATCATGGAGGTCAAAATTAATTTGTGTAAAAAAAAATTAATTATAAAAACATACTTAGTAATTTTTGAATTTGAGATTTTTCGTTGAGCAATTCTCATGCAAACACATTTAAACAAATTAAATAAAGCACAAGAAAATACAACAGTAATAAATCAAGCAAAGCAAAAAATAAACACATTGGGCACAAATTATCCAACTGTCATGGTTTGATTTTCTTTGGCTCGATCTTGAAGAAACGCCTTCTTGAATTTCTCCCACTCGTTCGTCTCGAAAAGAACTCCGTCTTGAAACGCCACGCCAAGCGGCTTTCCGCTTGGAGGATGCACGCCCGCATCCGGGCCTTTGTCCGGGCGCCTCGCCCATGCGCTTAGGGCGCAGCAGATCGCCCGCTAGAGGAGCTTAAGCGGCCTCGCGAAGCGACGCTTAGTGCTTTTGCCTCGCCTCGCCACTCGTCCATCCCGCTACAAGATGGTGTCTCAAGGCTTGTGCCAGACGCTTAGGTCCGTCCGAAGCGCCATTCATGCCATGTGGCTGACTCCCTTTGGCGTTCGCCTTGGCGCACGTCGCCACGCATCACGATTTTGGATCCGTTTAAATTCCCTTCTACCCCATCTTCGTCTTCGATCAGGTTACAATTTATTTAACTAAAAATAAATACCTTAAATCTAGACGAGTCTATTACATTGAACAAATCAAATAGCCTAATCTACTCGTGGATTTTCTCATGAGAAAAATAGATCCGAACGAGTCGAATTAAAAAACCATTCATTCATACGCATGAAAATAAAACACATTAAATACCATGACAATTGGATACCTGCAAAACAGATCTAGCAATTCTACTATCCAATTTCAATTTAATGTTCAACAATTTAAATAACAATTTAAAAAATCAGAGCTCGAAACCAGAGCTCTGATACCAGTTGTTGGGAAAATCGGGGTGCCCGAATCTATTCGAGATGATTTTTAAATACATATTTAAATTAAACAAATAATTACTAACATGAATTAATCCTAAATTAATTTAACATAATAATAAAAAACATGCGTACACATAATCCACGTAAATCATAACATGCAAAACTAGGAGTTAAGGAATTACTAACCTCTTGAAGAATCAAACGGATGAATCAACCCAAGAGCCTTCCCAAATATATCCCCAAAGTCCACGAACGCTATCCGGTGGGAAGATTTCAACGAACAATTTTAATGGGAGAAAAATTAAATATTTTGCTACCACCTTTGTGGATTTATAATATTTCCAACACATGGAATTGCACTTGAGAATGAAGAGCTCATCCCCTATAAATAGGGAGGAGGTGGTCGAAATTTTAGGTAAAAAATATAAGGAAGAAAATCTTTTCTTGGTCTCCAAGAAAGAATATATCTTCTATATTCTTTTCTCCTTAATTAAATTTTCCATAAAAATCTCTTCCCCTGTTCTACCTCATAATTTTCGAAAATTACAAGCCTAAAGGAGTCAAGATTTGACTTCTTGAATTTATGGGATAATTATGTATTCCTACAATAATTATCTCTTTCCATAAAATATCTACAAGAAAATCAAGACAATCTTTTCTTCATTTTTGGCCACAAATTTTCAAAAATATCTCTTGGAAATATAGCAAGAATATTTTCTTCTCTCTCTCATTAATTGGACTTTATTTTGGGCTATTTGGGGGGCCTTTAGGAGAATTAAGATTGGACCTCCAATGGACTATGAAGCTATAATATTTTGGGCCAAATATTATTCAAGTCCATTAATATTAATTTACTCCACTATAAAATTAATATTGAACTATCCAACTTAACCCATATTACGATTTCACATATAACATGGCTCCCGATCATTATTTCCCGCGTTTAAGATTATCTTAGTCCATTAATTAATTAAGCCACTGATCAAGCTTTATATTAATTAATATCTTTGTCCTTGGAGTAAAGACAGCTCAACATTATTATCCATACCGGAAATAAATTTTCACTTGCAAGATTTGGCATGATAAAAAATATGAGCCCACCAAGGGGACAAATCAAAGCAAGACATACTTGAACGCGATTCTCCGTATTAAATGTCAGCAATCATCATGTAATTAATAATATTGCCCAAGATATAAGGTATCGAATCGCATTGACTCTCTTCCCATCATAAGTCAAAGCAATAGTTATTAATTTCACACGATCCTATTTAAGGGACGGAGATTAAGAAACAATGCACCACTGAGGTCTAATTCTTGTATATTCAGTTCCGAAGAATTTGTCCTCCTGTAGGTCCTCATTCAGCGCACCTAAATGCGCTAGTGTGATCCCTTGGTCAAGACAGGCCAATCTGGGTCTCACACTTCAACCGTTCATGATGGTTCGTTCATTTCCATCTGGGTTGTGAATTTGTACTTATTTATGGGGGCTGTTAAATTTGATCTTCAGTGATCGGGTATCACCAAATTAACTACAACGTAATACGTACTGTCTTATTAAACGGGTTTGCAATAAACATATATAACATTCATTCATATTAAATGCAACAGTGATTAAATAATTTATTTCAGTAAATAAATAAGAAACTTCAGTTTGGTTATACAAAGTAAAAGCATACTTTTCAGTATAACCCCAACAACTGGTACTGAAGAGGCTGAAGCGTTTGACGCTACAGCTCAGAAGAAGCATCAAGAGGATGCTTCCCAGGCTCAGTATGTTATGCTACTCGGGATGACTCTCGAATTGCAAAGGCAGCATGAGATGATGCTCCCTTTCCAGATGATTAAGCATCTGAAGGATCTCTTTGATTCTAAATCTCGTTCTGAGATTTATGAAGTGATGAGAGATCTGTTTAGATGCCAATTGTTTGAGGGAGAGAAGGTTTCTCCTCATGTGTTAAAGATGATTGGGCTAATTGAGAAGCTTGGTCGTTTGGGCATTGAGCTCAAGACCAATGTTGCTGTTTATTCCATTCTTCAGTCACTTCCCGATTCATATTCGAGTTTCGTGGCAAACTTTAATATGAATAAGACGGAATCGACTATGCCTGAGCTGCATAACATGTTAAAGACTTTTGAGTCTTCCACTGCTAAGGAAAAACCTGTGCTCATGGTGAGTGCCTCTACTTCTTCTGCTCCGAAAGGAAAGAAGAAGCGAAGGGGCAAGGCGAAGAAAGGGTCCAAGCTAAGTTTCCTTAAGCCAAAAGGTGGAATTTAAAGGAGGGAGAGGGTAGACAAGGATGTATGCCTCCACTGTAAGCATAAGGGACATTGGAAGAAGGACTGCAAGGTTCTAACAGCTGAAAAGAAGACACAAGGTGTCTCAGCCACTGGAACAGGTATGTTTGTTATTGAGACAAACATGTCCACAAATGATACTAACTGCTGGGTATTAGATACAGGTTGTGGCTCACACATTTGTACAAATGTGTAGGGTCTCAAGGATAGCAGGGCAGTTAGGCCGGGTGAAGTCGCTTTACACGTTGGGAATGGAGCAAGAGTTGCTGCTGAACGTGTTGACGTTTACGTTTTAGATTTACCCTCTAGTTTTAGACTTGAACTGAATAATTGTTATTTTGTTCCTTCTATTACCTGCAACATTATTTCTATTCTGATTTTGGATATTAAAGGTTTTTCCTTCCATTTTGCAAACAATAATTGTTATTTTTCGCTTAATGGTGATGTGTATGGAAATGCTCCTTTATCTAATGGTTTATACTTGTTGCATTGTGGACATAACATTCTTAATATACAAAATAAGAGACTCAAACTTAGTAATCTCCCGACTTACTACTGGCACTATAGACTTGGTCTTGCAAATGAGAAAAGAATTGCAAGGTTAAGAAAGTTAGACTACTTAGCCCCATTCGACTTTGAGTCTTATAATTGCGAATCTTGTCTTAAGGGAAAAATGTTCAACAAACCCTTTTCTGGGAAAGGGGTTCGTGCGAAAGATGTTCTAGAGTTGATCCATGTCACATCCCGATTTTCGTAGTCCAAATATGCAGAAAGTTTATAAGAATTTACAGCGATAGTAAATGCTAAAACATGGAATACTTTGAACCGTAAACTATATGACTAGAAATTTATTTGTCTCAAACAAGATTTAATGCAATAATAGGGATGCGACTCTCATTGAAATAAAAATACTTAAAATCTTAAAACTAATACTTTGAATGAAAAATAACATGAATCAATTTTTAAATGAAATCAATTGCTAAAGTAAAATTTAATTAACCATTTGAGGCAATCCACCGTCTCTCCACCGCACTCTTTCTTAATCTGAAAAATGTTAATGAGATTGGGGTAAGCAAAACCACTAGCTCAATGAGATTCCTTTACTTTATCACAGTTAACCATAACATGTAAATAAAATTATAAACTCACAAACATGCATACAATTTCATAAGTTTGTTGGTGAGGCCAACCTTAGGCTTGTTGGATAAACCAACTTTAGGCTTGTTGGATAAACCAACTTTAGGCTTGTTGACTAGGTCAACCTTAGGCTTGTTGGATAAACCAACCTTAGGCTTATTGGATAAACCAACTGTATAACATAGGGTGTAAGATGTAGCAAGCAATAATAACACTCACATGAATATTTAAAAGTGATAAAACAAGTAAAAAAACCCACCTCGAATTAATGTCATGGATGCAAAAGATGCAATGAAATAACTTGACTCCTTGTTGCGAAAATCCATGAATTAGTAGAAAGTAATACTTTTCTATGTGTTTTGATTTCAAAAGGAGATACCTTTATTTATAGAGAGAAAAATATAATTTTGTTAGTGAAAATTGGAATTTGAAGTTATCATAAAAATTTTGAGATTTTGATTCTTAAAGATAGAAATAAAAAATTTTAAGAATATGTTTTCGTAAAATCTACTCTAATAATAAATAAACATAGGAGAATAATAGTAAATAAATAAAAGAAGAAGAGATGATGGTCGAATTATGCAAACAAGATTTTGATGTGGGCTGGATGCGAAATTATATTAAAGAAAATAAAAAGAATAGAGATCATGATTGCGAAATTGTAAACAAGATTCGAAATTATTTTACTAGATTAAAAAGGATATATAATATGAGTTACATCGACACATACGGCAAAAGTTGTCGCATCTTTATTCTAAAATAATTTTGTGGCACTAAATATTAGTTTTAAGAATCACGTATTTTGATAATGAAGAATAAATTTCTTTTGAAAAGATTACATTTATATCTTTTGTATATTTTATAAAGATATAAAAAAGTGGTTGGAAGATATATTTGTATTTAATAAAATATCTTTTGTAAATATTAAAGATAGTTTTGAATTTTAAAGTTGTTGGGAGATGAATTTAATAAAGATATATGATTTTGATTAGATCCCAAAACCCCTGAGTATGACATGTTAAGGATAATCTTGATAGTTGAGTCAGGATTCAGTTTTATAGTATCCAGGATGATATCTGCAAAATGTATAGTCAGCAGATATAGATCAAAGTTAGATCTCAAGATTCTCAAGAACTCAAGATAAGTTTTCAAGAAACCGGTTTCAAAGATGAAACTAAAGTTTCAAGACTCAAGAAGAAACTAAGAATCAAGACTCAAAGCAGAAATCGAGAATCAAGACTCAAGATGAAATCGAGATATCAAGACTCAAGCAGAAATCGAGATATCAAGACTCAAGATGAAATCAAGAATCAAGACTCAAAGATGAAGACTCAAGATATCACCAAGATATTCAAGACTCAAGACTAAGACATCAAGACTCGTAAGACATCAAGACTCATAAGACATCAAGACTCGTAAGACGCCTAAGACTCGTAAGACTCGTAAGACCTCAAGACTCGTAAGATTCTCAAGACACGTACATGTAAGATCAAGAATCAAGATCAAGAATATCGGCGCAAGAATTATCAAGACTCAAGAATGTAATCAATGCTCAAGATAAACCTCAATGTTCCGAGGCTTTGAACATATCTATATCGAAGGATGCACATCGAGAAGATCGCGATTCCTTAGAAAAATAGATATTTGCCAAGACATTCAAATGAAGACATAAGGAACTAAGTCGAGTGTTGTTAAGGTTATATCAAGTCGAGTGTTGTTAAGGTTATATCAACTCGAGTTTGTAATCAAAAGAGCCGTTGAAGGTGTTTACCTTTAACCGGAGACAAAAGTCAAAAAGAGGAAGACAACACTGCATGCCATATCGACAATCGACGGTGACAAAGTCAATGAAAAAAAAGATGTCGAAGTACAAAAGTTCAGATCGCAAAAAGTGAAGACCGACTACATGAAAGGCTATTGCCTAAAACGTGTTAGGGAGTTTCAAACCCTAAAATATAATTTCTCACACACCATAAGAGGAAACTCACGAAGATATCTCCTCCAACGGATAGTTTTTCAAGAGTGACCTTGGTGTATGCCTATAAATACTTGTGACCCTCTACATTGTAAGGTTACGGGAAATTTGTAAGCAACTCAAGAGCTTAAACTTATTATCGCAAAGTTAAAGCACTCGAAAAACTTAGAATTTCCCAAGTGCATTTATATTGAAGAGAGCTCACTAAAACTAAGCCTAGCTTGATAAGACATATCCGAAGCTTAGTCGAGATATCCTAGCCTTTGCATTGTACTTTATTGTAAAGGATATCTCATCCGAGTTGGAAACCAACCAAGAAACCCCAAAACCCTTTAGAAGGTAGTTGGTGTGTGATTGTTGGTGAGAAGAGTTGTAAAGAGTTAGTAAACTACGCGGAGTAGTCAGAAAGCTCTAGAGGTGAAGTTAGTAAGCTACAGAGGTAGTCTGAAAGCTTGTTTGTGTTTGAGTAAGTAAACTACGGAGGTAGTCAGAAAGCTCAAGGTCGGGTTGAGTAAGTAAACTATGTGGAGTAGTCAGAAAGCTCAGGGCCGAGTTGAGTAAGTAAACTACGCGAGGTAGTCAGAAAGCTCAAGGAAGTGATTAGTGAATTTCTCTGAGGATCAGAGAGAGTGGACGTAGGAGCTTGAGTCTCCGAACTACTATAAATTGTTTGTGTTGTTTATTGTTTTCCTTATCTCGTGCTTAATCATTTGCATTGATTTAAATCGAGAAAGCATATTTTCACTGAGATTTCAGTTGGAATCAATCCACCGAAGTTGCATATAACCGAATCACGGCCTAATCAATATTCCATTCAAAGGAAGGTTTTCAAAGAAAGCTTAAAACGAGTATAAACTAAAGGGCCAACCATTTCAAGACATCCGAGTAGCTAGAACAGATAGTTACCAAACCGAACTTACTCTTCCGAGGGTTGATAAGTTAGTTATCGATCTAAGCAACTCAGATCTCTGAAACTTCGAGGACTCGGTTGGGATTATCCGAGGTTTACGAAAGCGACTCAGATCATTGTCTCGAGACTTTGGCTCAGAGTGATTTGTGCTTCTCAGGACCAAATCTTCTGGACAACCTGACCCAAGCTGACCTCAATAAAAGAAAAGTTTTAAAAACACTGAACACGTGTATTCCCCCCATACACGTGTAAGACTCGTTTGCACCGGGACCAACAAAAGTAATTGAAAAATCTCTTATAAAAGGTTTTTTTTAAATAAAATATAATTGACCTGAAATTTTCGGGGTGTTACATCCTTCTCCCCTTAAAAATATTTTCTCCCTAGAAAATCGATTGCTAATTGATAAAGTATGCATGCATGTAATGCAATTAGAAATAGTAATGATGTGAATGTATATGATGCCATGAAGATCACTTTGAACTTGTAACTTGAACTATATTTGTGATGCATATATCATATATCATGTGCTCATCTTATTCACGATCAATGCAACTTGAAACTTGAATCGTAATATGTGATGCATGTACGGTATATCATGTGATCATCTTTTTCATGATCAATGAAAAATGTCATATGTAATTTCATGTCATACCTTATAGGAGTTGTGGCGGTGGGAGGTGGATGCCGTATTTTATAAACAGTAATGCATGATTTAAATAATTTTACAAAAATATTTTCCTTGACTCAAAAAGTAAGGAAGAGATTTTTATTTTAACAAGTCTACAAGAACGTAGACCTGTTCTGATACCACTCTGTCACATCCCGATTTTCGTAGGCAAATATGCAGAAAGTTTATAAGAATTCGCAGCGGAAGTAAATGTTAAAACATGAAATACTTTGAACCGTAAACTGTATGACTAGAAATTTATTTGTCTCAAACAAGATTTAATGCAATAATAGGGATGCAACTCTCATTGAAATAAAAATACTTAAATCTTAAAACTAATACTTTGAATGAAAAATAACATGAATCAATTTTTAAATGAAATCAATTGCTAAAGTAAAATTTAATTAACCATTTGAGGCAATCCACCGTCTCTCCATCGCACTCCTTCTTAATCTGAAAAATGTTAATGAGATTGGGGTGAGCAAAACCACTAGCTCAGTGAGATTCCCTCACTTTATCACAGTTAAACATAACATGTAAATAAAATTATAAACTCACAAACATGCATACAATTTCATAAGTTTATTGGCGAGGCCAACCTTAGGCTTGTTGACTAGGTCAACCTTAGGCTTGTTGGATAAACCACCTTAGGCTTGTTGGATAAACCAACTGTATAACATAGGCTGTAAGATGTAGCAACCAATAATAACACTCACATGAATATTTAAAAGTGATAAAGCAAGTAAAAAGCCCACATCTAATTAATGTCATGGATGCAAAAGATGCAATGAAATAACTTGACTCCTTGTTGCGAAAATCCATGAGCTAGTAGAAAGTAATACTTTTCTATGTGTTTTGATTTCAAAAGGAGATACATTTATTTATAGAGAGAAAAATATAATTTTGTTAGTGAAAATTAGAATTTGAAATTATAATAAAAATTTTGAGATCTGATTCTTAAATATAGAAATAAAATTTTTTAAGAATATGTTTTCGTAAAATCTACTCTAATAATAAATAAACATAGGAGAATAATAGTAAATAAATAAAAGCAGAAGAGATGACGGTCAAATTATGCAAACAAGATTTTGATGTTGGCTGGATGCGAAATTATATTAAAGAAAATAAAAAGAATAGAGATCATGATTGCGAAATTGTAAACAAGATTCGAAATTATTTTACTAGATTAAAAAGGATATATAATATGAGTTACATCGACACATACGGCAAAAGCTGTCGCATCTTTATTCTAAAATAATTTTGTGGCACTAAATATTAGTTTTAAGAATCACGTATTTTGATAATGAAGAAATAAATTTCTTTTGAAAAGATTACATTTATATCTTTTTTATATTTTATAAAGATATAAAAAAAAAGGTTGGAAGATATATTTGTATTTGATAAAATTATTTTGTAAATATTAAAGATAGATTTGAATTTTAAAGTAATTGAAAAATCTCTTATAAAAGTTGTTTTTTAGAAAAAAAAATATATAATTGACTTGAAATTTTCGGGGTGTTACAATCCACAGTGATGTTTGTGGACCATTGCCCACTCTAGCTAGGGGTCACTTCGGCTACTTCATAACTTTTACTGATGATTTCTCCAGGTTCTAATATGTGTATCTAATGAAACACAAGTCCGAATCTTTTGAGAAGTTCAAAGAGTACAAAGCTGAGGTAGAGAAGCATCTTGGTAAGAGTATTAAGACTCTTCGATCGGATCGAGGAGGAGAATATCTCAGCCATGAATTCACTGATTACTTGAAGTTACATGAAATCCAATCACAGTGGACTCCTCCCGGAACACCACAAATGAACGGTGTATCCGAAAGGAGAAATCGAGCCTTGTTAGACATGGTAAGGTCCAAGATGAGCTTTTCCTCTCTTCCAACGTTCTTATGGGGATACGCGCTCCAAACCTCAACCTACATTCTGAATATGATTCCATTCAAATCAGTGGAGCATACTCCATACGAGCTATGACATGACAAGAAGCCAAATTTCTCTCACATGAGAACGTGGGGTTGCCCCGCGTTTGTGAAGAAAATACTCACTGATAAGTTGGAATCAAAAAGTGAAAATGGTTACTTTGTGGGATATCCTAAGGAAACTAGAGGATATTATTTCTATCTCCCTGAGAAATAAACAATGATTGTTTCTAGGCAGGCCAAATTCCTTGAAGAAGACTACGTCTTCAAGGAACAAGGTCGTAAGACGATAGAACTTGAAGAAATTCAAGAACCACAAATTAACAAGGAGACTGATATCTTGTCAAAGCAACATGACAAAGAATCAGTGGAAGCATTCAACAGCTCACATGGTGGAAGTTTATCACTGAGTGATCCTCTTTCAGCAAGTGGGAGCATAATTGGAGTTGCACTGCCCGAGCAACGAACTCCAAGTAGGCTGAATGAGAACAACATAGTTCAAACTCCTGCTCAAGAGGCATCCGGAAGTGCTCAAGAATCATCCAAAAGTGTCGCTCTTGAGGCCTCCCCGGTCAACGATGAAATCGCTGTACCACAAAATTTTCACGATCAGAATGTGCAGCTTGAACAACCACAACTCCGTAAGTCCACTAGAGTTCGCAATCCGATCACCAGATATTATGGTTTCCTCGTGGAGGAACATGATGACTTGGAGATCTTGGATAAAGACGAACCTAGAACTTACACTGAGACAACATTAGATGTTGACTCAAAGAATTGGCATGAAGCCATGAAATCCGAGATGGACTCAATGTACGTCAGTCAAGTTTGGGACTTGGTTGAGTTGCCGAAAGGGGTTAGACTCATAGGTTGCAAATGGGTCTTCAAGCGTAAGACTGATGTAAATGGCAAAGTACAAACCTACAAGGCTAGGTTGGTGGCGAAAGGTTATAGTCAACGCGAAGGCATTGACTATGACGAGACTTTCTCAGCAGTTGCTAAGATCAAGTCCATTCGAATTTTACTTGCGGTAGCGGCACACCTAGATTATGAGATTTGGCAGATGGACGTTAAAACAACTTTCCTCAATGGGAACATTGATAAGGAAGTGTTTATGACTCAACCTGAAGGTTTCATATCAAAGCCAAAATCTAATCTTGTGTGCAAGCTTAAACGATCCATTTATGGATTGAAGCAAGCTTCTAGGAGTTGGAATATCCTATTTGATGAGGTTGTCAAATCATTTGACTTCATCAGAAACTCGAAAGATCCGTGTGTCTATCAGAAATGCAATGGGAAGAAAATTGTCTTCATAGTTGTGTATGTCGATGACATACTCATTATGGGAAACAATGTCCCACTCATGCAGTCCGTGAAAGAATGGCTGTCAAGGACCTTCATGATGAAGGATCTTGGTGAAGCCTGCTACATCTTAGGGATCAAGATCCATAGGGATAGATCTAAGAAGATGTTGGGGCTGTCACAGTCCACCTACGTAGGCAAGGTGTTGAAGCGATTTGCGATGAAGAACTCTAAGAGAGGTTCTCTTCCGGCATGTCATGCGATAAAGCTGTCTAAGAAGAATTGTCCTTCTACAGAAGCTGATATCCAGCGCATGAAGGATATACCGTATGCATCTGCAAGTGGATCCATCATGTACGCCATGACTTGCACTAGGCCAGATGTGGCCTTCGTTGTCAGCACCACTGGTAGATACCAACAGAATCCGGGTGAACCTCACTAGATTGCTGTCAAGAACATTCTTAAGTACCTCAGAGGACAGTCAGAGCTAGTTGCCACTAGCTATGCTGACGCAAGTTTCCAATCTGACTGTGATGATTACAAATCCCAGTCAGGCTATGTGTTCACTCTCAATGGTGAGGCGGTTAGTTGGAATAGTTCCAAAGAAGAGACTACTGCGGATTCAACAACCAAAGCTGAGTACATTGTTATGGCGGAAGCTGCCAAAGAAGCTGTCTGGATAAAACAGTTCTTAAGTGAACTAGGGGTAGTTCCGAGTGCCAGCAGTCCAATAAAGCTGTATTGTGACAACACTGGTGCGGTTGCGCAAGCTAAGGAACCAAGATCCAATAACATAAACAAGAATTTACCGAGGCGATATCACTTGATAAGAGAGATAATCGTTAGAGGAGAGATAGAGTTAGAACGTGTACCCACCGATGATAATCTGGCTGATCCTTTCACCAAAGCTTTGAGTGTTGATGTACACACTAGACATTTCAATGGTCTAGGGTTAGACATGTAGGTGATTGGCTCTAGTTCAAGTGGGAGATTGTTAATGTTAGTGTTCTAGAGACAATCCTTTGTATGGACATAATACTAAGATAATATTCAGTGTTGATTTAATATTATTATTTATTTAATATTAAATGTATGGCATTACACTTATTAGAATATTATGTTTGATTGTTTGCATTTGTTCTTATCTGTGTTCCCCTGAATTATTGAGGTCTTTGAGTATGTGAGAACTCAGATGACTTAAGCATGATTCTCAAATAGCCCCGATCAAGGATCATCAAGAAAGGGATATTGAAGATGCAATAGAGATTGGTGTGCGATCTGCATCATACTCTTAGAGAGTGTAGTAAGATCTCACTTACTACGAGATACTAGGTATCTCATGATGGATGCACAAATACCTTAGAGGGTATTGGTATACCCATTCGAGAAACCGTTTGATGTAGTTCCACTATATGTGTCTACGGGTGTCTCGGTTAGTGGGAGCGATGCGATAATCCTTTAACTTGAGGTCAATACGCACGACATGTGTGGAGTGATGAACTTTGACCATGACCGACGCTTGCACCCTTCCATGGGTAGATATGGCTTGGATTGGGTTCATCACGAAGTGCATGTGCGTGGTAGTTGAGCCAAGAAAATGATTCATTCCTCAAAGTGGATTTAGAGAGAATACTCATCTTCTCATCATAATTAGAGATAAATTGATTAAGTTATTTGAATAGACACTTCATCATGTTCAGGACTTAATCGAGTATTCGCGAATGAAAGGAGAAAATCGTAATAGCCCATGTTTCAGTTACAGGTAGTTGCACATTTTCTCGCAACGTACCTCATATGTTGAGAATGTCTGATTTATTATCTAGGGTTCAATTAAGACTGTTAGTTTGACTAATCGCTCGATATATGAGTGTCTATGGGTTACACAACAAGTAATGATTGTTTACTAATTATAGTTGGTTGATTAAATGTTAAATTAGATTTAATATTTAATTTATGGAGAAGTAATTAATAATAGATTAATTTGGAATTAATTATTATTAATGTAATGTTTAATTAAATTGAATTTAATTAAATAAGAATTCCCAATAATAATATTTGGAATATTATTGTAGGATTTAATATATATGGAAATAAATCGTAGAGATTTGTCATATATGAAATTTAAATCTGTAGAGGTTTTATATGTGGGAAATAAATCTGAGAGATTTATTTAAATAAAGATTAGGGATTTTATTTCCCAATCAGGTTAGCTTGAGATTTAAGCTAGACCTCTCCTATATATATATGAGCTCTTGGGAATTCATAATACGTGAGTTCATATTTTCTCCATAAAATCTCTAAGTTAGAATTTTCCTAGCAAATTCATCTCGGGGATTCAACGCTGGCAGATCTGTGTAGATTAGTAAACGACTGTTACGTGGATACCATAGTTGTGTAATCCGTGTACAAATTGCTGTAAGAATTCTTTTTACGTTTACTCGTATTTAATTATGCAATTAACTGTTCGTTGTTGGTGAACTTTAATTTCCGCTGCCTATGTATTACGTGTTTACGCGCCTCCATATTCCAACAACAACAACCAAGTATCAACTGTTGAGTGATTTAGTGTATCCAGAATGATAGGGTCGTTATTGTGGACTTTTGGGTACAACAAGTGAATACAGGGTTTGTAGACACTTCGAGTATCAATAGATTAATTGTATGTGGAATTTTAGTCTCGATGAAGATAGTTTCATACATATATGAGAGATCACCTTTGGTAGTATAGAGATACACCTAGCCTTTAGATCTTAAACCTAGTTAGATCTTGTTTCAAGAGGATTCGATCTGTGAACCTCTTTGTACTCATTATTTTGTTAAATAGTGATTTCGGCCATAAGGCATCACAATCTATTTTATATAGATTGTGCAAAGTTTTGAAACATCGTGTGTTGTGTTCTGAGTCTTCTGCTGTTACTATCTTTTTAGACGTTACTTTGAGTGTTGCAACATTCATTGCAACATTACTCTGATTTTACTTAAACACAATCCCGAATCATACACACTTTCAGTTGGCACCAGAGCCAAAACTTGATTTTACTAAGTTAGATCTTATGTCAAATGTGTTATTTTTGTTATGGCGATGGAATATCCACTTACTCCACATAGTTTGAGACCACCAATTCTTAATGGTACAAACTATGCGTATTGGAAACCTAAGATGAGGATGTACATCTTGTCAAATTGATGAACGTGGTTGGAGAAGTATACTGTCAGGATGGACATCTCCTAAGAATGTTGCAGATGAAGAAGGAGAAGTTACAGTCAAACGCGAACTAGATTGGACTAATGATGAAAGCATAACTTTTAGCTACAATTCTAAAACTTTGAATGCAATATTCACATCAGTTGATATGACTATGTTCAAGATCATATCAACTTGTGTTTCGCAAAATAAGCTTGGGATAGATTGCAAGAGCATAATGAAGGTTTGAATAGTGTTCGAAGGTCCAGACTTCGAATGCTAGGGACAAAGTTCGAGAACTTGATGATGAAGGAGGATGAAACAATTTCTTCTTAAAATGAAAAAAATACTGAAATTGCCAATGAAGCTCAATCTCTTAAAGATCCCATCTCCAATGTAAGGTTGGTTCACAAGATTTTGCGTACTGTACTTAAGCGCTTCAATGCAAAAATTTGTCCAATTGAAGAGGCAAGGGATACAGATACACTAAGTTAAAATGAACTAATCAACATCCTATCTGCGTATGAGATGAATACAATTTAGAAGGATGAAGGATCTGATGCAAAGAAAGTAGTGGTGTTCAAAGATGAAACATCTTCAAATGCTGAGCAAGTGTCGTCGTGACTGAAGCTGATTCCGCGGATGATGTTGCTGATTTATGTTCTAACCCCGATGAGTACATTGTTTTTATGACAAGGAAATTCAAGTCTTATATGAAGAGGAAGATAACAAGTTCAGAGGCAACAATCAACCAAAGATTCAGATCAAACCAACACCTGAAAAGAAAGGTAGTGCGTTCTAACCAAGAAAATTTGGTAATGGAATTAAAGGCATGTATGAAAAACTTGACCCTGATTATAGAAAGCCTCTTCAATGTAATGCATATCATGAGTATGGTCATTATGCGAATGAATGTGCTAATACCTTGATTAAATTGAAATTGAACTTCAATGCTACTTTAAGTGATGAATCTGATGAAGAGCATGAAGATGAGAAAAATGAAGAATGTACATTCTTTGCTAGGATAGGCTATGATGATTCCTTTGATGATGATTTGGATTATCTGATTCTGATGGTTAAACAGATGTTACCACATCTGGAGTAACATTGGATGAGGATTATTCTGATAAAGATGTTAATTGTTTTAATGGTTTAATTGATGAAGGAACATCTGATGTGAACAATAAACCATGTGGATCAGATTGTAGAGATTTGTTTGATGAAAGGGAATCTCAAAATCAGATTCTAAATTCTATGACTAAGGAAAATAATGACTTGGGAGACTCACTAACGAAACTTGAAGCTGTCTTACTAGAAAGGATTTGGAAATTTCTAAACTCAAAGAATAATTGAAAAATTCAACTTTATGTTTTAAGAAATATTCAAAAGGAACTGAAGTTTTAAAAGATGCTTTGATGATTGGTAAATCTAATACTACTGGTCTAGGTTTTGATACTACTTCTAAATGCTTTAAAAACCCTGTGAAGTTTGTTAAAGCTGGAAGTAAGACAAATGTTGAAATTCCAGTAGAAACAAAGGTTCATACTACTAAGAAGAAAAGGAAGTAATATTGGTCCCAGTGTAAACGAGTCTCACACGTGTATGGGGGGGGAATACACGTGTATAGTGATTTTTCAACTTTTAAAACATTACTGAAATCAGTGAGTCAGGTTATCCTGAGTTTCAGTCCAGAGAAGCACAAATTGCCCTGAGTCAAAGTCTACTGAGACAATAACACTGAGCGGCTTTCAGAGACTTCAGATTAGCTCAACTGATTCTGAGTTTCTACAACAGAGTCCAAGTAAGCTTGGAGTAGATAATAATCTTACTGACTACTCAGGAGAGTTTATCAGTTTGATACCTATCTATACTAGCTTATCTAGAGTGCGGAAAGTGTAGGCCCTAAGTTTATACTCGTTTTACTTTGCTAAAAATATTTTCTTAATGAAACAGTGGTTAAGGCTGTGATCAGTTTAATGCAAGTTCAGTAGATTGATTCTAACTGAATATCAAAAATGCTTTCAGTGAAATATGCAACAAGTTAATAATGCAAAGCAGAAAACAAATAACAAAGCAAGTTATAGTGGTTCAGAGGCTCAAGCTCCTACGTCCACTCTCTCTGATCCTCAGAGAAATTCCTTAACTCACTACTTCGACTACCTCAAGCTTTCAGACTGAACTCAGCAGCTTACTAACTTTCTACTACGAGTTTTCAGGCTGAACTACTGCAGCTTACTAACTCGACACACACACAAGCGTTCAGACTGAACAATCATCTTACTAACTTCTTCTCTAGAGTTTTCAGACTTAACACAACAGCTTACTTACTCTTTACAACTCTCACTTCCAACTACTACACACACAAACTACCTAATCAAAGGGTTTGGGTTTTGGTTGGTTTCCAACTAGGGTGAGATATCCTTTTACAATCAAACACAAGTAACAAGGCTAGGATATATCGAATTAAGCTTTGGATAAGATCTTGAATATAGGCTTAGTAAATGAGCTCTCTTCAATGATGAAACACTTGGGAAATTCTAAGGGTTTCGAGTGCTTCAAAAGAATGCTTGAATATGAATGAGCTCTGTGAGTTGCTTTGATTTCCCGTAACCCTGAAGTGTTCAAGGCCTTTGGTATTTATAGGCAACTCTCAAGAAGTCTTCCTTTGAAAAACTATCCGTTGGAGAGATAGCATCTAGGGTTTCTTCTTTGAGTAATTGATGAACGACTTTTTTAGGGTTTGAACGAGCCCTTGCATTCTTTAGGAAATATCCAGACAAGCAGCCAATCACCAATTTCTGTGAACAAGATGAATATCTATGCTGACATTCTTCAGAGAAATGTCGCTTTCAGTGTCAGTAAAGTACGCTGTTGTCGCCTCCTCATTGGTCGACATCTTCCTTTGAACAAGAGACAACAAAAATGGCTCTTTTAGTCAACCAACACTGAGTTAATATTTTCCTTAGTGTCCACGAACGTATAACATTCTATTTTCATGTACTAAGAATGAACAAACACTATTTAATTCGAAGTGTCTTGTTCAAGGTCTTTTGGTTTAGTACACAAGAGTCTTCAGGGTCTTCTGATTCTTCAGGATCTTTTAGTCTTCGGGTTCTTCCAGTCTTCAGGCTCCACTGATCCTTCAGTATGATTTAGTCTTCAGTATGTTTTAGTCTTCAGGGATCTTCTGAGATATTTAGACAAACTCTAAAAACTATTCTATCCTGAACTACATCTGCTTACTATACATGGTGCAGATAATCCTGAATCTTAACAACAATTTGAAACCTGATCCTATATTATCAAGATTGTCCTGAAACATGTCATACTCATGGGTTTTGGGATCTAATCAAAATCTTTATTTAAATTCATCTCCCAACAATTTCCCCATTTTTTTATGATGCCAAAACCATCTTGTTACAAGCTTGCAAACATAAATAAAACTAACATCTATTCAGGTTTCAATTCATAAAGCAAGTAAAAAAAAGTAAGGCAACCATCAAGAAATCAGTAAGATAATGATATATTATCTTTTGATCAACATCCAATCAGTAGATTTTTCATTAATGTCCAAAAAACCATCAGTACAAGATTACAGAGGTTTATCTACTGAAACAAAACAAAGGAAACAAGATACATCATTCTTCATCAGAATCAATTTCATCAGCTGATGGCTTCAGGTTGAAAAGGTCATAGTATCTGATCTTCAGTTCTTCTCTCTTCTGTGGAGTCTCAGCATCATTTCCTGTCAGTCCCAGATACTCAGCCTGATCCAAAAAGTCAGCATGAATAAAATCATAGTTGATCATCCCATTTTTGTATCATGGTGGAGGGTACTTGATCTGTCCTGGAGCTTTAGGCTGATATCCCAAGGTGTCAAATATATCAAACCACTTCTGGCAAATGTCAGTGTAATTTTGCAGCAGATAGGCAATGAATGCTTCATCTCTATCAGTATTGGGTTCAGACCAGTTCATCAGTACATCATTGTTGAACACAAACCCTCTCTTGGCCGTCTCCTATCTGTTATTTATTTCTATTGGCATCCATTTGTCTATGTGTGGCCACTGCCTCTTCCTTGGTTTGGTGCCTCTCCTCCTCTTGACCATTCTTTGAAAGCCTCCAAGCTTTCTCTTAGCTTCCTCCCTTTCTTTCCTTGTCATCTCTGATCCTGACACTGATGTGGCAGCTTTCCTCTTTTTCTCAGCCTCAATTGCCTTCACAGCATTGTGCCAATCCCAGTTCAGTCTCTTGGTGGATACATCATATTCACCAAATCCTTCTTTGAAGAGATCATCAATTTCTGACTCTTCATCCTTTTCAATAACTTCCTGAGCAACCTCTTCCACATCCTCTTCAAAATCAGCAACCAATTTCTTTTGAGTGGGCTTCCTACTTGCAGTTTTAGCCAACTGCTTGGTCTTTAGTGGCTTCTCAACAAATGCAACAATAGTTTTCTTCTGAGGGTTCAAGATTCCATAAGCCTCTCCTTGCTTACTGGTTTCTTGCATCCTCTACCTCGTTGTCCTTTGCTTTATAACTTCCATGGCAGCCTCAGGATGAATCAGAATTTCAGCCTCTTTCCTCTTCCCTCTGTGGATCTCAGCAGAAAATTTCTCTAATTGCTTTTCCAGAGGTGGCAGGGGAGCAAGCTTGTCATAACTTTCCCCCTTTTTGGCATCATAATTGGCAATCAGTTCAGAGAGGGTTCTGTCCATATGAAGTTGTTCTCTACCAATTGATCTAATCTCTGCCGCCACGTGGAAGTGCTCATCCTGAATCCTCTACAGCACATTCAGACCAGTACTAGTGTCTTCAGCAAGACCACCATATACTGCCTTCATCTTTTCCAACAGTGAGGTGCTCATTTCCTCAACAACAGACTTGATCATTTCATCGGTCTTGGATTTCAGAAAATCCTCAAGAGCTTTTGATGTCAAGTCAAACTGTCTCTCCATTTCCTCCTTCATCTCTTTAGCAACATCATCTATTTTTGCATTGAATGAAGTAACTTTGCTATCAACTGAGGTAGATAGTAAATTTACCTGATCTGAAGTGATCATAGATGTGTTGAATGCCTTGATGGATTCACCCTGAGAAATTTGTGCATCAGCAAGTTTAGACACTTCACCAACCAGAGGTTCAAGCTTTGCCATCTGATCAATCATTGGCTCGAACTTGGCTAATTTCTCACAATGGGTGTGAGGTCAACAGTTGGTTGCTGATGGATAGGGATCTCTTCCTCTTCTTCAGTCTGAAGTCCTACTTCAACAGACTCAGTAGGCTTCTCTGCTGGCTCCTGAGGGGTTTCTTCTATTGTAATCATCTGAAGTTCAGGAACGTCCTGAGCTTGTTCCCCCTTAGAAGATGCTCTAGCCTCAGCAGATTTTTGACTACCCTTAGCAGGGTCCTGATCAGTTTTGTCTTTGTCCTGAGTTTCAGCAGCTTTCTCAGGTTCATTCTTATCCTTCTTTTCAGCAATCTTCTTATTAACTAACTCTTCAAACTCAGTAGATTTACTCCTGAGTCTTTTCATGCCAAGACCTGAAAAGGCATCTAGTTCAACAACTTCTTCTGCCCAGAAATCTTCGCCTCTGAAATTTCCTATTCTCAGCATCATGGCAAAAGATTGATTTACTATCAGCATTGCCATTTTCAGTCTAATGAACATATCCTAAAGGTCAGGATAGTTGGCAAGTTTAGGAAATTCGTCCAAGACAAATCTACCAGCCTTCAATCTCCATTCCCTCTCTTCAGCCTCACCTTTCCTGAGTTCAGGAACAGATGACTCCTCTTAAGAGCTAGAAAGTGCCTCTGAAGGTGTAGGAATTTTTGGCTCTGAGGAGTGAGTGGTTGGGATCTGTATTTGGCTTTCTTCAACAGGTTATTGAGAACCTGTGAAGATCTCTCTGGTAATTCTATCATCCCCAATGCTGATGGAGAGGATCTCATTGAATACATCTTCTTCCCTCTCAATCTCAGGGATATTTGCAGCCTCAGTCTCAGCACCTTGTGAAACGGCCTTCACAAGTGTATCCAAAGGAGATTTCTCTCTTGAAGCCATTTCACTGGCTTTTCTCAGGCGCTTCTTCCTCTTCTGTTCTTCCTGAGCCTTCTTCTGTTCACCAACCTCTCTCTTGACTCTTAAGTGCTCAAGAGCCTTCTTTCTCCCCTCGGGTTCCTCCACAGTCTTTTCAGTCACCTTCTTGCCCTTGGTTCTGGTGATATCAACAATAGTTAACCTATCCTGATTTGATTCCGAGCATTCAATTTCAACTTGCTCTGTTTGTTCTTCAGGCTCACTTTGGACAGCCTGCTCTTCAGGCTCATCCTGAGCTGTTGAGCTCCTGCTCTTTGAAGTCGTCAGTGCTCTTTTCTAAGACTTTGGTTTCCTGAATATGATCCTGTTCCTGGAAAACACAGTCCCAGACAACAAGAACATTCTCTTCCTTGGAAATGTTTATATCAGGAAACTTATCTTCGTTCCGAACAACACCCTTCCAGACTTTGTAAACGCCCTATTTGCATATGTCAATTTTGGGCTTTGACTCAGAATACAATCAACTAAAACCTTTAGCCAATTGAAATCCCTGGATGGTGAGTCCTCTATTGCAGCCATGAGTCTCAACTTGTTCAGACTCACTTGTTCTAAACTTCCAGAGGTGCTCATTAAGCACTTGGCTACAATATCTATCAACATCTTATAGACAGGTTTTGGACACTTTTTGTTTAATGCTGCTTTCAACTCTACTCTGGATGTTGCAAATCTATCAAAAATTTCTTGCTCATGCCCAATCATATAAGTAGCAGGGTCATCACCTCTACCATTTAGTTCAAAAATAGTGTTAATGTTTTGAAGCGATAATTGTACCTCTCTGGTAATAACCGCTTCGGCTTTGGACTTGGCATGTGTGCCGAAACACAGTTGTGAGGCTAGGGAGCCGTTGTCTCCTTCTCTAAGATTCACCACAAACTGTAGAACTTCTTGTGGCAACTCTAACTCCGATGTGTTGCTTACCAGTTTATCCAATCGGGCCATCTGAAGCATGTTGAGAGCTTCTTCTTCTATTAGTGTCATTTTATTCTCCACCATAGAAACGACGTGCTAGAAGTATGGTTTCTCAATTTCTGCAAGATTTTTAATCATGGCATAGCTTGGAAACTCCATTTTTAGGTTTTGGTTTTGAAGAAAACGAAGGTTTTGAAAAACTGGGGTGTTTGAGTAAAACAGAGTGTAAAGTGTTTTGCAAATGCGGTACTCTGTGGTTTATATAAGATCGAAATGAATTTGATCAATGGCTAAGATTAAATCTGAAAGAACGTTTGTGATTTAATCTAGGTTTTGAAATAATCTCAAGTTTTATTTGTTATTAATAGCAAATAAGCAGAAAAGCAGTTTTAAAGGCAACAATTAGGGTGACAAAATGATGTTTCACTCTAATCGAGGTAAACCCTTGGCATTCTGCCAAAATTTTAGCTAATAAAAATAACATTCCCGCTAAAAGTTCAGGTCTTTTGTATTTATTTCAAATGATTACTGACTGAAATAAATGCTTGTGAGTAAATGCATGTGCCAAGTGTGTTTCAGGATTAATTGAATATTTAACCTTACTGAACACTGACCGTGACAGAAACCATCCTGAATCTCAGTTTCCAACCTGAGAGGTTTTTGTCATGCGTTTTTCTTGCTGAAAAACTTCATGCGTCTGAAGAACTTCTCTCTTCAGGATAAATTACTCACCTGGATCCAACATCCCTAATTCAACTGATAGCTCCTGAAATCTTGACTCAGCCAAAGGCTTAGTAAGAATATCAGCTCTTTGTTTATCAGTATGAATTTTCTCCATCCTGATATCTTTCTTCTCTACATGGTCTCTAATGAAATGGTGTCTGGTATCCACATGCTTACATCTAGTGTGCAATACAGGATTTTGAGATATTGCAATTGCACTGTTGTTGTCACAGAATATGGAAACTTCATTGGCCATAATCTTATAATCTCTCAATTGTTGCCTTAGCCAAAGAATCTTTGCACATCAACTTCCTGCAGCCATGTACTCAGCTTCAGTAGTACTAGTTGCTACTGAGGTCTGCTTCTTAGAAAACCAGGATATCAGCTTGCTTCCAAGAAATTGAAAAGTTCCCAAAGTGGACTTCCTGTCAATTCTGCAACCACCATAATCAGCATCTGAATAACCAGTTAATTCAAGGTTATCACCAGCTGGATACCATAATCCTCTATTCATTGTGCCCTTTAGATATCTCAGTATCTTTTTTGCAGCTTCCATGTGACTAGTCTTATGATTAGCTTGGTATCTTGCACATATCCCAATAGCAAAAGTAATGTCAGGCCTACTTGCTGTGAGATAGAGCAATGATCCAATGATCCGTCTATAATAAGTATGGTTAACTGATTTACCTTCAGGATCAGGATCCATCTTGTAGTTAGTATTCATGGGGATTCTAACTGCATTGCAATTCTGAATACCATACTTGGCAATCAGATCTCTGGTATATTTTGCCTGATTGATGAAAATTCCTTCTTTAGACTGTTTCACCTGAAGTCATAGAAAGAAATTCATCTCCCCCATCATTGACATCTCAAACTTACCTTTCATCAGTGTAGAAAACTTCTCACACAACTTATTATTTGGGGATCCAAAGATAATATCATCTACATATGTCTGAACAAGTAAGATATCTTTCTCATCTTCTATCTTGAACAAGGTTCTATCAACAGCCCCTTGGTAAAACCATGGTCAGTAAGAAATTTAGATAGAGTATCATACCATGCTCTAGGTGCTTGCTTCAGACCATACAAGGCTTTCCTGAGCCTGTAAACTTGGTCATTCTTACAAAAGCCAGGAGGTTGTTCCACATAAACCTCTTCTTTAAGCACACCATTCAGAAATGCACTCTTCACATCCATCTGATATACCTTAAATTTCATGTGAGCAGCATATGCAAGAAACGATCTAATGGCTTCTAGTCTTGCAACTGGTGCAAATGTTTCATCATAATCCAAGCATTTTTCTTGGGAATAACCTTGTGCAACTAGCCTTGCCTTGTTTCTTACAATGACATTATTCTCATCTCTCTTATTCTTGAATACCCACTTAGTTCCAATCACATTGTGCTTCTTAGGTCTATCTACTAACTCTCAGACTTCATTCCTAGTAAACAAATTCAGCTCCTCTTGCATAGCAATAATCCAGAAGGAATCTTGAAGAGCTTCTTCAATCTCAATAGGTTCTTTCTCAGATAGGAAGCAACAGAACAAAGCACTTTCTCCATGGAACCTTCTTGTTTTAACTCCTTCAGATAGTTCTCCCACAATCTGACTTGTAGGGTGACTATCTAACCATGTTCTCCTGGATGTTCCCCCTTCAGTATTATCCTCAACATCAGAAATGTTAGGTTAAAGTAATTCATTAAACTCAAGGAACAACAAGAAAGGGAAGAGTGAATCATCTTCCTCAGGGGATATTTCATTTTGAACATTGTCAGTGACATTTGTTCCCCCTTGATTAATGGATTTGGAGTTTGCCTCAGCTGTGACTGTTGGGGAATGAGTTGCACAGATCTATTCGGGGTGAATATTTAAATACAAATTTAATTCATTAATTATTACTAGCACGAATTAATCCTATATTAATTCAAATAATAATTGCAACAACATATCATGCATATAAAAAGCCACGTAAAACCTACGCATGCGGAATCTACGGGTTTAAGTGAACGTACCTCTTGGGATGACAGTGACTTCGGTCGGACGGACTAACCAAAAGGACTTCCCAAGTATTCCCTTAGCCCTTGCTCAACTATCTGGTGGAAGGACACTTGTCGAACAATTAACAAAAGGAAAAAATAAACTTTGTTGCACCACTTTCGTGGATTTGCTAATTTTTCCAGCACATGGAATTGTACTTGGGAATGAAACAATCATCCCCTATTTATAGGAGGGAGGTGGTCGAATTTTTCAGTAGAAAATTAATGTGGGAAAAGACTTTTCTTGATCACCAAGAAATCTTGAATATATCTCCTATATTCTTTTTCCCATAATTAAAATATTCCACAAAAATCCCACCTCCTCTATAATATGGTATTTTCGAAAATTTAGAGTTCAAGAATCCAAGATTTGGATCTTCTTGAATTTATGAGATATTCTTGTATTTCAAGAAATACATATCTTCCATAATATCTTTTCAAGAAAATCAAGAAAATCTTTCTTGCCCACTATATTTTCAAATATTTCGAAATTCTATTATGAAATAACCAAGTGGGAGATTTCTTGAATTTAATGAGATAATCTTGTATTCCAAGAATACATATCTTCATTCCATAACAAAATTCAAAGAAAATCTTTCTCCCAACTTATTCATAATTTTCGAAAAAATTAGAGGAAAAATAAGCAACAAAATTTATTTTATTTTAATCACCTTTTTCAGTTAATGGACTATTTGTTGGGCTACTCAGGGGGCCTTTAGGAGAATTAAGATTGGACCTTCTAATGGACCTTGAATATCTAATGTTGAGCCACAATATAATTCAAGCCCATAAATATTAATTAATCCCACTACATAATTAATATTGCACTATCCATCTTAACCCATATTACAGTCAATATGGCTCCCGGTCATTATTTCCCGTGTTTAAGATTATCTAGCCCATTAATTAATTCAAGCCACTGAAATAGCTTTCCGTTAATTAATATCTTTTGTCCTTGGTCAAGAAACGGTTCAACATTATTATCCATACCGGAAACTAATTCCACTTGCAAGATTTGGTATGATAAAACTTATGAACCTCCCAAGGGGGCAAATCAAACAAGCGTACTTGCACACGTTTCTTCGTATTAAATCTTAGCAATCACATGTGACCAATAATATTGCCCAAGATAAAAAGTATTGAATCTCTCTCTGATTCGCTACCCATGATAAGTCAAAGCAATAGTTACAAATCCCACGTGATCCTATTTAAGGAACGAAGATTAAGAAACAACGAACCACTGAGGTCTAATTCTTCCTTGTTCAGTTCTGAAGAATTTATCCTCCTGTAGGTCCTATTCAGCGCATCAGTCATGCACTAGTGTAATCTCTTTGTCAAGACAAACCAATCTGAGCCTTACACCTCAACCTTTCGTGATGGGTTATTCATTTCCATCTAGGTCGTGAATGGCGTACTTTTAGTAACAAGGGACTGTTAATTTAATCTTCTGTGATCTGGTATCACTAAATTAACTACAATGTAACATGTACGAATTATTGAACAGTTATGCAGTAAATATATGTAACATTCAATCATATTTAAAGCATCAGTGATAATTTTATTTCAGTAAATAAGTCTGAAAATTCAGTTTCGATTATACAAAGTAAAAAGCATACTTTCCAGTATAATCCCAACAATCTCCCACTTATACTCAAAGTTTGCTTTTAAGTATACTACAACATGTCTCGCGTAGTCCTTGACATCTAATGTCACCTACACGAACCTAATAATTTCTCCCACTTATACTCAAAGCAGATTGGCAACGGTCTTGACACCCATTCCACTCACATGTCTCTCGAATGTATTCAGAGGCAGACGCTTTGTGAATGGATCTGCTAGGCTGTCCTCAGACGCTATGTTTGCCACATCTATATCTCCTCTCTTAACGATTTCTCGTATAAGATGTCTTTCCTTTAATGTGTTTGTTTGACTCGTGGACTCTTGGTTCTCTTGAATTTGCAACTGCCCCTAGCAGATATTGCTAGACAAATTCAAAACACCATCCAAGTCCACTAAGAAGGTCTAGAGCCCAATCGGTTCTTTCACTGCTTCACAAGTAACTATTTACCCGAGTCCCATGGTTGAGTCAGTGATGCATTTCTGCTTCATACTCGTCCATTTTATGGCTACACTTCCCAAATGGAAACACACTAACTGAGGCAGATAATTTCTGAAATCTAAGTTTGATTGGAAATCAGAGTCCGTGTAGCCGATGGGGATTGAAATATATGTCTGATAAATCAACATTCTATCCCGAGTTCTTTTCAGACACTTCAAAATGTTTTTAACTGTTGTCCAATTTGCTTTCCCTGGGTTACTTTGATGTCTTGCTAACATGCCTACGGCAAAGCAGATATCTGGTCTCGTACACAGCAATGCATACATAAAGTTTTCTTACAGCCGAAGCACACGAAATGCCTTTCATGTCATCTATCTCCTTTTGCGTCTTAGGGGACATTTTCTTGGATAGATGGATTCCAAGTCTGAAAGGTACGAATCCTTTCTTGGAATCTTGCATGCTGAAGTGTTTCAAGACAGTGTCTATGTATGAAGCTTGCGATAAGCCTATCATCATTTTCTTGCGATCTCGAGTGATCTTGATCCCAAGGATGTGTTCGGCTTCCCCTAAGTCCTTCATATCAAACTGTTTTAAAAGCCATGCCCTTACGTCTGATAACACCTTCACATCGTTCCCGATGATCAGAATGTCATCTACGTATAGTACTAAGAATACCAATGCAGTTCCGACACGCTTTTTATACACACAACTTTCAAACTCGTTTTGATCAAACCCATAAGACTTTATCACATGATCAAAACATTGGTTCCAAGCTCTGGATGCCTGTTTGAGTCCGTAAATGAACTTCTTGAGCTTACGAACAAGATGTTCTTGGCCTGTTTCAATGAAACCTTGGGGTTGTTGCATATAGATCTCTTCATCAAGACTTCCGTTAAGGAAAGCTGTCTTGACATCCATTTGCCAAATTTCAAAGTCGAAATGCGCAGCAATCGATAAGAGAATACGGATGGACTTAAGCATGGCTACGGGCGAAAAAGTTTCCTCATAATCGATCCCTTCTTTCTGAGTATAACCTTTCGCCACTAGTCTTGCTTTAAAGGTTTCAACCTTCCCGTCCGGTCCTCTTTTCCTCTTATATACTCACTTGCATCCAATGGGTTTGACCCCATTAAGTGGTTCGACTAGCTCCCACACTCTATTATGAAACATAGAACCCATTTCGACTTTCATTGTTGTTTGCCAAGAATCTGCATCCTTATCTTGGAGTGCCTCGTCATATGTCCATGGGTCTGATTCGTCTTGTCTGGGAATCAAGTCCGAGGACTCTCCTATTCCCATGAATCTATCGGGCTGTCTAACAACCCTCCAACTACGACGAGGCTCCGGTTGTGAAAGCATATTGTTTGGTATATCATCTAGTACAGTTGACATTGTGGTTTGCCCTCTAAGCTTATTTAAGGTAATCTCACTTCTGAGTTTTCTTTGGTTCATATAGTCTTCTTCCAAAAATCTAAAGTGGGTGCTAATGACCACCTTTTGATCTTCGGGACTATAGAACATACACCCATTTGTTCCCTCGGGGTATCCTACAAACAACCTTAATTCTGATCGAGGATCCAAGTTACCGGCTTCCTTGTCCAACACGTAGGCCGGACGCCCCCAAATTCTCATGTGTCTCATACTAGGCTTGCTTGGGTCCACAATTCTTTGGGAGTTTTGGGAACCGATTTGGATAGCACCAAGTTCGAGAATATAAGTCATTTGTTTCCAAGGTATGACCCCTTAACGACTTGGGAAGATCCGCGATAACTCATCATTGATCTAACCATTTCCAAAAGAATTATGTTTCTTCGCTCTGCAACCCCATTTTGTTGAGGGGTAAGGTGCGATGAGTGGGATACAATCCCTTCATCGGATAAGTAGTTCAAAAACTCATCATTTGAGGTATTCGCCTCCACGATCGGATCGTAGAGACTTGATACGCTTTTTCCCTATGATTCTCTGTTTGAGCCTTAAATTCTTAGAATTTCTCAAAGGTCTCGATTCATGCTTCATAAAGGAAATGTAACCGCATACCTTGAGTAATCATCAATAAAATTACTCATAACCTCCTCTTGCTTTGGTTGACATTGGACTACATACATCTATGTGAACGATCTCTAACACTTCTTTAGCCCCATTCCCTTGGCTCCAAATGCCATCTTGGTCATATCACCTCCAAACATGATTCGCGAGGTTGGAATCGATTCAACTTGGAGACGCCTCGGTGAACCATCTTTCACCAACCTTTGGATCCTCTTTGGATTTATATGACCTAATCTTAGATGCCAAAGAAGTATTTCGTTCACGCTTTCTTTTTGTCGAAAATAGTTGATGTGTTATAGGATGCATTTCGTGAGTGAGTGGTGTGCCGCGATTAATTGTATAGAGATTTTCTATCAATGTCCCGTATCAGTACACTCATCATTTCAAAAATGATGTCATTCTTATTAGAAGAAACTTAGTGTCCTTTAATCGAATTTTAGAAATTGAAAGTGAATTCTTTCTAAAACCGGGAACATAAAGATAATCTCAAAAAAAAACTTTATCTTCAAAAGATAGGTGCACTTCTCTCCCTTCGCTTTAATCGCCACTCATGTAGCATTGCAATGTACGCTACTTTGCGTAGTATTGCAATAATCGTTACTATCGTAGCATTGCAATATCTCGCCACTTACGTAGCATTACAATGTCTTCTACTTTAAATAACGTTGCCCGGTGTGATGAGGATCTCACTCCCACTAAGTTGCCGGATCATTTAGAACCCGTGAAGCCAACATGATTAGTGGATCTCATTATCAACCACCCATTTAATGAGAAGTATCGCCGCTAAACAAGTTTCAACAACTAGTGCGTGAGAATTACCTTTCTTTCCGTCCCTTTTGGGGTTGGAACAGCAAAACCTCCATTGTCTCTCTCTCACCGCAGCCTTAAGCACTTCCTCTTTGGATTTTCCTTGACACAACAAGCATTCCTCATCTTACCATTGCCCTTTGGAAACAGTTGAGTTTTATTGCTTATGGCCTTTGGTCCTCTTCTTTATCTTGCCAACCCTTGGCCTAGAAGATGAAGACGGACCACTTGCCGTCAAAGCTTGAGTTTGGTGCCTTATCATCATTTTCGCCGAGACCAAAAGCTTGCAACAAATTAGCTAGCGAGGCCAAAATGCTCAAAAATTTTTTTGGGCGTAGAGTGAAGTACCAAATTCATCCGAGTCTCCGGATCATAATCTGCGACTCATAAACTCAAGTTTGTTCGGGGATGGGCCATCTATTTTGAGGACGTAATCCCTCACGGGTTTGCCCTCCACCATTTCAAATGACGACATCTCTCAAGAAGGTGATCCGACGAGTCCCGCATGTTTTGACTCGTCGGTTGGCTCATCCGATTTTGGTGTGTCAAGAATCCACTTGTGCTTTTTTGCGATTAGGACAATTATAATTTTTCGTTTCCAATACAGTTTCCATACATATTGTATTGACTTTTAAGTATAATAACAAATTGGATTAAAAGGTAACGACATCTTCGAATCGAAATAAACAACTATATGCAATAGCACAAGCATATCACAAGATTCGATCACATGCATCATATTTAAAATCTCAAAAAAAAAATATGAACATGCATCGCCCAACATCTCAAAAGCAGTTTAAATAAGCCACGTGGGGTGGGTCATTATTTAAACACATTCAAGGTGTTACAAACAAGAACGATTTACAAACCTTTAATATCCAGATTAATAGTTGGCTCCCACTTGACCAATATAAAATTGACGGGGACTTTGGGAAGTATATGCATAACAATTTTATACCTAAGTAATAACCATGATTAAATCTGGGATTACTATTTCGCTTTGATCGAGCCTCGTGGGGAGGGTCATCGCCGCCACTAGTAATAACCCACAATCATCCGTTTGGAATTCATTCATGTGAAAGCTATCTTTTGACCGTCCCGTGGGGGAATTTCTCAAAAAGAATTCACAAATAAATAAATCATGGAGGTCAAAATTAATTCAATTTTATTATCCAGGAATAAAATTGTCAATTAATTATTTAAACATACTTATTAATTTTGAAGGTGAGATTTTTCCATTTGGCAACCCTCATGCAAAACACATTTAAACAAATTAAATAAAGCATAAGATAAGCGCAAATTAATCAAGCATAACAAACAAAATAAACATATTGGGCACAAATTATCCAATTGTCATGGTTTGATTTTTCTTGACTTGATCTTGAAGAAGCACATCTCGAATTTCTCCCACTCGTTCGTCTCGAAAAAATATGCCGCCTCGAACGCCCACGCTTCGCGGCCGGGATGCACGCCGGATCCGCCGCCACTTGGCCCCGACCTCTCGGCGCGCCCGGCGCAGCGCCGCCGCCACCTCCTCAAGCGCCTCGGCAGTATCGGCGGCGAGCGTCGGCTCTCGGTAAGCCAGCAGGATCGTGCATCCCCTGGCGTGCTTCGCTTTCGCCGCGCCTGCGCCCGTGACCTCGGCGGCACCAGCGTATCATGGGCGAACCCGCGTGCATCCGCCCGTCATTTCGGCTAAGCGCTGCGGTCACCGCGTACGCGCGTCGCTTAGCGCCACGCCGTGTGGCTGCCATTCTCATTTTCAGCGGCTCGGCCGCCCGCCTCGGCGCCACCTGCGCCCATGCGTGCCGGTAGCCGCGCCAGCGCGCCCGCTACGGGGTTCGGATTTAAATCCTTTAATTCTTTTTCTCTCTTCGTTTCGGCCGATTACAATTTATTTACAAAAATAAATAAACCTAGATCTAGACTAGTCTATTACATTGATCAAATCAAACAAATCCTAGTCTACTCGTGGATTTTCTCACGAGGCAAAACAAATCCGAACGAATCGAATTAAAAAAAACACAGTTTATATGCATGCATAAATCAACACATTAAAATCCATGACAATTGGATACCTGCAAAACAGATCTAACAGTTCTACTATCCAATTTCAATTTTAATGTCCATAATTAAATTACAATTTAAAAATTTCAAAGCCCGAAAACCGTGGCTCGATGCGATTGTTGGGGAATGAGTTGCACAGATCTATTAAGGTGAATATTTAAATACAAATTTAATTAATTAATTATTACTAGCATGAATTAATCCTATATTAATTCAAATAATAATTGCAACAACATATCATGCATATAAAAGCCACGTAAAACCTACGCATGCGGAATCTACGGGTTTACGTGGAACGTACCTCTCGGGATGGCGGTGACTTGGTCGGACGGACTAACCAAAAGGACTTCCCAAGTATTCCCTTAGCCCTTGCTCAACTATCCGGTGGAAGGACACTTGTCTAACAATTAACAAAAAGGAAAAAATAAACTTTTGTTGCACCACTTTTCGTGGATTTGCTAATTTTTCCAAAGACATGGAATTGTACTTGGGAATGAAACAATCATCCCCTATTTATAGGAGGGAGGTGGTCGAATTTTTTCAAGAGAAAATCAATGTGGGAAAAGACTTTTCTTGATCACCAAGAAATCTTGAATATATCTCATATATTCTTTTTCCCATAATTAAAATATTCCACAAAAATCCCACCTCCTCAATAATATGGTATTTTCAAAAATTTAGTGTTCAAGAATCCAAGATTTGGATCTTCTTGAATTTATGAGATATTCTTGTATTTCAAGAAATACATATCTTCCATAATATCTTTTCAAGAAAATCAAGAAAATCTTTCTTGCACACTATATTTTCAAATATTTCGAAATTCTATTATGAAATAACCAAGTGGGAGATTTCTTAAATTTAATGAGATATTCTTGTATTCCAAGAATACATATCTTCATTCCATAACAAAATTCAAAGAAAATCTTTCTCCCAACTTATTCATAATTTTCGAAAAAATTAGAGGAAAAATAAGCAACAAAATTTATTTTATTTTAATCACTTTTTTCAGTTAATGGACTATTTGTTGGGCTACTCAGGGGGCCTTTAGGAGAATTAAGATTGGACCTTCTAATGGACCTTGAATATCTAATATTAAGCCACAATATAATTCAAGCTCATAAATATTAATTAATCCCACTACATAATTAATATTGCACTATCCATCTTAACCCATATTACAGTCAATATGGTTCCCGGTCATTATTTCCCGTGTTTAAGATTATCTAGCCCATTAATTAATTCAAGCAACTGAAATAACTTACCGTTAATTAATATCTTTTATCCTTGGTCAAGGAACGGTTCAACATTATTATCCATACCGGAAACTAATTCCCCTTGCAAGATTTGGTATGATAAAGCTTATGAACCTCCCAAGGGGGCAAATCAAACAAGCGTACTTGCACACGTTTCTTCGTATTAAATTTTAGCAATCACATGTGACCAATAATATTGCCCAAGATAAAAAGTATTGAATCTCTCTCTGATTCGCTACCCATGATAAGTCAAAGCAATAGTTACCAATCCCGCGTGATCCTATTTAAGGAACGAAGATTAAGAAACAACGAACCACTGAGGTCTAATTCTTCCTTGTTCAGTTCTGAAGAATTTATCCTCATGTAGGTCCTATTCAGCGCATCAGTCATGCACTAGTGTAATCTCTTGGTCAAGACAAACCAATCTGAGCCTTACACCTCAACCTTTTAGTTAATGGCATACTTTTAGTTACAAGGGACTGTTAATTTAATCTTCTGTGATCTGGTATCACTAAATTAACTACAATGTAACATTTACGAATTATTGAACATTTATGCAGTAAATATATGTAACATTCAATCATATTTAAAGCATCAGTGATAATTTTATTTCAGTAAATAAGTCTGAAAATTCAGTTTCGATTATACAAAGTAAAAAGCATACTTTCCAGTATAATCCCAACAGTGACCACATCCTCATCGACATTACACACCTGAGTCTGAACTGGTGTTTGTTCAGATTGGTCAGCTTCAGTGTGTTGGCTTTCCTTCAGTGGAGAACTTTCATCCTGAGTACCACCATCCTGAGTATTTTCATCATGAGTCTCTTCTTCTTCTGAGTCAGTTTCACTCCATTCATAGTAAGTGATTGACTTCTTCTTTTCAGGCTCAGATGATGTTTTGACATTCTTCTTCAGGCTAAGTCTGGTGATCCTCTTTGTCAAGTCTCCTGAATCAACTTCCTGTTTCTTATGAACACAAGTAGATTCATCAAAAACAACATGAGGCGTTTCCTCCACAATAAGAGTTCTACAGTTGTAAACTCTGAAGGCTTTACTAATTTCAGAATATCCTAAGAATATCCCTTCATCAGCTTTGCTATCAAAAGTTTTCAACTGATCTTTACCATTATTGTGTATGAAACACTTACAACCAAACACACGAAAGAAAGAAACAAGAGGCTTCCTTTCATTCCACGGTTCATATGGAGTTTTTCCTTAATTCTTTGTCAGCATGGATCTGTTCTGAGAGTAGCATACAGTGTTGACTGCCTCAGCCCAAAATCTCTTAGGAATGTTAGCTTCAACAATCATTGTCCTTGCAGCTTCTTTCAGAGTCCTATTTCACCTTTAAGCAACACCATTCTGTTGTGGGGTCCTTGCAGCTGATGTTTCATGAGTTATTCCATTTGCTGCACAATAATCGGATATAATATGGTTGATAAATTTAGTGCCTTTATCTGATCTGATTTTGACCACACTCAGATTCTTTTCAGTACTGAGTCTTTTCAGTAACTCTGGCAGTTTGGTTTGAGTTTCTTTCTTACTAAGTAAGAAAATGACCCATGTATATCTTGAGTAGTCATCAACTACTACCAGTGTATATTTCGTGCCATTAGTACTCACATGCGTTATTGGACCAAAGTGATCCATATGTAACAGTTAAAGTATTCTATCAGTAGAAACTTCCACTTTGCTTTTAAACGATGCTCTAATCTGTTTGCCTTTCTGACAAGCATCACAAACATGATCTTTACTGAACACTTCATTAGGTAACCCCCTTACAAGTGCTAATCTTGCAAGTTTATTAAGGGTTTTGAAGTTCAAATGATTCAGTCTTTTGTGCCATAACCAACTAGTTTCAGTAGCCTTCTTGGCCATTAAGCATGTATCCATAGGAGTAAGTCTCCAATAAGCAAGGTACACATTTCATTTTCTAGTACCAGTCAGTAATACTTGTTGTGAAACATTATCTTTCACACAGCACAAGTTCTTTGAGAATTCAACACTGAATCCTTTATCACAGAATTGACTGATAGAAAGCAAGCTATGCTTTAAACCAGACACATATGAGACACCATGGATATGAACATTATCAATTTCAAGAGTTTCATATCCTTCTGTTTGTCCTTTGGAATTATCTCCAAATGTTATATGAGGGCCTTTCTGTTGAACATAGTCAGTGAGTAAATATTTGTATCATGTCATGTGTCTTGAGCATCCACTGTTCAAGTACCATGCAGCAGGAGCAACTTCAATTCCACTCATCAGGGCTATGTTGTCTTCATTCGGCTTAGTGCCCTTCTCTTTCTCCTACAAAACAAATTAGGCCTTAGGTACCTATTTGGTGTAGGGTCCTACCAGGTTAGATTTACCTTTTGGAACCCAAATCTGCCTGACAACTCTAATGATTTTAGAGTGGCTGATTTGTCTATCATAAACATCTACATACACATTCACCAACCTAGGTGCCTTGGAAGTATCCTGTGTATGAGTGCCAGCCTTAACATGAACATGAGCCTTTGAATTCTTCTTGGGTTCAGGCCTTTTGTTCCATTGCTTTGACTTTGGTTCAGCTGATCTCTGTCTCTACTGACTTGGGTTCATGAAACCTTTACCCTTAGGCAAATGAGGTTTAGGTTGCCTGTACTTAAATCGTGGTCTTTCAGTATCCTGAGGACTTGGTCTCCTCATCTGAGAATTTCTCTGCTGAGTGTTTCTCTTCTGAGGATTCCTCTGATGGTTCAGGGCCGATTTCTTCAGGTTAGTATTCTTAGACTGAGGCTTCGAAGTACTGATCTGAGGATTTCCTACTGATTGTTCAGGTTTTCTAGCCTTTTCCTGAGGTTTGGGCTTTCTTTCCTGAACTTTCAGGTTCTCTGAAACCATAGGTCCTTTACCCTTGTCCAAAACACGAGGTTGTTCTTCAATAAGAAGATCAGTACGAACCGCCAATTTAACAAAGACAGTCTTAGTGCCACTTGTAGAAGCAACATTCAGAAGATCATGTGAGGTTCCCCCTGTTGGGGAATTAATTGCCCGGATCTATTAGGGATGAATATTTAAATACAAATTTAATTCTAACAATTATTACTAGCATGAATTAATCCTATATTAATTCAAATAATAATTCAACAACAAATCATGCATATAAACAGTTCACATAAATCCTACGCATGCGGAATTGCTACGGGTTTACGTGAACTAACCTCTTGGAGTGGCAATGGTCTTGTTGATAAAAACACACCAAAAGACCTTCACAAGTATTCCCTAGTCCTTGCTCGTCAATCCGGTTGAAGGAAGCTCGCGAACAATTAACAAAAGGGAATATAAAATTTGTTGCACCACTTTTGTGGATTTCTAATTTTTCCAGCACATGGAATTGTACTTAGGAATAAAACATTAATCCCCTATTTATAGAGGGGTGTTGGTCAAAATTTTGTGCATGAATAAGATGAGAATTTTTTTTTCTTGATCTTCAAGAAATCTTGAATATATCCAATATATTCTTTTCTGCATATTTAAAATATTCCACAAAAATCCCAACTTCCTTTTGTTATGGTATTTTCAAAAATTTAAGGATAAAGATTTCAAGATTTGGATCTTCTTGAATTTATGAGATATTCTTGTATTCCAAGAATACATATCTTCCATAATATCTTTTCAAGAAAATCAAGAAAATCTTTATTTTCCTTCTTTTTCTATGTTTTTCGAAATCTTCATATAAATAACCAAGTGGGAGATTTGTTGAATTTAATGAGATAATCTTGTATTCCAAGAATACATATCTTCATTCCATAACAAAATTCAAAGAAAATCTTTCTACCCTTTTATTCATATTTTTAGAAAAAAAGAGGAAAAATAGCAACAAAAAATTATTTTATTTTTAAACACCTTTTTCAGTTATTGGACTTTATGTATGTGCTACTTGAGGGGCCTTTAGGAGAATTAAGATTGGACCTTCCAATGGATCTTGAATTATCAATATTGAGCCACAATATTATTCAAGCCCATAAATATTAATTAATCCCACTACATAATTAATATTGCACTATCCATCTTAACCCATATTACTGTTAATATGGATCCCGGTTATTATTTCCCGTGTTTAACATTATCTAGCCCATTAATTAATTCAAGCCACTGAAATAGCTTTCCATTAATTAATATCTTTTATCCTTGGTTATGGAACGGTTCAACATTATTATCCATACCGGAAACAAATTCCACTTGCAAAATTTGGTATGATAAATCTTATGAACCTCCCAAGGGGGCAAATCGAACAAGCGTACTTGCACACGATTCTCCTGTGATCTAAAGTATTGAATCTCGTTAATATTGCCCAAGATATAAAGTATTGAATCTCGTTGATTCTCTACCCGTAATAAGTCAAAGCAATAATTACTAACCACACACGATCCTATTTAAGGGACGAAGATTAAGAAATAACGAACCACTGAGGTCTAATTCTTCCTAGTTCAGTTCTGAAGAATTTGTCATCCTGTAGGTCCTATTCAGTGCATCAGTCATGCACTAGTGTAATCTATTGGTCAAGACAAGCCAATCAGAGCCTTACACTTCAACCTTTCATGATGGATTGTTCATTTCCATCTAGGTCGTGAATGGTGTACTTTTGGTTACAAGAAACTGTTAATTTAATCTTCTGTGATCTGATATCACTAAATTAACTACAATGTAACACGTGCTGTTTATTGAACAGTTATGCAATATATATATGTAACATTCAATGATATTTAAAGCATCAGTGATAAATAATTTATTTGATAAATAAAGGTAAATCCGGTTTGATTATACAAAGTAAAAGCATACTTTCAAAGATAATCCCAACAATCTCCCACTTATACTCAAAGTCTACTTTTAAGTATACTACATCATGTCTCGTGTAGTTCTAATCGTGACATCTAATGTCACCTACACGAACCTAATAATATCTTCCACTTATACTCAAAGCAGTTATTGGCGGTCTTGACACCCATTCCTTCCACATGTCTCTCGAATGTATCTCGAGGCGAGACCCTTTGTGAATGGATGCGCTAGGTTGTCTTCGACGCGATCTTTGCCACCTCTATATCTCCTCTCTTAACGATTTCTCGTATAAGATGGTATTTCCTTTCAATGTGTTTTTGGCCTTGTGGGCTCTTGGTTCCCTTGAATTTGCATCTGCTCGGCATTGTCACAATAAATGAGTGATTGTCTTTGGGCAAAATTGGAACTACATCCAAGTCCACTAGGAAGTTCTTGAGCCAAACCGCTCTTTTTTTTGCCTCTCAGCGGCTACATATTCGGCTTCCATGGTAGAATTTGCGATGCATTTTCGCTTAACGCTTCTCCATGTCATGGCTCCTCCCCCATGCAAAACACACTCGGAGGAGGTAGATTTTACGGAATCTAAGTCCGATTGGAAATCCGAGTCCGTAGCCGATGAGGATTAGACTATCGAATGATAAACCAACATTCTATCTCGAGTTCTTTTTGAGATACTTGTAATGTTTTTAAGCGTAGTCAATGTTCTTTCCCGGGTTACTTTGATATCTTGCCACCATGCCAACGGCAAAGCGGATATCCGGTCTCGTTCACAGCATTACATACATAAGGCTTCCGACAGCCGAAGCATAAGGAATGCCTTTCATGTCATCTATCTCTCTTTGTGTCTTAGGGCACATTTCCTTGGATAGATGGATTCCATGCCTGAAAGGTACGAAGCCTTTCTTGGAATCCTGCATGCTGAATCGCTTCAAGACAGTGTCTATATATGAAGCTTGCGATAAGCATATCATCCTTTTCTTGTGATCTCGAGTGATCTTGATCACAAGGATGTGCCCGGCTTCCCCTAAGTCCTTCATATCAAACTGTTTTGAAAGCCATGACCTTACAATGACAACACCTTTACATCGTTCCCGATGTGCAGAATGTCGTCTACGTATAGTACTAAGAATACCAATGTAGTTCCGACACGCTTTTTGTACACACAACTTTCGAACTCGTTTTGATCAAACCCATAAGACTTTATAACATGATCAAAAATTGGTCCAAGCTCTGGATGCTTGTTTGAGTCCGTAAATGGACTTCATGATCTTACAAACTAGGTGTTCTTGGCCCTTTTCAATGAAGCCTTGGGGTTGTTGCATATAGATTTCTTCATCAAGACTTCCGTTAAGGAAAAGGCGTCTTGACATCCATTTGTCGATTTCAAAATCGAGATGCGCAAAGAATCGACAAGAGAATTCGGATGGACTTGAGCATTGTTCTGGTGAAAAGGTTTCCTCATAGTCGATCCCTTCTTTTCGAGTATAACCTTTCGCCACAAGCCTTGCCTTGAAGGTTTCCACCTTCCCGTCTGGTCCTCTTTTTCTCTTGTATACCCACTTGTAACCAATGGGTTTGACCCCATTAAGTGGTTCGACTAGCTCCCACACTCTGTTATGATCCATAGAACCCATTTCGGCTTTCATTGTTGTTTGCCAAGAAACCTCATCCTTGTCTTGGATTGCCTCGTCATATGTCCATGGGTCTGATTCGTCTTGTCCGGGAATCAAGTCCGAGGACTCTCCTATCCCCATGAGTCTCTCGGGCTGTCTCACAACCCTCCCACTACTGACGAGGTTCGGTTGCCAGAAAGTGTGTCGCGTTTGGTATGTCATCTTGTACGATTGGCAATGAGGTTAGCCCCTTAGCTCATTTAAGGTAATCTCACTTACGGGTCTTCTTTCGTTCATATAGTCTTTTTCCAAAAATCTAAAGTGGGTGCTTATTACCACCTTTTTTATCTTTGGGACCATAGAACATACACCCTTTTTGTTCCCTCGGGGTATCCTATAAACAACCTTAATTACGATCGAGGATCCAATTTTCCGGCTTCCTTGTCCAACACGTGGGCGGACACCCCAAATTCTCATGTGTCTCAAACCTGGGCTTCGCCCGGTCCACAATTCTTTGGGAGTTTTGGGAACCGATTTGGATGGCACCAAGTTCAGAATGTAAGCGCATTTGTTTCCAAGGCATGACCCAGTAAACGACTTGGGTAGATCCGCATAACTCATCATTGATCTAACCATTTCTAAAAGAGTTCTGTTTCTTCGCTCTCTGCAACCCCATTTTGTTGAGGGTTAAGGTGCGATTAGTTTGGGATACAATTCCTTCATCGACAAGTAGTTCAAAAACTCATCATTTGAGTATTTCGCCTCCACGATCGGATCGTAGAGACTTGATCGTTTTTTCCCTATGATTCTCTGCTTGAGCCTTAAATTCTTTGAATTTCTCAAAGGTCTCGATTTATGCTTCATAAGGAAAATATAAGCGTACCTTGAGTAGTCATCAATAAAAGTGACAAAATACTCATAATCTCCTCTTGCTTTGGTTGACATTGGACCACATACGTCTGTGTGAACGATTTCTAACACTTCTTTGGCTCTATTCCCTTGGCTCCGAATGCCCCCTTGGTCATTTTACCCTCCAAACATGATTCGCAGGTTGGAATTGGTTCGACTTGGAGAGACTCCAGTGAACCGTCTTCTACCAACCTTTGGATCCTCTTTGGATTAATATGTCCCAATCTTAGATGCCATAGAAGTGTCTCGTTCACGTCGATGAAATTTTCTTTTATCGAGCTTGATTGATGTGTTATAGGATGCATTTCGTGAGTGGTGTGCACATTAATTGTATAGAGATTATTCAACAACGTTCCATGACCAGATAAATTTATCATAAAGAGAAATGGTAACAACTTTATCAAAAGTAATCGAATATCCATCAAGGTAAAGTTTAGAAACCGAAATTAAATTCTTTCTAAATTTAGGAACGTAAAGAACATCTCTTAAAATTAAAACTCGTCTTCAAAAAGAGGTGCACTTCTCCCATCGCTTCAATTTTGCCACTCTCGAAGCATCGCCCGGTGTGATGAGGATCTCACTCCCACTAAGTTGTCGGGTTCTCTTGAACCCCTCAGTAAAGTGAAACAAACATGATCGATGGATCTCAGATCCACCACCCATAAATGGGAGGCATACCGCTAAGCAAGTTTCAACAACTAGTGCACGAGAATTACCTTTCTTTACATTCCTTTTGGGTTTGGAGCAACAGTGTCCTCCAATGTCCCTTTTCACCGCATTAAAACATTTTCCTTTTGGTACTTTCTTGACACCCATCCAAATTTATTTGTATTTCTCTTACTTTTCTTAGTGATGAGTTTGCTTTGGATCGACCACTTTCCTTTTCTTGAGTCTTGCCTTCCATTGGCCTAGATCTTGAGAAAAGACTTTTGGTCACCAATGCTTAAATCTTTCTTTCCTAAATGCTTCTCTATTATCTCCAAGGCTTCTTGTAGAGTGTCCATAGTAAACATGTGATCGCTCATCACAAAACTACAGTAAAACTCATCAAAACACCTTGGAAGAGTTAGGAAAAGAAATTCGATTTGAGCCTCATCACAATACTTAGTATCGAGATAAGCAAGTTTATCAAAATGACGTTTTATTCTGAGAACATGCTCCCTTACAGGTGTTCCCTCAGCCATCTTTAGCCTGGCCACGTTGTCATTTTTAAACCGATTGATCATGCGGTCTTTTGTTAAAAACATTTCTTCAAGACTTTGCATAATTTCTGCAGCAGACTCAACACCTTCATGAATGTGTCTCAAATCATCAGACAGTGAAGTCAAGATTACACGTTTCAAGGGTTCATTGGCCTGCTCCCAAATATTATACAAGTGCCTTTCCGCATCAGTTGATCCATCAGTAGGCATACGGGGCTTGGGTACATCAAGAACCCAATGATGTTCTTGTGCAGGTAGGACAAAACTCATATTCCGTTTCCAAACAACATAGTTATCACCAGTTAATTGGTGTTCTTTGAGTGTATATAACAGTGGATTAAAAGGTTGCGACATGATGAACTGGAATAAATAATAATATGCATAAGCACAAATATATCACAAGGTTCGATCACATGCATCATATTAAAATCTCAAAAAAATATGAACATGCATTAGCCAACATCTCAAAACAGTTTAAATAAGCCACGTGGGGTGAGTCATTATTTAAACACATTCAAGCAGGTTACAAACAAGAAAAAAGCGATTTACAAACCTTTAATATCCAGTTAATAGTTGACTCACTTGACCAATATAAAATTGGACGGGGACTTCGGGAAGTATATGCATATCAATTTTATACCTAAGTAATAACCATGATTAAATACATAATTATTATTTCGCTTTGAACGTGCCTCGTGGGGAGGGTCATCGTCGCCACTAGTAATAATCCACAATCATCCATTTGGAATTTATTCATGTGAAAGCTATCTTTTGACCGTCCCGTGGGGGGAATTTCTCCAAAAGAATTCACAAATAAATAAATCATGGAGGTCAAAATTAATTCAATTTTATTATCAGGAATAAAATTGTCAATTAATTGTTTAAGCATACTTAGTAATTTTCGAAAGTGAGATTTTTCAAAAGCGTTTTTCTCATGCATCATAAATTTAAACACAATTTAAATAAGCATAAAATAATGCATAAACATCAGGACAAAATTAAACACATTGGGCACATATATCCAATTGTCACGGTTAATTTTTGTCATATCTTGATCTCGAGAAATCGTCTTCTTCGCCTTCATCGTTCGTCTCAAAGCTTCACCACATCAAATAACGTCATCGACCCATTTCGCGGGTCGGAGTGCCCCCCTAGCACTCCAAAGCCGTGTCAAGTGGCGTCGTCAGCGCCCTAAGCACCTAGTGCCGCGTCTCTGGCGGAGCATGTCATTTCAGCGATCCTCGGTGGATCTCGGCGAGTGCCGAGCATTCCAGCGGGCCGCGTGGGCGCTATCGCGCCAGCGTGGGCACTATCGCGCCCACCCATGCCTATCGCCTCGCGTGCCCCTCGCCCGCCTCCACTTTGCATCGTTGGCGTGCCTCGCTCGCGTCGCCCGGGATCACGCCGCGGTCTTTGTGTAGGCGCCCGTGTGAGGTCGGCCGTGATCCAGCGTGCTTTCGGCCCTCGGCCTCGCCCCACGCCACGCACGCCCGCCTTGATTCGGATCCATTCGTCTTTAATTCATCGTCTTCGTCTTGGCTCACAATTGGGTTTCAATTTATTTACAAAAAATAAATAAACGAGATCTAGACTAGTCTATTACATTTATCAAATCAAACAAATCCTAATCTACTCGTGAATTTTCTCACGAGGCAAAAACGAATTCGAAGCTAATGAATTAAAAACCACAATTTATATGCATGCATAAATAAACACATTAAATTCCATGACAATTGGATACCGCAAAAAATATCTAGCAATTCTACTATCCAATTTCAAATTTAATGAAAATGAATTAAATTACAATTTAAAATTTGAGCACGAAACCGAGGCTCGATACCGATTGTTGGGGAATTAATTGCCGGATCTATTCGGGATGAATATTTAAATACAAATTTAATTCTAACAATTATTACTAGCGTGAATTAATCCTATATTAATTCAAATAATAATTCAACAACAAATCATGCATATAAACAGTTCACATAAATCCTACGCATGCGGAATTGCTACGGGTTTACGTGAACTAACCTCTTGAAGTGACAATGGTCTCATTGATAAAAACACACCAAAAGGCCTTCCCAAGTATTCCCTAGTCCTTGCTCGTCAATCCGGTGGAAGGAAGCTCGCGAACAATTAACAAAAGGGAAAATAAAATTTATTGCACCACCTTTGTGGATTTCTAATTTTTCCAGCACATGGAATTGTACTTGGGAATGAAACATTCATCTCCTATTCATAGAGGGGTGTTGGTCGAAATTTTGTGCATGAATAAGATGGGAAAATCTTTTTCTTGATCTTCAAGAAATCTTGAATATATCCAATATATTCTTTTCTCCATATTTAAAATATTCCACAAAAATCCCAACTTCCTTTTGTTATGGTATTTTCGAAAATTTAAGGATAAAGATTCCAAGATTTGGATCTTCTTGAATTTATGAGATATTCTTGTATTCCAAGAATACATATCTTCCATAATATCTTTTCAAGAAAATCAAGAAAATCTTTATTTTCCTTCTTTTTCTATGTTTTTCGAAATCTTCATATAAATAACCAAGTGGGAGATTTGTTGAATTTAATGAGATAATCTTGTATTCCAAGAATACATATCTTCATTCCATAACAAAATTCAAAGAAAATCTTTCTCCCCTTTTATTCATATTTTTCGAAAAAATGAGGAAAAATAGCAACAAAAATTTATTTTATTTTTAAACACATTTTTCAGTTATTGGACTTTATGTATGGGCTACTTGAGGAGCCTTTAGGAGAATTAAGATTGGACCTTCCAATGGATCTTGAATTATCAATATTGAGCCACAATATTATTCAAGCCCATAAATATTAATTAATCCCACTATATAATTAATATTGCACTATCCATCTTAACCCATATTACTGTTAATATGGCTCCCGGTTATTATTTCCCGTGTTTAAGATTATCTAGCCCATTAATTAATTCAAGCCACTGAAATAGCTTTCCATTAATTAATATCTTTTATCCTTGGTTAAGGAACGGTTCAACAATATTATCCATACCGGAAACAAATTCCACTTGCAAGATTTGGTATGATAAATCTTATGAACCTCCCAAGGGGGTAAATCGAACAAGCGTACTTGCACACGATTCTCCGTATTAAATCTTAGCAATCGCATGTGACCAATAATATTACCCAAGATATAAAGTATTGAATCTCGTTGATTCTCTACCCGTAATAAGTCAAAGCAATAATTACTAACCACACGCGATCCTATTTAAGGGACGAAGATTAATAAATAACGAACCACTGAGGTCTAATTCTTCCTAGTTCAGTTCTGAAGAATTTGTCCTCCTGTAGGTCCTATTCAGTGCATCAGTCATGCACTAGTGTAATCTCTTGGTCAAGACTAGCCAATCTGAGCCTTACACTTCAACCTTTCACGATTGATTGTTCATTTCCATCTAGGTCGTGAATGGTGTACTTTCGGTTACAAGGAACTGTTAATTTAATCTTCTGTGATCTGGTATCACTAAATTAACTACAATGTAACACGTATTGTTTGTTGAACAGTTATGCAATAAATATATGTAACATTCAATGATATTTAAAGCATCAATGGTAAATAATTTATTTCAGTAAATAAGACAGAAATTCAATTTCATTATACAAAGTAAAAGCATACTTTCCAGTATAATCCCAACACCCCCTGGAATATATCATAATCCAGCTTTTATAGTTGCAGGTCTTTGATAACTCTGAATTTCATCCATTGCATTAGATGCAGAATTCAATAGAGCTAACTTTCTCTGTAAACTATCCTCACTTTTCTTTAGAGTTTCATGTTTCTCAAGGAGGTCATTGAACTCAGTTCTGATAAACTGATTTTCTTCAGTGGATTTCTCTAACTTTCCTTTCAGGGCCTCTACCACCTTCTCTTTCTCTGAGAGTTGTACTTTTAGAACATCAAGTTCATCAGTTACTCCCATCAATTGAGAAGTGATCTCAGCAGCATTAGAGTTTTTCCACTTTAGATTCTCAGCAGTCAACACTTCATTCTGCTCTTGATTTTCTATGAATAGTTTTTGTAACACAGAATAGTCCTTCATCATATTCTCAAAAGAACCCATCAGGTCAAAATTACTGGTTACAGATGAACTTGATAACTCAGGTGCTTGTGTAGGAGCAGCAACAGAGATAGAAGAATTTACCTCCTCAATAGCAACAAGGCAGACATCATCACTATCACTATCTGAGAACATTTCTTCTGAAGAGTTGGATCCCTCTTCAGAAGGTTCTTCATCAGCAACCATTGCCTTCTTGCTGGAATACTTCTTGTCTCTCTTGGCTTGCCGATCCTTTCTTTCTTTGGAACTCAACTCAGGACAGTCATACTAGAAGTGTCCTTTCTTTTTGCAGTTGTAGCATCTGTTGGTATCATCATCCTGATCATTGTCCTCTTTGGATTTGTAGTCCTTCTTTTTGGATGAAGATCCTTCAGCTTTGTAGTCTCTTTTCTTCTCAGTGGACTTGTCTTCCGCTTCTGAGTTGTTCCTGTTCATGTACCTGGTATCTTTATAATACCTTTTGTACTTACCAAATATGTGGTTCATTTTCTCAAACCTTCTTGCCATTAGGGAAATTGCCTCATCTTTTTCATCCTGTATTTTGTTAGATGAGATCTCAGGTTCTTTAGAATTACAGATTTTACCTTGTGCTTTGAAAGCCACATTTTTGTTAGATGAAGTATCATCTTTGCTGTCAGTTTTCTTAGTTTACTTATCAATCACAAACTCATATTCTTTCAACTCAGAGAAAATCTGTTGATATGGCATAGAGGCAATATCTTTGGTGTTCTCAATCACAACAGCATGAATATCCCATTTTTTAGACAATTCTTTAAGAATTTTCAGAGCAATTTCTCTTTTAGGATATCTTTTCCCAAGAGCACTTAGATCATTCATAATGCTAGTGAATCTGACTTCAAGTCTTTCAATAGATTCACCATCTTCCATTTCAAAACCATCAAATTTGGCAATAACCACAGATAGTTTGTTTTCTTTGATATGATCAGTGCCTTGACACATTATAGCAAGTGTGTCCCAAATATCTTTGGCAGTTTCACGGTGAGAAATCATTCCCATAACACCATCATCAATAGTGCTATATAGAGTATCTTTAGCAATGTAATCCAAGTTAACCAATTTTCTCTCCTCAGGAGTAAGCTGGTCATCAGATTTGGGAAATTCATCCCTTGGATCATCTTTTTCAGCATCAGTGGATCTAGGATTAACAACCTTATACTCAAAAGGTCATTGAGACACAACTCTCCACATTCATTCATGTTTAGAGTACAAGTGTGCCTGCATTCTCAATCTCCATAGATCATAATTCTCAACTGAGAACATAGGTATTTTCTTAGAAGGCATGATGAGATTGCCTTGTAAGATATCAGCAGCAAGATCTATTCAGTTGACCACCAAAGTCTCTAAGTAAACAAAACTATGGCTACCAAATCAAGTGGTCAGTTAGAACCACTGCTCTAATACCACTTGGTGGTCCCGGTGTAAATGAGTCTCACACGTGTATGGGGGGAGAATACACGTGTATAGTGATTTTTCAACTTTTAAAATATTACTGAAATCAGTGAGTCAGGTTATCCTGAGTTTCAGTCCTGAGAAGCACAAATTGCCCTGACTCAAAGTCTACTGAGACAATAACACTGAGCGACTTTCAGAGACTTCAGATTAGCTCAACTGATTCTGAGTTTCTACAACAGAGTCCAAGTAAGCTCGGAGTAGATAATAATCTTACTGACTACTCAGGAGAGTTTATCAGTTTGATAACTATCAAAACTAGCTTATCTAGAGTGCGGAAAGTGTAGGCCCTAAGTTTATACTCGTTTTACTTTGCTGAAAATCTTTTTTAATGAAACAGTGGTTAAGGCTGTGATCAGTTTAATGCAAGTTCAGTAGATTGATTCTAACTGAATATCAGAAATGCTTTCAGTGAAATATGAAATAAGTTAATAATGCAAAGCAGAAAGTAAATAACACAGCAAGTTATAGTGGTTCAGAGGCTCAAGCTCCTACGTCCACTCTCTCTGATCCTCAGAGAAATTCCTTAACTCACTACTTCGACTACCTCAAGCTTTCAGACTGAACTCAGCAACTTATTAACTTTCTACTACGAGTTTTCAGGCTAAACTACTGCAGCTTACTAACTCAACACACACACAAGCGTTCAGGCTGAACAATCAGCTTACTAACTTCTTCTCTAGAGTTTTCAGACTGACCACAACAACTTACTTACTCTTTACAACTCTCACTTCCAACTACTACACACACAAACTACCTAATCAAAGGGTTTGAGTTTTGGTTGGTTTCCAACTAGGGTGAGATATCCTTTTACAATCAAACACAAGTAACAAGGCTAGGATATCTCGAACTAAGCTTTGGATAATGTCTTGAATCTAGGCTTAGTAAATGAGCTCTCTTCAATGATGAAACACTTGGGAAATTCTAAGGGTTTCGAGTGCTTCACAAGAATGCTTGAATATGAATGAGCTCTGTGAGTTGCTTTGATTTCCCGTAACCTTGAAGTGTTCAAGGCCTTTGGTATTTATAGGCAACTCTCAAGAAGTCTTCCTTTGAAAAACTATCCGTTGAAGAGATAGCATCTAGGGTTTCTTCTTTGAGTAATTGATGAACGACTTTGTTAAGGTTTGAACGATCCCTTGCATGCTTTAGGAAATATCCAGACAAGCAGCCAATCACCAATTTCTGTGAACAAGACAAATATCTATGCTGACATTCTTCAGAGAAATGTAGCTTTCACTGTCAGTAAAGTACGCTGTTGTCGCCTCCTCATTGGTCGACATCTTCCCTTGAACAGAGACAACAAAAATGGCTCTTTTAGTCAACCAACATTGAGTTAATATTTTCCTTAGTGTCCACGAATGTATAACATTCTCTTTGCATGTACTAAGAATGAACAAACACTATTTAATTCGAAGTGTCTTGTTCAGGGTCTTTTGGTTTAGTACACAAGAGTCTTCAAGGTCTTCTGATTCTTCAGGATCTTCTGGTCTTCAGGATCTTTTAGTCTTCAGGTTCTTCCAGTCTTCAGGCTCCACTGATCCTTCAGTATGATTTATTCTTCAGTATATTTTAGTCTTCAGGGATCTTCTGAGATATTTAGACAAACTCTAAAAACTATTCTATCCTGAACTATATTTGCTGACTATACATGGTGCAGATAATCCTGAATCTTAACAACAATTTGAAACCTGATCCTATATTATCAAGATTGTCCTGAAACATATCATACTCAGGGGTTTTGGGATCTAATCAAAATCTTTATTTAAATTCATCTTCCAACAAGTATGTATGTCATTATTGTTTTGGTTAGGGTCATATTCGTCCATATTATGATAAGCTTAAAAATGATATGAAGGTGTTGCATACAAAAGTGTCACATTCTAAGTCACATTTTGATAAAACTGCATGGGTCAGAAAACAAAAAGTTTCTTGTAATGTTGTGTATACATCTCTGAAAGCATGTGTGCCTGGTTTATGATATTTTGACAATGGTTGTTCAAGGCACATGACTGGTCAAGTGAATTTTCTGTTTAATTATGAAAAATTTGATGGAGGAAATATCACTTATGGTGGCGGTTCTAAAGGAAAAATGTTGCGAAAGGTACTCTCAATGTTGAAGGATTTCCTAAGTTTTCTAATGTCTTACATGTTGAAGGTCTGCTTACTAATTTGATAAGTATAAGTCAACTATATGATGACAATTTGCATGTGAAGTTTAATAAGAATTATTGTTATGTTCTGAATAATGAAAATGAGTGTCTCATGACTGGTAATAGGACAATTAATAATTGTTTATCCCGGTAAAAAACCCATGAAATGCGGAAAAAAATATGTAATGCATATAAAACAGGGGTGAAGGAATGGTGATTCCAAATATTTGCTTTTTAAAGTCCATGTGTTGTGTTTTGCTTATAATCGAATGCATATGACAAGATAAGAACGTAAAGCAATAAAGAACACAACAAAGTATAGTGGTTCGGAGACTCAAGCTCCTACATCCACTCTCCCTGTTCCTAGGGAAATTCCTTCAATCGGGACTTATCACCCTTCACGGGATCGCCTACAAGCTTTCAGGCTAACTCACTGTAGCTTACTCACTTCTTCTACATTTGAGTTTTCTGGCTGACTACTCTGCAGCTTACTTACTCAAACACACACAAGCTTTCTGACTATCCAAGATAGTTTTACTCACTTCTTCTCTAGAGTTTTCTGGCTGAGTACTTTGCAGCTTACTCACTCTTTACAACTCCAACAATCACACAAACTACCTAACAATGGGGTTTGGGTTTGGGTTGGTGTCTCCAACTAGGTTGAGATTTTCCCTTACATTTGTTTAGCCTCAATGCTAAGGTTGGGAAAATCTCTCTAAGCTTAGGATATATTGTGGGTTGCTTAGATTGGGTTTAAGAACACTCTTGAACATATTTGTATATCTACAGACTTGTGTTCTATGATGGGAATACTTGAGTATGTGTCTTCTTAGCTCTGTAGCATATTTTGCCACATTCTCTACACTCTCCACACTTTTCACATACTCCACACTTTCCACGCTTTAGAATGATGAAAGACCTTGTATTTATAGTGTGGATTTGAATGTTACCATTGGAGAGAATCACATTCATATCCATACTATTCGGTAAGTTTTGCAGCTTCTTCAGGCTGGTTGTCTTCCTCACATTAGTCCACGTCAGTTGAATTCTAACGGCTATATTCTTCGGGAACTTCCGAGTCTTCAAGTTTCTCTGAGTCGTCGAGTTCTTCCGAGTCTTGGTATACGAGTCTCGGGTTTCTCTATTCGGCCAGACTTGTCTTTTAGCAAGACTCGATACGTCGGGCATCTTGAGTTACACAACCCGACTTGATCATCATCGACCCTCGGTCACTTTTACTTTCTTGACCCTCGGGTCACTTGACTCGAGCTATCGATTTCTTCTTTTTCGATCGATCGACTCATTGTCGGATCGGCTTTATCTTTGGGTCAACATATCGATTATAGCATCCGCGTCGATTACATCGGGTTAAGATATCGGGTTATCATATCGATCTTGATCGCGTCGATCTTGATCAATCTCATCTGCTCCTTTTTACGATGCGCAACCTTCTCTTCGATCTTACCGTCGGTTACTTTTACGATCGGCTTTATGCGCTCTTCTCGATCACCATATCGGCTAGATTATTCTTCCGATCATCGATCAGTGCATTACAGTCATCGATCTTACGATCACCGGGCTTAGCTTTTCTTCTCTTACGATTTTGCGCGGCTCATCGGTTAACTCAGGAACTCATCTTACTCATCGATCTCGTCGGTCTTGTCTGTGACCTCGTCGATCTCGATCATCTCTACTCGATTTTGTGAGTTCCCCTCAACTTGTTTTTTCGTTCCCCTCATCTTGTTATCTGTAAATTAGCTTCAATAACATAAGTTGATATTTTGGCATAATTCATCAAAACTACAATATCCCAACAATTTCCCCCTTTATGATAATGACGCCAAAACATTAAAATATATGCATTTTTAAAGAAATGGGTTTTTGTTTAAAAAGATCAGTTCAGGTGTTCACATTAAAAGTGATCTTTTGAACTCCTGCTCTGATACCACTTGTTTGTCCCGGTGAAAAACCCATGAAATGCGGAAAAAAATCATGTAATGCATATAAAACAGGGGTGAGGGAATGGTGATTCCAATTTTTTGCTTTTTAAAGTCCATGTGTTGTGTTTTGCTTATAATCGAATGCATATGACAAGATAAGAACGTAAAGTAATAAAGTACACAACAAAGTATAGTGGTTCGGAGACTCAAACTCCTACATCCACTCTCCCTGTTTCTAGGGAAATTCCTTCAACCGGGACTTATCACCCTTCACGGGATCGCCTATAAGCTTTCAGGCTAACTCACTGTAGCTTACTCACTTCTTCTACATTTGAGTTTTCTGGCTGACTACTCTGCAGCTTACTTACTCAAACACACACAAGCTTTCTGACTATCCAAGATAGTTTTACTCACTTCTTCTCTAGAATTTTTTGGCTGACTACTCTGCAGCTTACTCACTCTTTACAACTCCAACAATCACACAAACTACCTAACAATAGGGTTTGGGTTTGGGTTGGTGTCTCCAACTAGGTTGAGATTTTCCCTTACATTTGTTTAGCCTCAATGCTAAGGTTGAGAAAATCTCTCTAAGCTTAGGATATATTGTGGGTTGCTTAGATTGGGTTTAAGAACACTCTTGAACATATTTGTATATCTGCAGACTTGTGTTCTATGGTGGGAATACTTGAGTATGTGTCTTCTTAGCTCTGTAGCATCTTTTGCCACATTCTCTACATTCTCCACACTTTTCACATACTCCACACTTTCCACGCTTTAGAATGATGAAAGACCTTGTATTTATAGTGTGGATTTGAATGTTACCATTGGAGAGAATCACATTCATATCCATACTATTCGGTAAGTTTTGCAGCTTCTTCAGGCTGGTTGTCTTCCTCACATTAGTCCACGTCAGTTGAATTCTAACGGCTATATTCTTCAGGAACTTCCGAGTCTTCAAGTTTCTCTGAGTCGTCAGGTTCTTCTGAGTCTTCAGGTACTTCTGAGTCTCAGGTTTCTCTATTCAGCAGACTTGTCTTTAGCGCACCTCGTCTGATCAGGCATACTGAGTTCAGCTTCTTCTGACTTCAGTCATCCTGACCCTCAGGTCACTTTTACTTACTGACCCTCAGGTCACTTGACTCAGGCTATCTGATTTCTTCTTGCCTGATCTGATCAGCTCGACTGATCAAATCAACACATCTTCAAGTCAACATATCAAGATAGCATCAGGTCAGTACATCAGGTTAGCATATCAGGTTATCATATCTAATCTTGATCACGTCTGATCTTGATCAGTCTCATCTGCTCCTTTTCTGATCTGCAACCTTCTCTTCTGATCTTCTGGTCAGTTTCTTTCTCATCAGCTTGTCTGCTCTTCTGATCACCATATCAGCTCGACTGTTCTTCTGATCATCTGATCAGGTCTGTTCTGGTCATCTGATCTTCTGATCAGCTGGCTTAGCTTTTCTTCTCTTCTGATTTTGCACAGCTCATTAGTTAACTCCGGAACTCATCTTACTCATCTGATCTCGATCAGTCTCGTCTGTAGCCTCGTATGATCTCGATCATCTACTTTTGATTTCGTGAGTTCCCCCTCAACTTGTTCTTTCGTTTCCCCTCAACTTGTTATCTGTAAATTAGCTTCAATAACACAAGTTGATAATGTTTTGGCATAATTCATCAAAACTAAAATATCCCAACAATAATTGTTATCTTATTGGAACTAAAAATGTTTGCAATCTTGCCAAAAATGCTGAAGAAGTTTTATGGCATCAAAAACTTGGACATGTTAATTATAGGAATATCCAGAAACTTGTGAAAGTAGGTGCTGTGAAAGGTTTGCCAAAACTAAATATAGGAGAAACCATGATTTTTGGTTCATGCCAGAAAGATAAACAGGTTTGAGTGTCACACAAGATGTTGTCACATTGTTCAACAACACGGTGTTTTGAGCTACTACATTTGGATCTTATGGGTCCTATGGAAACTGAAAGTCTTGGAGGTAAAAGGTATTTCATTAGTTGTGGTAGATGATTTCTCTAAATATACCTGGATTAAGTTTTTAAGAGAAAAATCTGAAACTTTTGCAGCTTTTAAGGTTTTGTATAAGAGGTTTAAAACTGTATACAACTTGAAAGTTAGTAAAATTAGGTCAGATCATGGTAGAAAATTTGAGAATAATTTATTTTCTAAATTCTGTTAAAGGGAGGGTATAATGCAAGAATTTTCATCTTCTAAAACTCCACAACAAAATGAAATAACTGAAAAGAATAATAGAACTCTACAAGAAATGGCTAGGGAAATGTTACAAGCTAAACATCTTTCTAAAAGGTTTTGGGCTGAAGCATTAAACATTGCATGTCATATTATTAACAGAATTTTTATGAAGCCACAAAGTTCAAAAATTGCTTATGAGATTCTGAACAATAAGAAACCAAATCTGAAATACTTTCATGTGTTTGATTGTGTGTGTTACATTCTGAATGATAGAGACCAATTTCGAAAGTTTGACCCTAAAAGTGACAAATGTTTTTTCTTAGGTTATTCTAGAAATAGTAAAGCCTATAGAATTTTCAATCTTAGATTAAACACTGTTCAAGAATCTGTGAATGTCATATTTGATACGACTAACATAGCAAGGAAAAATGCTGAAGAAGATGTGTCTGAGCATATTGAGATTTCTGCTGGAACTGGAAATTTTGAAAATTTAAGGATGTTACACCTAATGGCATGACATCTGGGACAACATTCTCTGAAATTTCAAAAACAGAAGGTTCAGAAAGTAACATTCAATATACTCATGACAGAACTGCTCCCAAGATCATGAAATACCATCCTTCAGACCAAATCATTGGTGAATCTTCTGTTGGTATACAAACCAGAAGAAGGGTAAGCTCAAAAGATGTGGTAAGATATGTTTGTTTGTCTTCCATATGCAACATGGTTAATTCTGAATGTTATCATTCTGCAATTGAGCCTAAAGATGTCAAAGAAGCCTTAAATGATGAAAATTAGATAAATGCTATGCATGAAGAACTTAATCAGTTTGAAAGGAATGATGTTTGGACATTAGTTCCAAGACCCGAAAACACTAATGTCATTGGAACTAAGTGGATTTTTAAGGACAAAACTGATGAGACTAGAAACATAGTAAGGAATAAAGCTAGATAGGATACACTCAAGTTGAGGGTATTGATTTTGATGAAACATTTGCACCCGTAGCTAGGATTGAAGCTATTAGATTATTGTTAGCTATTGCATGTTTTATCAATATCAACTTGCATCAAAAGGAGGTGAAGACTGCATATTTGAATGGTATACTTGTTGAAGAAGCATATGTAGAACAACCCTTAAGATTTGAAGATCCTCATTATCCTGATTATGTTTATAAGCTCAAGAAAGCTTTGTATGGCCTGAAACAAGCTCCTAGAGCTTGGTATGGCAGGCTAACTGGCTTTCTTTTGCAGTTTGGTTTTGTTAGAGGTGAAGCAGATAGGACTTTATTCATTAAACAAGTTGATGAAGGGTTGATGATTGCACAAATTTATGTTGATGACATAGTATTTGGTGCAACATCAGACAAGATGTTGAATGAATTTGTTGAGGCAATGTCATCTACATTTGAGATGAGCATGGTGTTGTGCATTAAAATATTGGATTAGAGAGTTTGAGTGTGGCTTAAGATTCTAATGACACAAACAAGTAATAAAGTGGTGTTAATAGCATTCATTGCATATGATGGAGAGTTTGAATGATTGTTCTTCATAAATGCAAGGACTAAATTGACAAGAGTTTTGGTTAGGTATTCAATTCTCTCTTTCTTGGGTCATAAATGACCTCTATTTATAATGTTGGGGGAGAGCGGAGCTCACTCTTTCGTTTTACAAGTACGATGACTTTTCAAAGCCTACTACACATTTAATGCTAAGATCTCTAAACTGATTCTAATATGGAGCTCGCGGGAGGTCGCCCGAGGTTTGACCACCTCGACGATCTCGCGGACACATCGACTGGGGCAATTTCTGGTTTTCTAGGGAACTAACCTTTTAAGACCCTTAATAGTCCTTCAGATCTATCCTTCGCCGATTTCCTTCTGAGTTAGGCATGGTTTAAGAAAGATATTTTGTACCGGATCCCTACCACGCTTAACTTCTCATTTCATGCTTACCGGCAGGTAGGAGCAAAGTCTTAGATCTCGCCTTTCTTGGTAATAACTCGCTGAAGAGCTTGCGAGGTGGCGAGGTGCAATACTTGCGGAATTTATGAGAGGCATGGCTTACGGTGCTAGAAATGCTAATTAGCGTAGGTGGACTCTACCTCACTGATTATGCACACAACAATAGCCCCTAGGTCGCACTCCTCAACTCGTCGAGGGGTGGGAGCTAATATCTTCGGATCTCAGCAAATCAGGCAAAGTACGTTAGCTTCATCCATACGCGTGACACCTCCCTTGGAACTTGTGGCCCGCAATGGTTGCTCGCCTCCACTGTCGTACCTCGGGTTTCGTGTGCTTGATGGATTTCAGTTTTCTGGCGGGCGAGGTAGTGCTTGACAATTCTAGTGAGGATGATGAGATTGACGAAGTCCTTCGATCTGAATAGTTCAGGATCTACCTCGCGAAACATCCTTATAAGGCAGCTCCAAAACAGACCAGAGAGCTTGAGGAGAGCAAATTCAAAGTGAAAGGTATAGAAAACGTGGTAATTGAGGGAAACCTATTCGCCTACTGGGGCTAGTTTACGCTTCCCAATGACGTCCATTTTTGGGTTCCTGGAATGGATGACCGAGCAGATCAACCGGTGAAAGGTTGTATCGCGATCAACTACGACACCATTGCCGCGGGAGTTCTCCTTCCACTGCACCGAGTAATTAGTGAGTACCTCAATTACTGGGGTCTTGCTCCGACCCAGATCACTATAAATGGATGGAGCATCATTATGGGGATTCTATCTCTTTTTGGTCTCGTGCAGCCGCGAGCTTTCCCGTTGGCCTCCAAGCTCAATGATTTTATTTCGCTAGTGAACTCGACTCCCGACCCAGGGTACTTCTACGTGAAATCCTTACCTTTTATGAAGATCATCGAGGACGTTCCAAAATAAGGTTTCAGACTGGAAATGGAGATTCTGGTTCATCGGCGGTGCTTGGATGAGCCCGGTTTTTGAGCTCAATGCCTTGGGATATTAGCTTATCCCTTGCGATTATTCCACTTTTACTCGTAAGTCATTCATTTTTCTTTGAATGCCTAAAGTACTGATTTAACTTCTTTCTCGCCTTTTTAGGTCCTAAAACCCCGAGGGTATCTAATCTTTTGACTTCCTTCTTATTTCGAGTGGTTCAAATCTGTCTGCTCGACCTTGAGGACAGATCGTTGCTCTTGCTTCAAAATCCCAAGTGTTGGGAGCAAGTGGGCCTCACTGTTCCTCCGTATCAAATGCTTTACTCGATTGTTAATGTATTGTCTTTGCACTTTCTCTCATCGAACCTATCCACTTCACTTCTCGCCGAGTTATTAGCAATATGCAGAATGTCGTACTCAACTCTGAAGCCATGGCCGAGAATGTGGCTCGGGCCATGGAACTAAGCCAAAAATGAGCAGAAAAGAAAAAGTCCAAGGAGCAGGAGAAAAAGGAGGCTATTGGCGGGCCCGTTTGATGAAGAAAGAGAAATCCCCGACTCGAGGTAGGGGGTCCAAATGAAGTGTTGAAGTCTCTGGCTCAGCTCCAGGTTCGCCGAAGAAGTTCTGACATCTCGTCTTCAGATTTCTACATCTGGGAAACTTATGATTCCCGGTTCGAGTGGCGCTCCCGACCGGGTTTACAAGATTACACAATGCCGATGATAGCTTACTTATTTGGGACTCCGAGAGAAAAAAGAGGTACGCCTTTATTTTTCCCACTGTAGTGACTTTGTATTTGGTTTGTCTCAAATCTTTCTTAACATTCTATATCTCCCTCTTCTTGTTCGTAGGTTTGTAACTAAGGAAGGAACGTTCCGAGAGGTAGCCGCGATGAGCTACTTGTGGTCTCACTCATTGGCGGACAACGATACACTCCCGACCTACCTCAACACCATTACTGATGATATGCCGAGGTTGTGGACCTTGTCGTTGGTTGAGGAGGCTAAACAGCAGCAGTTTAAGGACAATCTGACTTCAGGTTTGGTCCATGCTTATCGCTAGCTGGGCTTCTTCGTAAGGAGCCGCGAGCAGTATGATGACGTGATGGCGTAAGTTGCTCGAGCCGAGGTGGCCATTGCTGGAATGAGGATGGACCTCGACAGATCCGTCAAAGATATCGAGGCCAGCGTGCTAGCCAAGAGAAAAGCCGAGGAGAAGCAGAAGGAGCTGGCCAAGGAGCACGATGATTTGGACAAGACTATTTGATAGCAACGGAAGGATCTTGATGTCAGGTAGAAGCTAGCTGCAGAGAGTTTGTCAAGGATCTCAGAGTTTGAGGATGAGAACCGGCGTCTGAAGGCCACGATCGAGCAGTACCCTACCAATATTAAATTAAAGCGCAATGATGCCTCTAACATGGCCTACATGCATTCCTTCGGTAATGCCATCCGAGTTGATCATCGGGTGGGCGACCTCGAGGGGGGCCAGGCGACCATGAGGGAGATGCTCCTTGCCTATATGCTCAACAATCTGGTCAGCCTTGAAAACCATCTTCCCCTAAAGGACTTGACTTCTTTCGGAATGGTCTTCGGCTTCCTTCCTGCTGAGGCAAAGTTCTATGATCAGGATGAACTCTTTTGGATAGGGAACGAGCAAGCAGACCTTGACAGTGAAGTCGAGGAAGCCTAGGAGGGGGTGGATGAGGCCAGTGATGGGGAAGGTGCCGCTGGGGGCGAGGTTAGCCTTGGAGGTGACCAAGCTGGTGATGAGATTCCCGAGGTCGGACAACATGTTTTGACCAATCCTATTGAGGGGAACTCAGATGTGCCGCTGACTTGATCTCTCCCCCCGTACATATTATGGAAAGTCGGAAGTTTCCATCGGCTTGTGATGTTCTTTTGCCCTTCTGGGTTTCTGTAATTCTACCCTTCAGGGCCTTTGGTAACTCTGCCCTACGGGGTTTTATGCAATTCTGCCCTTCGGGGCCTTATTAATGCAAATGTCCCTTTCTTTTATGCACTTATTGTTCTTGCTAATCTTTCATTTCATTCTTTTGCTTATTATCTGCTTGATTGCCTGCTAATTTGATGTGTCTGTGATATTTATAAAACTTCGAAACACAACATATTTGGGGGGTGGTCTCCACGAGGTCGCCCGATCTTTTTATTTCCTGTCAATATTTTCGAACTTGAAATCGGATTACTAATGTTGTAAATTTAAAGTATTCTTAGCTTGGTCGGCTCATTAGCCTGCGACCTCTTTGCTTTACGATTTTCGAGCTTGAACATAATTTTGGGAAAAACCCTTGTTCGTTTGCTCGCGACTTCTGATCGACTTATTTGTATGTGATCTTTCTTGGCTATGTCGTCTTACTTATACGCGACTTAGTTGTCGTATTGAATTTGCAACTTTAATGACTTTGCTCTTGTAATCGACTTATTTATATGAGATCTTTCTTGGCTATGTCGTCTTATTTGTACGTGACTTAGTTATCTTATTGACTTTTCAAATTTGATGCCTTTGTTTATTTTTAAAGACTTCGGACATAAATTCTCTAGTGGGGAGGTTGCCTCTATACCTCCTTGTCCTTAGTCTTTAATTGGTTGTAAAGACGAAAATTTTCTTTCTGAGTGTTTTTAATTTTTCATTTGGGAATCTATTCTAAAAATGAACTCGCCAGAGGTCGGAGACCGTCCCCCCCCCCCAAGTTCCTAAATGTAAAAAGTTGTAAACACTAACGGATGAGGCCAATTACCTAGAAGAGATTCCTAACTATTACATTGTTGATAGTATTTCTTGAGGTAAATTGCATTCCACGGGTATTGGGCGGGAATGCCTTTGGTGTCTTCGAGCTCGTATGCCCCGTTAGGTAAATAATTTGAGATTCTCAGAGGACCTTCCCAGGTTGGGCCGAACACTCTTGTTTGAACGCCGAGGATTTTGCGTAGGACGAGGTCAACTATCTTGAACTTCTGGATCTTGACCTTTGAGTTGTAGTATTTTTCTGATTTTTGTTGGTAACTTGTGTTCCTTAGGTCGGAAACCAATCTTCTTTCTTCAAGTAGATCGAGCTTGAGGGACAGAGCCCAATCAATGTCTTTCGTGATGTTTTGTGAGGTTCAGTGACTTCACACCTCGACCTCAGCGGGTATCACTACTTCGACATCGAAAGCAAGTGTGAAAGGTGTCTCGCCGGTTGAATTTCGAAAAGTTATTCTGTATGACCACAGAATATTGGGGGTTTGAAGGCCCACAATCCCTTTGAATCATCGTGCTGGGTCTTCAAAGTGTGCTTGATTATCTTGTTGACCATCTCCACTTGACCATTTGATTGTGGGTGGTACGGAGTAGAGAATAATTTTGTGATTTTTTCATTTTGCAAAGAAGGCGTCGATCTCGTAGCCATCGAACTGCTTCCCATTATCTGTAATGATCACCTGTGGGAGACCAAAATGGCAAATGATGTTCTACCAAATGAAACGGTGTTGGTCCCGATTTGAAAACTCATTAGTGCGGAAAATACCATGAAATGCATATAAAATAGGGGTGAAGGAATGGTGATTCCAATTTTTTGTGTTTTAAGCTCATGAGTTGTGTTTTGCTTATAATTGAATGCATATGACAAGTAAGAACATAAAGCAGTAAAGAACACAACAAAGTATAGTGGTTCGGAGACTCAAGCTCCTACATCCACTCTCCCTGTTCCTAGGGAAATTCCTTCAAACGGGACTTATCTCCCTCCACGGGATTGCCTACAGATATTTACCGAGCTCACACTCCAACTGGACTTATCACCCTCTCGAGCTCGCCTTGGGACTTATCACCCTCCACGGGATTGCCTACAGATGTTTACCGAGTTCACACTCCAACGGGACTTATCACCCTCTCGGGCTCGCCTCGGGACTTATCACCCTCCACGGGATTGCCTACAGATGTTTACCGAGTTCACACTCCAACGGGACTTATCACCCTCCCAGGATTGCCTAACAACTACCTCACTTCACCACGAGTTATCTCTTACGAGAATGGGGTTTGGATTTGGTGTTGTCTTCAACTATGGTGAGATTTTCCCTTACATTTGTTTAGCCTCAATGCTAAGGATGGGAAAATCTCTCTAAGCTTAGGATATTACATTTGTGCTTAGATCTAGGGTAGAACACTCTTTGAATATATTTGTATATCTACAGATTTGTGTTCTATGGTAGGAATGCTTGAGTATATGACTCTTAAGCTCTGTAGCATCTTTTGCCACATTCTCCACACTTAATTTGATGGAAGATCTTGTATTTATAGTGTGGATTTGAATGTTGGATTGGAGAGAATCACATTCAAATCCATACTATTCTAAGAAGTTCCGCTGACTTTTTAAAATTTGGTTGTCTTCCTCTCATTGGTCCACGTCAATTTGAATTCTTAATTTATAATCTTGATTCTATCTCGAGTCTTGAGGTTTATCCGAGCCTTGAGGTTTATCTCGAGCCTTAAGGTTTATCGAGCCTTCGGGTTCTTGAGAACTTCATCGAGTCTCAAGTTTCTTGATTCAGCAGACTTTTGTTCGGTGGACCTTGTACGATCGGGCATACCGACACTTTCGGGCACCGAGTTCGGATCTTCGAATTCGAGACATCGACCCTCAAGTCACATTTACTTATCGACCCTCAGTCACTTGACTCAAAGCTATCGATTTCTTCTTGTCGATCGATCGGCTCACTGATCGGATCAACACTTCTTCGAGATCAACATATCGAGGATAGCATCAGTCGATTACATCGGGTTAGCATATCGAGTTATCATATCGATCTCGATCACGTCGATCTTGATCGATCTCATCCGCTTCATCTTTCGATCCGCAACCTTCTCTTCGATTTCTTTGGCTTTAGCTTTTTCTTCACATTTGATTTCCATGACTCATCGATTAACTTTCGGAACTCATCTAACTCATCGATCTCGTCGGTCTCGTCTATGACCTCGTCTAATCTCGATCATCTTCTTCTCGATTTCGTAAGTTCCCCCTCAACTTGTTGTTTCGTTCCCCCTCAACTTGTTATCTGTAAATTAGCTTGAATAACACAAGTTGATAATGTTTTGGCATAATTCATCAAAACTAAAATATCCCAACAATTTCTCCCTTTTTGATAATGAAGCCAAAACATTAAGATATATGTATTTTTAAAGAAAACGGGTTTTCGTTTAAAAAGATCAGTTCAGGTGATCACATTAAATGTGATCTTTTGAACTCCTGCTCTGATACCACTTGTTGGTCCCGATTTCAAAACCCATTAGTGCGGAAAATACCATGAAATGCACATAAAACAGGGGTGAAGGAATGGTGATTCCAAATTTTTGCGTTTTAAGCTCATGATTTGTGTTTTGCTTATAATTGAATGCATATGACAAGTAAGAACATAAAGCAGTAAAGAACACAACAAAGTATAGTGGTTCGGAGACTCAAGCTCCTACATCCACTCTTCCTGTTCCTAGGGAAATTCCTTCAAATGGGACTTATCACCCTCCACGGGATTGCCTACAGATATTTACCGAGCTCACACTCCAACTGGACTTATCACCCTCTCGGGCTCGCCTCGAGACTTATCACCCTCCACGAGATTGCCTACAGATGTTTACCGATCTCACACTCCAACGGGGACATATCACCCTCTCAGTCTCGCCTCGGGACTTATCACCCTCCACGGGATTGCCTACAGATGTTTACCGAGTTCACACTCCAACGGGACTTATCACCCTCCCGGGATTGCCTAACAACTACCTCACGTCACCACTAGTTATCTCTTACGAGAATGGGGTTTGGATTTGGTGTTGTCTCCAACTATGGTGAGATTTTCCCTTACATTTGTTTAGCCTCAATGCTAAGGATGGGAAAATCTCTCTAAGCTTAGGATATTACATTTGTGCTTAGATCTAGGGTAGAACACTCTTTGAATATATTTGTATATCTACAGACATGTGTTCTATGGTGAGAATGCTTGAGTATATGACTCTTCGCTCTGTAGCATCTTTTGCCACATTCTCCACACTATATTTTTGTGTTTTAAGCTCATGAGTTGTGTTTTGCTTATAATTGAATGCATATGACAAGTAAGAACATAAAGCAGTAAAGAACACAACAAAGTATAGTAGTCCGGAGACTCGCTCCTACATCCACTCTCCCTATTCCTAAGGAAATTCCTTCAAACGGGACTTATCACCCTCCACGGGATTGCCTACAGATATTTACCGAGCTCACACTCCAACTGGACTTATCACCCTCTCGGGCTCGCCTCGGGACTTATCACCCTCCACAGGATTGCCTACAGATGTTTACCGAGTTCACACTCCAACGGGACTTATAACCCTCTCAGGCTCGCCTCGGGACTTATCACCCTCCACGGGATTGCCTACAGATGTTTACCGAGTTCACACTCCAACGGGACTTATCACCCTCCAGGGATTGCCTAACAACTACCTCACTTCACCACTAGTTATCTCTTACGAGAATGGGGTTTGGATTTGGTGTTGTCTCCAACTATGGTGAGATTTTCCCTTACATTTGTTTAGCCTCAATCCTAAGGATGGAAAAATCTTTCTAAGCTTAGGATATTACATTTGTGCTTAGATCTAGGGTAGAACACTCTTTAAATATATTTGTATATCTACCGACTTGTGTTCTATGGTGGGAATGCTTGAGTATATGACTCTTCGCTCTGTAGCATCTTTTGCCACATTCTCCACACTTAATTTGATGGAAGATCTTGTATTTATAGTGTGGATTTGAATGTTACCGTTGGAGAGAATCACATTCAAATCCATACTATTACGTAAGTTCTGCAGGCTTTTTTCAATTTGGTTGTCTTCCTCTCATTGGTCCACGCCAAATTTGAATTCTAATGGCTATAATCTTCAGTTCTATCTGAGTCTTCAGGTTTATCTGAGCCTTCAGGTTTATCTGAGCCTTCAGGTTTATCTGAGCCTTCAGGTTTATCCGAGCCTTCAGGTTCTTCAGTAACTTACTGAGTCTCAGGTTTCTTGATTCAGCCAGACTTTTCTTGATGGACCTTGTCTAATCGGGCATCTTGACACTTTCGGGCTTCATCGAGTTCAAACTCTTCCGAATTCGGACATCGACCCTCAGGTCACATTTACTTCTTGACCCTCCAGTCACTTGACTCATGCTCTTTGATTTCTTCTTGCGATCGATCATTTCCGATCGAGATCAACACTCTTCGAGATCAACATATCAGGATAACATCAGGTCAGTACATCAGGTTAGCATATCAGGTTATCATATCTGATCTCGATCACGTCGATCTTGATCGATCTCATCTGCTCATCTTCGATCCGCAACCTTCTTACGATTTCTTTGGCTTTAGCTTTTCTTCACATTTGATTTCCCTGGCTCATCGTTAACTTTCGGAACTCATCTAACTCATCTGATCTCGATCAGTCTCGTCTGCAGCCTCGTCTGATCTTGATCATCTTCTTCTAATTTCGTGAGTTCCCCCTCAACTTGTTCTTTCGTTCCCCCTCAACTTGTTATCTGTAAATTAGCTTGAATAACACAAGTTGATAATGTTTTGACATAATTCATCAAAACTAAAATATCCCAACAAACGGATTATCTTTTCTTGGGTGATCTTTTCTAAGGACTCCGCCTCAACCCATTTGGTAAAGTAATCCATTGCCAGCACTACATACTTCGAGTTACCCGGGGCCTTCGGGAAAGGTCCAATAAAGTTGATCCCCTACTTTGCAAAAGGCCACGGGCTAAAGATAGAGGCGAGCTCTTCTGGAGCTCGCTTGATGGTTGGGGCAAAAAGTTGACACTGGCGACAAGTGTTGGCGTATACGATTGCATCCTTTCTTAGAGTCGGCCAGAAAACCCTGTTTGATCATTTTATAAGCGAGTAATTGCCCCCCAGTGTGAATTCTGCAGACTCCTTCATGAATTTCTTTTAGGATTACCTGTCCTTCCTCCGGGGTGATGCATTTGAGCAGTGGTAGTGAGAAACCTCTCTTGTACAACTAATTATCGATGATGGTGTACCTCGCCGCCTTTAACTATAATCGGTGAGGTTAAACCTTATCTTCCAGTAAGGCTCCATTTCTGATGTATTTGATGATTGGAGTCATCCAGTTATCTTTCGTGGTCGTGACCTGATATAGCTCGAGATATTGGCCTGATGGCCTTCCTTGACTCGTCCATTTTACCTCATCTATATTGACAGTGGCGCGACTTCCTAATGGTATGTTCAACTTGGTGACCGCTATATTGTCCATATTTTTCGTACCTTCCGATGTGGCCAACCGAGCCAATGCATCGGCCTGTGTATTGCCTGTTTGAACAATTAACTTGATGTACACTTGTTCGAATTTTTCCATTAGGTTCTTGGCCACTTGTTGGTATTTGATCATCTGCTCGCCCCTTGCTTCGTATTCTCCAGACTGTTGGAAGCAGAAATAAACAGTTCACCAACAACGAATAATTAATTACATAATTAAAATACGAGTAAACGTGAATAGAATTCTTACAGTAATTCGTACATGTATTCGTCAACTATGGTAACCACGTAACAGTCATTTACTAATCTGCACAGATCTGCCAGCGTTGAATCCCCTATATGAATTTGCTAGGAAAATTCTAACTTAGAGATTTTATGGAGAAAATATGAACTCACATATTATGAATTCTCATGAGCTCATATATATAGGAGAGGATTAGCTTAAGTCTCAAGCTAAACTAATTAGGAAATAAAATCTCTAATCTAATATGACAAATCTCTACGATTTGTTTCCATATATGTTAAATCCTACAATAATATTCCAAATATTATTATTGGGAATTCTTATTTAATTAAATCCAATTTAATTAAATATTAATAGTAATTAATTCCAAATTAATCTATTATTAATTACTTCTCCATAAATTAAATATTAAATCTAATTCAACATTTAATCAACCAACTATAATTAGTAAACAACCATTACTTGTTGTGTGATCCATAGGCCATCATATATCGAGCGATTAGTCAAACTAACGGTCTTAATTGAACCCTAGACAATAAATCAGACATTCTCAATATATGAGGTACGTTGCGAGGAAATGTGCAACTACCTGTAATTGAAACATGGGCTATTACGATTTTCTCCTTTCATTCGCGAATACTCGATTAAGTCTTGAACATGATGAAGTGTCTATTCAAATAACTTAATCAATTTATCTCTAATCACTAATTGATCATGTATGTCACAACTAGCCACAAAGTCTAAGTTTACGTGCATCGGCCGATGACTTAGATCCAATTATGATGAGAAGATTAGTATTCTCTCTAAATCCACATTGAGGAATGAATCATATTCTTAGCTCAACTACCACGTACATGCACTTCTTGATGAACCCAATCCAAGCCATATCTACCCATAGACGGGTGCAAGCATCGGTCATGGTCAAAGTTCATCACTCCACACATGTCGTGCGTATTGACCTCAAGTCAAAGGAGTATCGCATCGCTCCCACTAACCGAGACACCCGTAGACACATATAGTGGAAATACATCAAACGGTTTCTTGGATGGGTATACCAATACCCTCTAAGGTATTTGTGCATCCATCATGAGATGCCTAGTATCTCGTAGTAAGTGAGATCTTACTACACTCTCTAAGAGTATGATGCAGATCGCACACCAATCTCCATTGTATCATCAATATCCCATTCTTGATGATGAGAATCATGCTTAAGTCATTTGAGTTCTCACAACCTCAATGACAACAATGACTCATGGGAACACTTGCATGAATAAATGCAAACAATCAAACATAATATTCAAACAAGTGTATTGTCATACATTAATATTAAGGGAACTATAATATTAAATCAAACTGAATATCATCGAGTATTATGTCCTTACAATAGATTGTCTCTAGGACACTAACACTAACACGGACATCTCATACGCGACCAACTAGGAGTCACTGCAAACTTTTAATCTTCGAACGCCAATGGCCATTGCCATTTCCAAAGCGTTTATCAATGCCTCGTACTCCACTTCGTTGTTGGTAGCGTGAAAATCAAAGTTGATGGTTGCGGTTAATGACTGTTGTTCGGGACTGAGGAGAACTACTCTAGCCCTAGCTCGAGTGCTCATCGAGGAACCATCGACATACAATTTCCAGGGGACATCGGTTGCCTCCTGGGCCTTCTCTGGAAAAGTCAGCTCAGTCATGGAATCTGCGAGCACTTGAGTTTTGATCACCGTCAGAGGTGCAAAAGTTATTCCAAACTGACCTATTTCGATGGACCATTTCAGAAAATGTCTTGTCGTATCTAGTTGATGTAGGATTGGTCTTAGTGGCATGGTGGTTAGCACCTCGACCTGGTGATCGAAAAAATATTGTCTGAGTTTACAGACGCTCATCACTAATGTATACGCGAGCTTCTCGAGAGGTGTCTATCTTAGCTCGGCGTTATTGAGGGTTTGACTGACAAAGTATATGGGCTAGAGAAACTGACCCTCGGCTCGGACCAACACTGCACTCAGAGCTGATTCCGACGCGGCTAAGTATAGAAATAGCTTCTCGCTCAGGATAGGTTTCGATAAGATTTGTTGATTTGACAAATATTCCTTGAGCTTCATAAAGACTGACTGGCTTTGCGGAGTCCAAGAGAATTTAACTTTTTTCATCGTTTCGAAAAATAGTTTGCATTTGTCTCCCATCTTGGAGACGAATCTTTTCAGGGCTGCCACACATCCGATCAACCTCTGTACTTCCTTGACATTGCGAGGTAGCTTCATATTCATGATCGCCTTGATCTTTGATGGGTTTTCTTCAATGCCCCGTTGACTGATAATATGTCCCAGAAACTTGCCCGAGCCAACTTCGAAATCGCACTTCTTAGGATTCAGTCTCGTGTTGTAACTTCACAGAATATCGAAAGTCCGAGCGAGGTGGCTCAGATTATCTTCTTTCTTTTCACTTTTCACAACAATGTTGTTGATGTATACTTCCATGGCTTTTCCTATCTCATCAGTGAACATCTTGTTATCTAAGCGTTGGTAGGTTGCCCCTGCGTTCTTCAGGCCGAAAGGCATTATTGGGAAATTTATAGTTTTGATGAAAGTTCCAAAAACACATGTAATAGGACCAGTCAGACCTGTTAGCTGACTGATGTTTATATTACCTGCTATAGGAGACCAGTTGATAATGATTGTATAGAACAACTGATGAAATAGATAGGTCACATATTGAGGGGGAAACTCAATATGTATAGGACAGATCTGAAGACTCAAAGGACAGCTGATATCCGACAGGCCAGAATGCAAGACAAGAAAAGAAGATCAGATCGTTCTGATCTGGTCTGATATCTCAGCTGAAGTCATGAAGATCAAACTCTGAATACTCGAAGATCAGACCAGAAGACCTACATCAGCCGAGTCTGCTAGTTGAAACTAAGTCAACCGGCACCAGAAGACTCTATCAGGTAGACTGATCAGTTCAGACTGATCAGGTCAGCTCACCAGGTGAGATCTGATTCTTCACCTAATCATACGTCGATGATCTGAACAAGAAGAATGTCAAGCTTAGTTGGAAGAACAACACTGAAAAGTGGAGTCTGCTATCCAATAAGAACAAGACACGTATGATCGGAGCCGGCAATTGCGGGATTTCGATGCTACCTCTCTGTAACGCCTACAAAGTACAAATTCACGCTTTTGGCCATGCCGTTCCTGAAGCTCGTCACATCAAGCCTGCAAGTCTACCAAATATAGCCTGAAATTCAAATTGCTCTCCAACAGCTCTTTGATTTCAAGGTCTATATATATGGGATTACACTTTAGAGTGAAACAACGAAAATACAACGATAACGCTGAATAATCAAGAAGCTCAAGCTAATATCAGATTTCCGCACGAAGAACACGATCAAGAAGATTATTTTTATCAAGTGTTCATCCCATAAGTTCTTAGCATAGAAATCTTTTCCTCTAGCTATTAGGCTGCTTATATGCAAGAAAAGATTTCATAGTTGGAACAAAAACAATCTTACCCAAACCCTCAAGTTAGGTTAAGTTGTTTAGCAAGATTTCAGACTAGGGTTTCTAGTTCTAATCTCTGGGATCGGTTGAGTGTGAACTCTTTAAACATCTAGTTGGTGTACTGTGTTGGACTTACACATAAAACAAAGTCCAGTTGGTTAAGTAGGTGCCCCTTGTGATAGGGAAGAGTGGACGTAGGACTGGTTTGTCCGAACCACTATAAATCTTGTGTGCCTTTATCGCTTTGATTAACTGATTACACAATCGCACACAACCTTTAAAGCGCATACATATTCCAAATTGAGATCAGTTAGCACCAAGCTTCTGATCTGATCAAACTTGACACTTCAGTCAACTGATTAAAAGATTAACTTTGGAATCTGATTTATCAAAACTGGTTTTTCACACGGGTAAAACTTAAGCTTCCGCACACATCAGTTAAACTGATAGTTACAGAACTGATCTGCCTTCAGGCGATTAGTAAGTTGGTTATCAGCCCAAACTGATTCACTCGCACTCTGATCAGACTAACTGCCCTCACACCTGATCTGCACAAAAAGTTTTCAGAAGTCTATTCACCCCTCCCCTCTAGACTTCTGCCCTCACTAACCCGTTCGGGACCTACAGGCATTCTCTTCCAACAATAGATATTTTTCTCGGTTAGAAAGGATGTGTGTTGCTGGTCGTTTTTATGCGTGGTGATCTGGTAATATCCGGCAAAGGAATCCATAAAAGTCATCATCTCGTGACCGCTGTGGTGTCGACGAGATGATCGATGTGTGGCATGCGGAAGTAATCCTTCAGACATGCATCGTTCTGATCAGTGAAATGTTAGTGTTAGTGTCCTAGAGATAATCCTTTGTAAGGACATAATGCTAAGATAATATTCAGTATTGGTTTAATATTATTGTTATTTAATATTAAATATATGGAATTACACATGTTAGAATATTATGTTTGATTTTTTGCATTTGTTCTTATATGTGTTCCCTTGAATCATTGTTGTCATTGAGATTGTGAGAACTCAGTTGACTTAAGCATGGTTCTTAAATAGCCCTGATCAAGGATCATCAAGAATGAGATATTAATGATGCAATAGAGATTGGTGTGCGGTCTGCATCATACTCTTAGAGAGTGTAGTAAGATCTCACTTACTACGAGATACTAGGTATCTCATGATGGATGCACAAATACCTTGGTGGGTATATGTATACCCATCCGAGAAACCGTTTGATGTAGTTCCACTATATGTGTCTACGGGTGTCTCGGTTAGTGGGAGTGATGCGATACTCCTTTGACTTGAGGTCAATACGCAGGACATGTATGGAGTGATGAACTTTGACCTTGACCGATGCTTACACCCTTCCATAGGTAGATATGGCTTGGATTGGGTTCATCATGAAGTGCATGTGCGTGGTAGTTGAGCCAAGAATATGATTCATTCTTCAAAAGGGATTTAGAGAGAATACTCATCTTCTCATCATAATTGGATCAAAGTCATTGGCCAATGCACGTCAACTTGGACTTTGTGGCCAAGTATGACATAAGTGATCAATTAGTGATTAGAGATAATATGATTAAGTCATTTGAATAGACTTTTCATCATGTTCAAGACTAATCGAGTATTCGTGAATGAAAGGAATTTATTGTAATAGCCCATGTTTCAGTTAAAGGTAGTTGCACGTTTCTCGCAACGTACCTCATATATTGAGAATGTTTGATTTATTGTCTAGGGTTCAATTAAAACCGTTAGTTTGATTAATCGCTCGATATATGAGGGCCTATGGGTCACACAACAAGTAATTCCCTAATCAGATTATAGTTGGTTGATTAAGTATTAAATTGGATTTAATATTTAATTTATGGAGAATTAGTAATATATTAATTTGGAATTAATTATTATTACTGTTTAATTAAATTTGATTCATTAAATAGGAATCTCAAATAATATTATGGAATATTATTGTAGGAAAAATATATGTAGGGAAAAACATATCTTTGAGATTTGTTTTGCAAGATTAAGAAATATCTTCCTAATAAAGATAGTTTAAGATTTAAGCTAGTCTCTCCTATATATATGAGTCCCCGGGATTCATTATTTACTACTACAACAAAACCTAGTTCTCTCCATAAAATTCCTAGTTAGAGTTTTCCTAGCAAATTCATCTCAGGATTCAACGCTGGCAATTCTGTGTGAATCTGAGTGCGGGGATTATGTGGATATTATAGTTGAGAAATCTGCCTACGAACTGCTGTGAGATTTCTCTTTATGTTTAACGTAATTTAATTATGCAATTACATGTTCGTTGTTGGTGAACTGTTTAATTCCGCTGCGCATGTACTACGTGCCTCTATATTCCAACAGTGGTATCAGAGCTTAGGCTCTTATTGATTGATTAATTGAATTAATTGATGTTTTATTCAAAATATTTTTTTTTTATAAAACACACGGTATGCCAAAATTGGATTTTGACCGCAACATGTTTGTTTGTTATTGGGTGCACGATTTGGCTATTAGATAATGGGTGATAAAACCACCCACAATTATTTGTTGGCCCCCTTTTTGTGTCCTTCACCTTCCTAACCCAAACTAGGGTTTGCTCTTTTTGGGAAATCCACCACTCGTTCACGCTCCCCCACGGCCGACGACGCTACCCCGTATTACTTGAGGCCGGCGCTGGGCGCCGTGCCTCGCGACGCGTGCGGGAAACTCGCGGTGTGGCCCGCGGTGACTGCTAGTCGTCGTCTTCTAAGCGACACCTCTGGTTTCATATCTTATCACGGAGGTGTGCCCCTCGATGCGTTTCAAGGCGGCGCGCCACCGGAATCGAGACGAATCAACGTCGGTGCGCCGCCAATTCGATCGTCCTCTTCATTGAGGTTTCGAACCAGCTCGACTAAAAGGGGCCGTAGCTCCGCGTGCGCCCCCGGGCCCTCTCGTTCACGGCGGCGAGTCGCCCGCACGCGATGAGCGGCGGCAGCGAGTCACTGACTTGTTCGTGAAATGCTAAGTTCTCAACTAGCAGTTACCCCACAAGAGTATGGGATCACTGTAGCTAGGACAAGTATTTGGACCAAGTAGTATCGAACCCGAAGGAGGTTTTGTATGTGTAAATCCCTGGAAATGTATGCTTCGTAACTAATATGGATGCGATTTGAGATTTCTATTTTAATGTTATTGAATCAACGAAAGCAAGCATATAACAAACTATTAAACTAACTTCAGATGAAGTGCAAAGTATTGGAGAGTGTTGCTTTGGACAGGAATCCCTACGTATACTATCGGAATTGGTTTGGCAACTAGGACTATCGTGGTGTACAAAGAGAGTAATCCTAAGTGTACTTAAAACTAGGCAATCTACTTCCATAATCCCGCACCAAGTAAGGTAAAGCAAAAGCTCGGTTTTTTATCCCTGATTACCAAACTAATACCTTCTTTCCCTCACTGGCCAAATAACCAAATTATTTAGATCGTGCTTAATTACTATAGCCCTAATTCAAGTTGGGTGATTCGGTTGTTCTCCCTAAATAAACCGGTATATTACCAACCCCGTCACAGACCCTCTCCTGAAGCCTATTCGTTGGAAAAGAGTGATTCAGTCGTCCTCTCTCTAACAACTTTCGTACTCAGTTCAATGGTTTTTATTGGATTGGTTATTCATATTAGCAAATTAAGAAGATTATCCAAATTACAGCTCGAATTATCTTAATCGTCTAACCAATTCACTATTTCTAAGCAAACATCCTACCCGAAGCAATCAAGGGTTTAGCCTACCATCTTGATAGTCAAATCACAAACAATCAATTTAACAATAGAAATCATTATGCAATAGTGTGTAAAACAAATCAACAATGATCAATCAATTGAATTCAAAGAGCAATACTAATATTGAATGAAAGAAACAATCAAAGCCCTAAAATTGTGGATCACTTGTAAGAAATTCTTCAAGAAATAAGAAAACCTAGAAATTCTTAAAGTTAAATTCAGGAAAACTGTAATATAAACCATCAATTGGATAACCGAATCGTGTTTCTCGTGGTGGAATTCCTCTCAACTTTTCTCAGAACCCTCGATTGTTCTCTCCTCCTTTTCTATCTAATTTTCGTCTGTTTCTCCTTTGTGTTTTCGTCCCCCTTTCTCAGAATCCTGTCTTCCTTTATATATGCTTCATGAAAAAAAAAACATTTTCTTCCCAGGGCGCTCGAACACGACTCATGGTCGAGCGGTTCTGCTCGACCTAACTTGGTCGAGCGCTTCTTGACCGCTGTACTTGGTTTCGCTCGACCACACACATTGGTCGAGCGATTTCGCTCGACCTCACTTGGTCGAGCGCTTCTTGATGCCTGTATTTCCGCGCGCTCGAGCCGCATTGGTCGAGCGCCAGGCGCTCGACCTCTCTCTGCTAGCACCTCTCTTCACTCCAACTAATACTTCATGTTTAAATTCAACTCTCTTTTAATATATAGTTGTGCCATAAACTAGTAAACGAAATCTCTATCATGTATGAGAACATTTTATACATATTTTTATCCTAACTCTTTGTGTATTATAGCAAGCAATAATACACATAAACTGAAAATTCTAAAAATACTACTATAAATCCGTATTCCAGTGAGGTGCCTACCTAGTATTTCTCAACACAATATTAAAATTATGCAGAAAATTGGGTATTATAAAACTTAACAAAAAATTGGGTAAATCAAGGTGGAATGTCATACTGAGAAGTACTCAACATCAATGCCAATCCAGAAACAATCCTTTATTAAAAAGACGTTAACCTCTTACTCATGCTACCATACCATAACTTGCTTGAAGCTAAGGAGACACTCTCTTATAAGATCGTCTCTTATTAGGGGTGTTTTGCAAAAAATTAAAACTTTGAAAAGTTGATTAAAATTAGTGATTAGTAATAGAAGTTGATACTACCTCCGTTCCCCAAAAGTATGCTCAGAGAGTTTAAACGTGTTTTACGAAAAGGTAGATTAAGTTCATTTATGAATAACATAATTAAATGTGAGTAAAGTATAATAATAACTTGAGTAATTACGTGTTTGTTGGACTATAAAGATTAAAAAAATTGTGTCCGTAGACGTGCTTAATCTATATTTCCGTAAAACATGTTTCAGCCCTCTGAGTATACTTTTAGAGGACGGAGGGAGTAGTGTTTAAAAAAAATCAAATAAAAATTAATAGTGTTTGCAAATTAAAACTATTTAAAAAAGACTAATAAGTATTAAAAACACCCCCTTAAGCTTTTAGCTTATGAGAGTTTGTTTGCAAACTCTTGGAAATAGGTGAGAAATACTTATTTTAAAAACTGTTAGACAATAGAGTTTGCAAACAGACAATCAAATAAAAGAGAAATAAGATACTCCAAATTACTTCTGCACACAATTCTAAGTGACTATAATCACTAATAATTCTTTTGCAAACACCCCATTACTCAGGAAGAAAATATCAAACTTAGTTAATATAAAAGTAGACAAGTGAACAGAATATATTGAATTTGAATCTGCATCACCCCACCTGATATTGCACCATCCGACTCTCACGCTAGAATGAACAAGTTAAGACATGTATCAAGATTTCCCCACAAGCCAAGATTCATGTCAATTAATCATATTCATTGCACGTAATATGACAGTACAAACGTTTAATATACGTAATATGACAGTACAAACTTGCGCCCAGATAAAACTAGTATACAAACAAAGTAACTTCGCAGAAGTAAAAGTCAGGACTTGATTCACCTGTTCAATAGACCCACGGATCATAATATATACACCGAAAGTAACTAATTATACATTTGAAACAAGTAGCAAAATGCCAATCTCTTGCAGGGGAACAACAGTTTTAAGCATTATCCATTGTCCAATTTTTCCTTGTAATTTGATGGTCAATAACATACATTAAAAGTTATTCTTTCGGAAATTCAATTCTGGGTTCCGGTTTCACTTCAACCATTAACTGCATATGAACGTGTCCATTCTTTAGCTGCAGCATTGGAAACAAAACACTGAAAAAATTAACCAAAGAAAAACAAAGAGCGAAAGAAAGAAAGAAAAGTTAATGAATCTGTGTGCAGATGCACAATTCAAGCGCACCTGTTTCAACAGCTTCCACCTCATTAGTTTTCCAATGCTTAGCAATGTTTTCAGAGAGTGGGTCATCTGGATTTGGAGCACTCAAAAGTGCTTGAATACTGAACATAAGCAACAAAAGAATGAGACAAATAATAAATAAAAGACAATGGTAGAGTTTAATAAGGAGAAAGAACCTCGCAGATCTATAACATTTAGAAACTAATACCAAAACAAACGATACACATCTTTCTTATGTTCACCACCAATTTTAGCTGGGGATATAAAATAATCAGATAGTCATGGTGCTAATCAGTATTTGTACTCGAATATTACGATTTGAATTCAAAATATTGGAATTTGAATTAGGATACAAATTAATTTTATGATTCAAAAGATAATTCAAATATAAATATGAGCACCAATATATTCAATTCGTTATTCGCGAATATTCAATTATTATATTTATAATTTAATAATAATTATTAATATATATTATTAATTTAATGAATAATTAATTGTATATAATATCAATTAATGAATAATTATTAATACTATTTAATATTTTATTACTTCAGAATAATTAGTGAATAATATATTAAATTTTAGAAAAAAAAATAGATTTCTAAAAAAAGGGTTTAATTTTTATAAGAAAAATAATAAAATTCTTGTATACAATCGAATAATTTTATTTATTTTGATAATTTGGTATCCGGCCCAAGGACCGACTAATGGGGGGGACCAGAACCCACCGTCCACTAACGGATACTATCGAATAATTTGAATACCACTTCCCAATCGAATAACGAATCTGATTTAATATTCGAAATTTTTAACGAATTCAAATACGAATATTCAAATATTTATTGAATCGAATCGAATACTGTAATATTCGTCTTGATTCGGTTCGTTTACATCCATTATTTTAGCAGCTGAAAGTTGATAAAGAAGAGGAAACCTTCTGCATGGTATGAGAATGTTGCAATATTTCATACCTCAAAAGTACAGTTCTAATCTGAAGTGCCGGACTCCATTTGTCCTTAAGAATATCAAGGCATATCCTTCCAAGCTGCATTGAAATTTCATTAATTCATCGGGATGTATACTCGGTGAACTAATTGAATCAAGAAAATCAAAACTAAACAAACCTTATCAATGTTTGGATGGTAAATTTTTGTTAGGAAGCGAACCTGAGATGAGATGGTAATAGGTAAGCATGCTCCAACAAAGATACAAATAATCTTATTAACTGGACATCTAATAAGTGTTAGTAACAGAACAGACATAGAAAAGGCTAATCATTATATTCATGTAACAAGTCCATACAAAATATAAGGGTATGTTTGATTTGGGATTTAAAAGGATTTCAAAATCTAGTGGTTTTCAAAATCTTAATAAATGGTAGTAGTGTGTGTTTGTTTTGAGATTTTGACAGTTTAGAATTTAACTTTATGTCAAATTGATGAGTAAGGATGTGTGATGTTGTAATGTATGTTGTTGATGTTGATTGCAATTTTAATGATTGAATGATCGTGTACTCCCTCCGTCCCCCAGCAACTTGCACATTTGATTTGGCACACATATTAAGAAAAAGTAGTTTTTTAGTGTTTTGTAGACTTTTCAAAGGGGATGAAGGGTGGAGATTGTGAGGGTGGAGATTGTAGGGTGGAGATTGTGAGATTCTTTGCCATTTTAAGGCGTGCAAGTTGGTAAGAGACGGACTAAAAAGGAAAGTGTGCAAGTTGCTAAGGGGCGGAGGGAGTAATAAATAATGTGTTTTATTGGAAGCTGCAAAAGTGAGAATAAGAGTTATGAAAAGTGACAAAAAATAATAATAGCGGGAATAAAAAAATCATATGGGCCATTAGAGAGAGTGGTGTAGAAAAATAAATGTTATTTACAAGGTTTATAGGCATTTGTAGGGTGAATGTATTAGGTCTCTAAAAATCAGATTATAAAATTCCTAGATTTCAAAATCCCAAATCCGGTTTTCAAAACCCAACTCAAACCGACCATAAAGTTTCAACAGCTCAGTATTTGCAGTTGACAATATATTAACACAACTTCACATAATTCTGTGCAAGAATTGCAACATCCAGACTCAAATCAATAAAATAAAGTATGCTATTTCTGACTCGTTCAAATTTATAATACATTGTATTCTACAGACCCAGTGAAATGAGAACATCTTTAAACAATATATAATGCAACCATCATGAACACAAAGACAGGTTAAAGATAAATATATAATGCAACCACAATATGAAATAATATATAATGCAACCACAATATGAAATCCTACTGGTGGAAGGGGCTCTGACAGATCCTTGCCAACATGTGACAGCATAATGCAATAGATGATTCTTCCATTTTAACATTCTTAATCTGAATTACCTAGGGAAGAGCTCACAAGACACTCTCAGACAAGAAAAGGGTGGAAATAAATGGTATCAACTATATAACATCAATTATACCATCACATGAATAGACAATGATTTACTGAATAAAATCTACTCAAGCTGAGAAATGAGATCCTTTAATTTGAAAAAGGAGATAGGCATGCCAAGAGTTGTTGATTATTGTTCTTTTTTTGAAGAGCATAAGCACCAAACTGAAAAGGCCCATTCATAAAACAATAAATGGTATAGGAGTACTAGTGACAAAAAAAGCCATGACGCATGATGAATGGTAATGATGCTCTCTTCCCTGAAGGATACTCTTATTAGATTGCATTGAACTCTGAGGAACATGTGAAAATTGCAAGGTAGATTGAAAGGCAGTTGAGCATTAGCGAACAAATAGTTCAATTTTGAAGTTGAAAAGGGATTCTCTGAGCTCCAATTATAAGGAATAGTTTCAAGCCCCAGGGGACAATGAGCTGTAACTGTGAAAAGAAAGGAAAATACGGGAAATGTAAAGTGATAGCCCTGAGGTTTATACACCTTGATCCTACAGCTACCAATAAATGTTTTTAGGAAAAACCACAAAGCAATAGTTGTCATCTCAACCATTGGAGCCAATATAAAGTACCTTGGGGGCAGCCATTGGGTATTCTTCAGGTAAAAATAACTCCAGCTTAAAAACACCTCCTACATAATATAAACATTTGGAAGAATTAAGAAACTTTAGATAGAATCATGAACATTTTCTCCACTAAATAGGAAGAAAAAATCCAAATTTAGCGCAATATATTGGTGTAATATAGCTAAACGGGTCTAGATGCATCACAAGAAAGAGGGAAAGCAAGAGAGGAAAGAGTTCCACTATAAATTTTGATTGTCCCCCTTAAAGAGATACAATCACATTCAGGAACAAAGCTAGAGCAACGGGGTGCTTATTTCCAGAAATAGAGTGAGAGAAGGGTAGAATATATACAATCCTAACATAATCAATGACAAAAAATAACTAAGATCATACCCGTTCATCCAACAACAATAATATTTTACTGGTTAACTATCTCAAGATAAAAAAAATGACCCTAAAACAAAAACTACACGGCAAGAGGAAAAAGAACAGGGAGTATAACAAGAACCTAAAGACCATCATACAGAATAAACTAGGGGAAATAGTCCAGATAAGATTACAGAAAAAGAGCATTGAAAGTTGAAACAAAGAGCATAAACTGTAAATAGCACCATTGAAAGGACACTAATTCAGTGAATAAGAAATGCGAGTTCGGGTTACCTTCATAAGGTGATTGTGAAGGCCCAAGAATCATTACATTGAAGTACCGCATATTGTCTTCTGAAGGAGATGCACTTATTCCTGGTGCTGCATTCATGCAACAAAGATACTCATTTGCCTCTATCTTCAATTATTTTCCAATCAGTGCGAGACAAGAATGACACAAAAGATATATTCTATATATGACCATGAGAATTGTCAAGAGAAGAAGTACACGATCAATTGTCATATCCCATAAATGTTCCGAAATATTTTCAATTTATTTGCAGGAAAAAGAGGTAACGTTATACATTGGCATGAATGTACGGGGCAAGGATGAATAAGGAATTCCAAGTACATTTTCACATACATGCTTCAAAATTTAGCAAATGTACATGTGTTAGTCACTTCCTCCCTTCCCTTCATCATGGGTCTGATCACTCTCATGAGTCAATAACTCAAAAGACACACAGTCAAACAAGCAAGCACACACATATATAGACACACAACAATTTATTCTCTTACTAAATAGTGTTAAAAAAGACTAAAGAGATGTATCACATGCATCTATCATCTCCTTCAACTCTTTATTTCACTTCAATCAACAATTAACACCAGCTACATCTCAGAACTCATAGTAGCAATCCGTTTACTGTTACATGGTTTTTATTATTATTATTATTATTATTAGTATTAGTATTATTATTATTATATCAAAGACCAAAATTTATATACTTAAGAAAGGAGGGCCTACAATGATTATGCTTTGTCGAGCATTTACATTAAATGGGTGAGCAAGATTTACACACAATTGTCTATAATTGTACATATATTGATCAATGCTAATTAGAATCAAAACAAAACCCACTTGACCACTTCTCTACAAATTGTTTTACTTCAAAAAAATCAGCTGAATAATACTATCCCACTCCTGCTCTTCAGTTCTAATTACTATACATCAGATAATCAAGCAAGAAGTGCGACCCAATTGAATGAACATACAATCACTACCCTGCTATATTACTAAACAATTATCTCAGCATTTCATTCAGTTCCTGCATAGCATTCAACCTTTTTGATATGTTACAACTTACAAGGCAATAGAGGGTAATAAATACAAAAAAGAGCTTCATTAGCCGATTAGGGTTTTATAAGTATAATATATGAGCTTTAAAAAAAATTGCTCGTCCATTTCTATGCCCAAACACAGAATTCACTTTCAGTGCAAGCAAGCGTGGAAATTGAAGGTCTTTTACCTGGTTCGCTAAGAAGACGCTGGGTTTCCTATTACATGAAAAAGACAAAAGAAAAGATTATAAGCTACATAATACAAATACCAAAATCGAACAATTCGAACAAATACAATCAAAAGCTAGGGTTTAGAGACGAAATGAAAGAGGGATCGAGAACGCAAACGGAAGATCGTAGAATTACCTTGATGATTCTCCGCGGTAAATTGCTGTTCGCCATGGGATTGAGTCAGCGAGCTTTCTTTCTTCTCTCTGTTCTTGCTGTCGGAGAGTTTAAGCTAACAAACTAAGATTTTTTGTGTTCGGTTGTGGGAAATTCTGATGGTGCTCCTTTTTATTGCGTCGAATTATTATGCTAAAAAGGAAAAAAGAGAGAAAAACGGTACTATTTTGTCCGGGCTTTCCACTTTCCAAATATATAAATAAATAAAAAGGGACAAAATTTATATACAATCCAAATTATGATTAACTAAACATATATTTTGTTTTTAATAAACACATACAAGTTATTTAACTTAAAAGTAATAATTAACGAAAATAAATTATATATTTTAAAAATACATTTAAACTACACGGCGCACTGATGCACTAGAGAAATGCTCAAAAAATAATATTTTCGATGGAAAATTTTCATATGTGGTCCAATCTTTTTTTTTTTTTTTGAAACGGAAAGGATCTTATAGATCAATGGAATGCGCCAAATCGGCTAACACAGTATCAACAAGAGAAGTAGGAACAAGCGTAGAAAAGAACTGCTCCTCACAAGTAGACCCAAACAATGTTAAACTATGGGCCAACACATTGCCCCTAAGTCTAATCCATAAAAAAGAAATGCTACTAAAACAACCAGAAAAGCGCAAAATTTCATCAATCAAAATCCCAAAGTAAGATAGCCTACCCGGCGGCGACTTCAACCCATGCACGACCAGCTGCGCATCTGTCTCGACTTCCAACGTTGCAACTCCCATTTCCTTCTCAAAATGCAGACCTCGTAGCACAGCCATGGCCTCTACAGCCCGGACCTCCAGCCCTGCTCCACCACGCTCAGCATAACACCAGAGCACCCTCCCTGTTGTATCTCGCATCACCCCCGCAATCACATTACCCGACGTGCCCCGAACAGAGGCATCACAGTTGAGTTTCAGGCTTCCCCCCTGCGGCGGCATCCATCTCCCACTCTCCGGCAGTGACGTCGTGTTCCTAGCCGGACTCCCCCTCGCTGCTCTCAAAAAATCCGTACGTTGCACCCCCACCATTTCCCTCAGTCTCGATGGAGTTGTCCACTTTTCCGAGAATTGGAGTTGGTTCCTCCAAAACCAGATACACCATAAAGAGGTGGCAAAACACGGCAGCCTCCTCCTCACCTGCGTTATTCAAAACCGACTTTACCCACTCCGCCATTGTTCCCGTCATGCTCACAGGTTTAAAATGAGCAAAATTATCCCAAAAATCTCAAACCCAGTAACAGTCTCGTAGAGCATGCTCGGTTGTTTCCAGCTCTCCTCCACATCTCTTGCAAAATGGTGAGACATCAATGAAGCGTCCCACCAGATTGATGCTCGGAGGCAAAATCCCGTGCACAATCTTCCACACACAATGCTGCACTTTTGGTATCACTTTAAGCTTCCAAACTTTCGACCAACACCCCCACTCATCCCCCTCCTGTCTTTGATGTATGTCATAGTACCCAGACCTTGCCGTATTGTTGGGAGATGGATTTAATAAAAGATATATGATTTTGATTTGATCCCAAAACCCCTGAGTATGACATGTTCAGAATGATCTTGATAGTTGAGTCAGGATTAAGTTTTTAGAATATTCATGATGTTATCTGCAGAATGTATAGTCAGCAGATATAGTTCAGGATAGTTCAAGACTTCGATGTGAAATCGAGATATCAAGACTCGATGAGATCTTGAGGAATCAAGACTCAAAGACAAAGATTGATCAGTATCGGTCAAGAGACTCGGAAGAACTCAAGACTCGTAAGACCTTGAAGACTCAAGACGCAAGATCAAGACGAAGATTGAAGATCAAGAATCTTCAAGGCACAAGAATTAATGTAGACTCAAGAAGGTCTTGAATGCTCGAAGATGAACACGAATGTTCCGAGGCATTTGAAAATATCTATATCGAAGGATGCAATTACGAGAAGATCGCGATTCCTTAGAAAGTTAGATATTGCCAAGACATTCAAATGCTGAGAAAAAGGAACTAAGTCAAGTGTTGTTAAGGTTATATCAAACTCGAGTTTGTAACCAAAAAAGAGCCGATTGAAGGTGTCTACCTTTAACTAGAGACAAAAAGTCAAAAAGGAAGACAACATCGCATACCATCGATAATCGGCAATGGATGTGTCATTGAAAAAGGATGTCGGATGTACAAAAGTTCGATCGCAAAAAAGTGAAGACCTGGCTACATGAAAGGCTATTGTGCAGAACGTGTTAGGGAGTTTCAAACCCTAAATATAGCCGTTTCTCACACACCACAAGAGGGAACTCACGGTTATCTCTCCAACGGATAGTTTTCAAAAGTGACCTTGGTGTATGCCTATAAATCTTGGTGACCCTCTACATTGTAAGGTTACGGAAATTTATACGCAACTCAAGAGCTCAAACTTATTCTTGCAAAAAGTTAAAGCACTCGAAAAACTTAGAATTTCCCAAGTGCTTCTATATTGAAGAGAGCTCACTATACTAAGCCTAGCTTGATAAGAATTATCAAAGCTTAGTCGAGATATCCTAACCCTTTGCATTGTGCTTCATTGTAAAGGATATCTCATCTAGTTTGAAACCAACCAAGAAACCCCAAACCCTCGAGAAGGTAGTTGGAGTGTGTTTGTTGGTGAGAAGAGTTGTAAAGAGTTAGTAAACCACGCGGAGTAGTCGAAAAAACTCTAGAGGAGAAGTTAGTAAGCTACATGGGTAGTCCGAAAGCTTGTTTGTGTTTGAGTAAGTAAACTACGGAGGTAGTCGAAAACTCAAGGTCGGGTTGAGTAAGTAAACTACGTGGAGTAGTCGAGAAAACTCGGTACGAAGTTGAGTAAGTAAACTACGAGGTAGTCGTAAAAGCTCGAAGTTGATAGTGAATTTCTCTCAAGAGTCGGGGAGAGTGGACGTAGGAGCTTGAGTCTCTCGAACCACTATAATTGTTGTGTTCTTTATTGCTTTCCTTATCCGCGGCTTAACTATTGCATTGACTTGATTTTTGAAAGCATACTTTTCATCGATATTCGGTTGGAATCAATCCACCGAAGTTGCATAAGTGAATCACGGCTTAATCACTATTTCATAAAGGGAAGGTTTTCAAAGAAAGCTTAAAACGAGTATAAACTAAGGGCCAACCATTCAAGACGATCGAGTAGCTAGAACAGATAGTTACCAAACCGAACTCTCATTTGAGGATTCAAGAAGTTAGTTATCGATCCAAGCAACTCGGGATCTCGACACTCGGGACTCCGGTTGGGATTATCCGAGGTATCCGAAAGTAGCTCGGGATCACTTTGTCTCGATGAGACTTTGACTCAGAGCGATCTGTGTTTCTCGTAACCAAATCTTGAGGATTATCCGACCTGGTGACCTTAGTAAGAAAAAGTTTTAAAAACACTGAACACGTGTATTCCCCCCCATGCACGTGTAAGACTCGTTTGCACCGGGACCAACAAGTGGTATCAATGCGTTGGTTCAACTTGACCACTCTTGTGTGTTGACCAAAGTTTTATTTTCAAAAATACTTGTGGTCTATCCGAATCGATCTTATTTTTGAAATTTTTTTTTTTTTTTTTTCAAAAGATCGGATAAAATGTCTTCTAAAAACTTCCCATGTTCTCGATTGGAGAACTATGATCTTTGGAGATCGAGAATGCAGGCTCATCTCGTATTCCAAACATGAGCGTATGTGGAGAGTGGTCTCTCAAGGACCATTCCAATTTATCGTGGTTAATCCAGGAGGAAATGAAGATGAGAGAATTGATCATAGAAAGCAGAATTTCCTAAGTCCGATGACCAACTAACTCCTGAGGAGAGAAAGTTAGTCAATCTAGACTACATTGCAAAAGACACACTATACAATACAATTGATGATGGTGTGATGGGAATGATCTCTCACTGTAATCTTGCTAAAGGGATTTGGGATACACTAGTTGTTATGTGCAAGGCACAGATCATATAAAAGAAAACAAACTTTCAAATTGGCAATTGGAAAGTTTGATAGTTTTAAAAATGGATGATGGTGAATCAATAGACAAATTGGAAGTCGATTCACTAAAGCATCATGAATGATCTAAATGCACTTGGAAAGAAATATCCACAGAGAGAGAAGTTGCATTGAAAATTTTTAGAGGTCTTTCTAAGAAATGGGATATTCATGCAGTGGTGATTGAAAACACCAAGAATATTAATTCAATGCCTTACCAACAAGACTTCTCTGAGCTTAAGGCCTCTGAATTTGTAATTGATAAGAAATCCAAAAAGGCTGACAACAAAGATGATTCTTCTTCATCGAGTAAAAATGTGGCTTTAAAAGCCAAAGATAAAACCTGTAAGACTAGAGAGTGCGAGAACCCCCATGCCAAACATCGGGATGAGCTTGAGGAAAAGCTAAAGATCGATGGCAAGGAGGTTTGACAGCTTAATAGTAGATTTGGAAAATATAAAAGCTATTACAGAACCACGTGTACGGAAGAAACCTGAGGACAGATCAACTGAGAAGAAGAAGGACCTGAAAGCTGAAGGATCTTCATCCAAAAGGAAAGACTCCAAGTCCAAAGAAGAAAATGATCAGGATGATGATACCAACAGATGCTTTAATTGCCAGAAGAAAAGTCACTTCCAGTATGATTGTCCATATTTGAGTGCTAAGGAGAGAAGAGAAAGGCAAGCTAAAAGAGACCGGAAAGTTCTCTAGCAAAAAGGCCATGGTTGCGAAGAAGAACACTGCGGGGAGGGATCTAGCTCTTCGGATGAGATATTCTCGACAACGGTGAAAGTGATGACATACATCGATGGCCATTGAGGAGGTAAATTCTTCTTTCTCTGTTGTTGCTCCTACACTAGCACAAGAGTTTTCAAGTTCCACCGAAAAGCAGTCTATTTTGACTGATGGATTCTTTTGAGAATCGATGAAGGACTATGTTATTTTGCAAGGATCGCTAAATAGAACTCAAGAGCGAGAATAAGAACCGAAAGTGAAAAATCTAAAATGGAAAGACTCTAGCAATATTGAAATCACTTTCTCAATTAATGGGAGCTCTTGATTTATTGGATGTTACGAAAGTACAACTCTCGAGAGAAAGAGAAGTTGATAATGTCCCTAATCGAGAAGCTAGAGAAATCCACCAAGAGATTCATCTAATCGTAATCGAGTTCAATGACCTCTCTCGAGAAGCATAAAACTCTATAGAATCTGTGAGGATAGTGCATGAAGAAGTTAACTCTATTGAATAATGCATCTAATGTAATAGATGAAATTTGAGTTACCAGAGATCTATGACTATAAAAACCGGATTGAGATTTATTCGGGGAACCTCACAAGGTCATCTGAATCTTTGCATCAAAGTAAAGAAGACTATCTTTGTAAAACCAATTGGCACCTACACTTCAAATCAAGTAATGCCCAAGGTTGTAGACAAGGAAAAGGACCTATGGTCTCAAAGAAATTGAATGATCGGGTTAGAAAGCCCAAACCTCGGTGAAAGCTAGAAAACCGAGCGATCGATTAAGAAAGTTTTGGCGAAGTACTTCAAAGCCTCGTTAAGAATGCAAACTGAAAGGCTCCACATCGAACCATCGGAGGAATCCTCGGATGAGAAACACTCAACAGAGACATTCTCAATGAAGAGACCAAGTCCTCAAGATATCTTTGAAAGACCAGATTTCAAGATGCATAACCCTGAATCCCACTTGCCCAAGGGTAAAGGTTATTCCAACCCGAGACAACAAAGATTTAGGACCGGCCGCATGAAGCCAAAGCATTTGAACGTAAGGTCCGAACCAAAGAAGAATTCAAAGGCACATGTTCATGCTAAAGCTAGCACACATATCTGAAAACGCTAAGGCACCCAGAGTAGTGGATGTATATGTTGATGTTTATGGAAGACAAATTAGCCACTCTAAAGTGATTAGAGTTGTCGGCGATTTGGATTAGAAAAGGTACATCTAACCTTGTAAGACCCTACACAAATTGGGTACCTAAGAATTGATCTGTTTCGGGAGGAAAAACAAGGGCCTTCGAATCGACTAAAGATCACATGGCAGCGATGAAAGAGAGATGAAAAGCTCTCGATATATGGTATCTTGACGGTGGATGTTCTAGACATATGACATGATACAAGAAGATACTCAGTAACTATGTTGAACAAAGAGGCCCACAGATCACTTTTGGAGATAACTCAAGGGATGATCAAGGATATGGAACTTTGGAAGTCGACTCGATTCATATCCATGGTGTTTCATATGTTTTACGGATTGAAGCATAACTTGCTTTCAATTAGCCAATTTTGTGATAAAGGTTTCAATGTTGAGTTCTCTAAGAACTTATGTTTTGTGAAAGATGATACATCACAGAAAGTATTACTGACTGATACAAGAAAAAGGAATGTGTATCTTGTTGATTGGAGTTCAACTCCTAAAGATACATGTTTAGTTGCTAAAAGTTCCACAGATTCCAGTTGGTTATGGCATAAAAGAATGAATCACCTAAATTTCAGAACCCTGAATAAGCTTGCAAGATTAGCTCTTGTGAGAGGGTTGCCTAATGAAGTGTTCAGTAAGGAACATATTTGTGATCGTGCGTGCGAAAAGGAAAACAAGTTAAAGCATCATTTAAAAGCAAAGTAGAAGTTTCTCTTGATGAGAATACGCCGATTCTTGATATGGATCTTTTTTGGTCCTATAACACTGTGAGCACTAATGGCATGAAATACACATTGGTAGTAGTTGATGACTACTCAAGATATACTTGGGTCATATTCTTACTCAGTAAGAAAGAGACTCAGATAAAGCTGCCAGAATTACTGAAAATGCTCAGTATTGAGAAAAATCTGAGTGTGGTCAAAATCAGATCTGACAAAGGAACTGAGTCTATAAATCATATCATTTCTGATTATTGTGCAAAGAAATGGAATCCTACATGAAACATCATTTTGCAAGGACCCCTCAACAAAATGGTGTTCTTTGAAAGAAGGAACATGACTCGAAAAGAAGTTCGCAAGGACAATAATTCTTTGAAGTGACATTCCTAAAAGGTTTTGAAATTTGAAGGTTGTCAACTTTGCATGCTACTCTCGGAATAGATCTATCTCGACAAAAAGTCAAGGCAAAAACGCCTTATGAGCTTTGGAATGAAAGGAAGCCTCTTGTTTCTTTCTTTTCGTGTGTTTGGTTGCAAGTGTTTCATACACAATAATGGTAAAGATCAGTTGAAAACATTTGATAGTAAAAGGCGATGAAGGAATATTCTTAGGATATTCGAAGTTAGTAAAGCTTTCGAGTTTACAAGCAATAGGACTCTTATTGTGGAAGAAACACCTCATGTTGTTTTTGATGAATCTACTTGTGTTCGGAAGAAAACAGAACATGATGCAAAAAGAATCGACTAAGAGGATCACCAGTTAAGCCCAAAGCGAAAAATAAATCATCCATTGAACACGAAAAGAAGAAGTCATCCATCGTCATGATTGGAGTGACTCGGACTCGGATAAAGAAGTTCGGGATGGAAATCGAGGATGGTGAGACTCGGGAAAACCAACACTCCAAAAGGTGACCAATCGAGCAGACACCGGTTCGGACTCACGTATGTGATGCCAATGAAGATGTGGTCACACGGTGAGGCAAATTTCGAATCTATCAACCAAAGGGGAACAAATGTCTCGACAATGTTCGAATAGAATTTCCCCGAGGAAGATGATTCCATTTTCTCTGTTCTGTTGTTCCTCGAAGTTTCTTGATTTAATCGAACCTAACATTTCAAATGTTGAGGATATTCTTGAAGGGGAAACATCAAGAAGGAAATGGTTAGATAGTCACCCTACAAGTCAGATTGTTGGTGATCTAACTGAAGGTGTTAAGACAAGAAGGTTCCATGGTGAGAGTGCACTATTTCTGCTGCTTCCTATCGGAGAAAGAACCTCTTTGAGATTGGTGAAGCTCTACAAGATTCTCATTGGATTTTGCTATGGAAGATGAAATTTGAATCAATTCTCAAGGAATGAAGTATGGGATTTGGTAGATAGACGAAAAAAGGCACAATGTCATTGGAACCAAGTGGGTTTTCAAGAATAAAAGAGATGAAAACAACAACATTGTGAGAAACAAGGCAAGGCTAGTTGCACAAGGTTATTCCCAAGAAGAAGGCTTGGATTATGATGAAACCTTTGCACCTGTTGCAAGACTAGAAACCATCAAATTGTTTCTTGCATATGTTGCCCACATGAAGTTCACGATCTATCAAATGGATGTGAAAAGTGCTTTTTCCAACGTATGTGCTTAAAGAAGAGGTTTATGTGGAACAACCTCCGGTTTCAAACAGAATGACCAAGTTTCTGTGCTCGAGAAAAAGCTTTGTATGGTCTTAAGCAAAGCACCGAGCATGGTATGATACTCTTTCCCGATTTCTTCTTGACCATGGTTTTGTCAAAGGAATTTATTGATAGAACTCGCTGAGAATAGAGGATGAGGAAGATATCTTGCTAGTTCGGATATATGTTGATGACATCATTTTTGGATCTCCAAACCATCATTTTGTGTGAAAAGTTTTCAACATCGATGAAAGACAAGTTTGAGATGTCAATGATGGGAGAGATGAATTTCTTTCTAGGTCTTCAAGTGAAACAATCAAAGGAAGGAATATTCATCAACCGAGGCAAAGTACACCGAGAGATCGATTGCTAAATATGGTGTACAAAATTGCAATCTGATTAGGATTCCTATGAATACTAACTACAAGATGGATCGATTCAAGGCAAATCGGTGAGTCATACCGATTATAGAGGAATCATTGGATCATTGCTCTATCTCACGTGACAAGTAGGTAGGATATAACATTTCTTTGTTGGGATATGTGCAAGATACCAAAAAGCTAATCCTAAAATTTAGTCACATGGAGGTCGCCAAAAAGATCTTGAAGTATCTTAAAGGCACGATGAATAGAGGATTATGGTATCGGTGATGATAACCTTGAATTAACCGGTTACTCGGATGTTGATTATGGAGGTTGCAGGATTGATGAAGTCCACTTGAGGAACTTGTCAATTTCTAGGAAGTAAGTCGATATCTTGGTTTTGAAGAAATGGACCCAAAGAGCAACCAAGATCTTATCGGGTTTGAATACATGGTGCAGGAAGGCTGCGTGCTTCGATTCTTTGGCTCGCACAACAATTAAGGGATTATAAAGTTGTAGCCAATGAAGTACCAATATTTTGTGACAATAATAGTGTCATTGCTATTTCACAAAATCCCAGATTGCACACACGAGATGTAAGCATGTGGATATCGGACATCACTTCATCGAGAGATCATGTCGAGAAGAAGGACATAAGGATGGAGAAAATTCATCTCGATAAGCAAAAAGCGATATCTTGACTAAACCTTTGGCGGAATCAAGATTTCAAGAACTTTCGGTTGAATTAGGGATGTTAGAACCGGTGTATAGAGTAAAATCTGAAAAATTGAAGGTTTTCGGATGCATGAAGTTTTCTAGAACTCTCTTGAGAAGCTCGGGATAAAATGGAAATCTCGAATCGAGTCTCGAAACTAAGATTTATCAAGGTCAAGACTCAAAGAAAGATATTGAACCAATTCAAGATTTCAATATTATAACGACATTTTATCAAGGTCGATTACTTTCAAAGAAGACTGATAGAGAGAAATTAGTCTGAAGAAGTAATCACTCATGCGACTCATTTATTGCTCAAGTAAAAGTTCAGTAATTATTCGCAATAAATACAAAACACCTGAGGAATGTTTTTGGGCGGGATCGTTTTAAATTCAGAAGAAGGTCTATAGACATTTAATGCTCTGCTACATTAATGACCAATGAGGATGTTTTGGCGGCTTACTTTTTCGAGATCGTCGGTTCAGATATACCCGATTAATGGGAGATTGATCTCAACCGTTGTTTTTCACCTAACCAACGTGATTCCCCACGATCTCGAAGCTATATAAACCCCAATCAGCCATTCAAGCCAAATTTTTATCAAACCCTTCGTTCTCAAATCCTCTTTGCCCAGAAATTCTCCAAACCCTAAAGCTTCATTTCTTCAATCAAACTCTAAAATGGCTCCAACCCTGTTCAAGAGATTTGCCGAAACCAACAAGCCATGGTACGAGTTTGTTGTCTCACTTGAAAGCACAACCAACTCAAAGCCAAGGAAGAGGAGGCTCTGCGATATGATTCGATCGGCTAAACTCACCCAACTAGTCGCAGTTTTAAGGCGACTCAGAGTTTTCTGAAAGAGGTAATTGAATTCATCTATAACTTGAAGATAGATGAAGAGGATGTATGCATTCTAAGTTAATCGTATCACACTTAGAGCATTCGCCCAAATACGTCGATTTTGAGAGGGATCTCAGATATAGTTCAAAAAATCAATGATGTTTTTTGAGCTCGTGATAGAGGAGAGGATCCTACGATGTATATATGTCGTATAGAGCAGAGTACTTAGATAGGATTGCCGAGAATCTGTTAAATTTGAGGCGACATTGCATAAGAAGCACTTAAAGCCACAATATCGTGTGTTGATGGATATTGTGAGCAAGAGCATCATGAGTCTTTTGAGGATTTTTGAGCGATCGACTCAAGCTCGGGATTGATGGCGGCAATCGAGGCATCACCCACCACAGACTTCAACTGGCTGAAATTTTTGATTCAGACGGTGAGTGAGCAGACCAAAGTTTTGAAGAAGGTTGATGGGGCGATCTCAATAAAAGGAAAGATCCACCATGCCACCAAAATTGCTTATATTTTGGAGATGTGCAGAGAGGAGGAGGATATCTTCGCCAATTCGACCCCATTCCCTAAATCCAAAATTCTCTTTAAACAAATTCTTTCGCAAAAAAAAAGCGAGGCCATCGGGGAAGAGAGAAAAGAATGTAGAATCACCGATTCTTGGCCGATAAAGAGACTCAACAAACCAGGGGGAAGGTTTTGTTGGAGGCAAAGATGGAGCAAGGTGCAAAAATAATGAAGCAGAAGAACCTTGCCCCAAAGCGCAGAAGATTGGTGGTTCTCACCGATGAAGATGGAAGTGATTCTGAAGAGATTCAATCGGAGGGCCAAACCGCTCAGAATTCACCATTACAAGTGTTGGCTCAGTTATCTCGGGACTGAGGATCGGATCGATCGAGGAGAGTCTTCTCTCGAGGTGCTCGAGACATCATTTCATTCGGATAAAATTTCTCAAGAAATTTTTAAAGGAGCTCAGACCTTAGAGATACCTACCTCGGATGTGCAGCTCGAGACGGAAGAGCCGGTGAGAGTCGATCTGAAGGTGTGCAGAGCTCACCGACGAGCAAATTCAGACTCTAAACCGAGGATATGCCACTCGAGGCCTCGGAACCCACTCAGATGCAAACCGAGGACTGACAAGACAAACTTCGATCTTCAGCCGAGGTTCAGGGAGCGTAATATTTTGATGAGCTTCTAAGTGATCTCTTGCTTGATCCCAGTAAATGACGCTCAACTAAACCAGAGCCCGAGATGGAAGAAGGGTGAGGTGAAGAAGGAGTGGAGGTGGAGGAAGGGAAGGCCGTTCATTCTTCTGACGCTCCCTCAAATTTCATCATACCTCGATCGCAAGATGTTTTCTTGATTAAGGACAATCATGTTCATCCTCAATCGACTCTTCCCAAGATGCTTGATATTCCGCTTCGAGGGGAAGACTGGTGGAATGAGGAGATGACCTTTTCGGCCGACTTCTCGGGGTTGAGAAGGACAAAGCTTCGGGATGAAAAACTCCGATTTTGATGAGTGGTCTGAGAGGAAGTTAGTGAGAGGAGAGCGATGAAGTTGGTGCCCCAAGCGGAGACAAATCTCAAGATGGAGATGGGGACCAACAGGAGATGTTGAGAATCGGCCTCAGATGGAAAAGGAGAATTACATTGTCGATCAACCCCGAATTGGTCAACCTCAGATCGGTTAGCAGACTCTTCAGTACCTTTTCGCACTATTAACAATTATGCCAAAGTTATTGAAAGTTCTATCTTTAATTTCGAATTGTTCGATAAAATGATCGAGGCTCGATTGAGATGGAGCTCTCGGGATGAAGTCAGCTTCAGGATGATCAAACAAAGACAGAAGGTGCGAGAAGGTCCCGAGATTGATCTCACTCCCTTGATGGAGAAACTTGAGAAGGTTGAGCCAATGATGATCAAGATTGCTCGGATGGAAGAAACATTGGCCAATCAAGCTCAACAGATGGAAAGTCTTAGTCATTTCTTTGAGCTAGTGCTAATCCAAAACACTCGACCTCACAGATGACCTCCATGGAAGATAAGCTAAATGAAAAATTTGGAGGAGTCAAGGTCGAGCTCGATCTTTGAAATGAATCGAAGCACAGAGTCAGTGTTGCATTTCTAGAGGTGAAATTGGCGAAAGGAATGATGGAATGATAAAATCTGTTGTTGAGGAAATGAGCTCAAGACTATAACCAAGATGACAGAAATGCTTAGGAAGCACTCTCTCGGCGGTTGCCCACTTATCTGAAGAATTTTCGTGGCCAAGAACCATCTAAGGGATTTGGAAGACGAACAAGATCGATAGCAGGAGAAGTTCATTTGTGTGAGCAAAAAACAATATCACATGGACCAAACCTCTCCGGACTTCTTCTAAATTACGGTGCGAAGGGGGAAAAGGAAGTTCAAGACCTCGAGAAAGTTCATGGCACGTCTTTTTGGAGAAGAAGGCTCGAGAAAGATCTTGAGATGTATAATCTAGCCAAAAGCCTTAAGAGAAGTCGGTTAATCGAGAAGTTGAAGTTATTTTCAGTAGAAAAGCCTATCTACACTCGAAGTTTCTAAGCAAAGTTTATGCTTGATGTTGCAAGAGAGAAACTAAGTGCTAGAGCAAAGGTTGGAACAAGCCATTTCTTCTTGAATTGCCTATGAAGAGGAAAGCCTTGGGGCGTTGTTCAACTCAGAAGCAAACGTCAAAGGCTTCTAAGCCAATCCAGAGAAAGTCGATTCGAATGATGAAGAAAGCGGAAGAATCGAGTCTCAACCTCGGAAGAAAGTCTTCAACACGAGAAATGCTCAAGACACTCCAAGAAGAACAAGTTAAGAAAGTTCTTCGCCCGGTCTCGGGAGCGTCTGTGATCGTAAAGAAGATAGGCGAAGAAGAGAAGCAAAAGGAGTGAATTCGGGAAGTTTGCGAGCAAGAGGAAAGAGACATCAAAAGCACTAAAGTGGCCCCACGTTGATAAATGGATGCCTATCAAACTCAATGATATGTGGGAAGAAGTCAAGAGAACCTTCTGGTTCAATTATGATGTTCTCAGGGAATGGAGAGGGGAAAGCTCAGATCAGAATGAAGCATTCATTGAATATCTACTTACCTTCTATCTAAAGTATCTCTGTATTTGGATTAACCTTGCGGATGAAGGAGAGAGGTACAGGATAGCGACCCACGGTCCATATTCTATCCTCCTCCAAGACTTGGTAATGGCTTGGTGAATGAGAAGGCCATTACTCAAGAGATTGCTCAAGATATCTTTGGTCGGTTGGGTTTAACAGAAAGCTTGATCAGGACATCATCAAGGAAAGAAATGAGCTGAAGAAGAGATTTTTCGGAATGTTCGACCTGGAGGTGCCCGCTGATGAAGTTGAGAATGAAGCAAATTGAAGAAGCGAAGATCGAAGAGCCAAATCAAGATCAAGATCAAGACTCGAAGATTCTCGTAATCTTTAAATTTTTGTCTTTTTGATTTTGTTGATAAACTCATCAGTAATCAGAATGGGATACCAATCATCAATGAAGATTTATCATTATGCTCAAAAGATAATATCTCATTATCTTATTTACATGTCTTGTATTTTGATATGCCTGAATGAATGTTTCTGAACTGATTGTATGTTTATATGGGAGAAATTGTTTAAGTATTTGGTAATGAACTATTTAAAGAGATTCATTACTGAAGAAATTGCTAAATGATTTAAATTGATTGGGAGACTCTCCGAAATTGTTGAGAGTTTTTTTTCCGATTTGGGAAATTGTTGGGAGACAACCAATCTTGTAATAGGATAAATGAAACACGAGTATAGGTTATATGTTTTGTAACAAGATAGGTTTTGGCATCATCAAAAAGGGGGAAATTGTTGGGAGATGAATTTAATAAAAGATATATGATTTTGATTTGATCCCAAAACCCCCGAGTATGACATGTTGAGAATGATCTTGATAGTTGAGTCGAGGATTGATTTTTAGAATATTCGGGATGTTATCTGCAGAATGTATAGTCGTGCAGATATAGTTGAGATAGGTTCTCGAAGACTCGATTGTGAAACCGAGATATGAAGACTCGATGAGGATCTTGAGGAATTGAAGACTCAAAGACAAAGATTGATGTATCGGTCAAGAGACTCGGAGAAGAACTCAAGACTCGAAGACCTCAAGACTCGAAGACTCAAGAAGCAAGATCAAGACCAAGATTGAAGATCAAGAATATCAAGGCGCAATAATTATCGTAGACTCGAAGAAGGCATCGAATGCTCAAGATGAACTGAATGTTCCGAGGCAATCGAAAATATCTATCCGAAGGATGCAATTTCGAGAAGATCGCGATTCCTTAGAAAGTTAGATATTGCCAAGACATTCAAATGCGCATAAAAGGAACTAAGTCAAGTGTTGTTAAGGTTATATCAAACTCGAGTTTGTAACCAAAAGAGAGTTAAAGGTGTCTACCTTTAACTAGAGAGAAAAGTCAAAAAGAGGAAGACAACATCGCATCATACCATAATCGACCTTTGGATGTGTGAAAAAGGATGTCGATGTACAAAAGTTCCGCATCGCAAAAAAAAAGTGAAGCAAATTTACATGAAAGGCTATTGCCTAGAACGTGTTAGGGAGTTTCAAACTCTAAATATAGCCGTTTCTCACACACCACAAGAGGGAACTCACGGTTTGTCTCTCCAACGGATAGTTTTCAAAAAGTGACCTTGGTGTATGCCTATAAATCTTGGTGACCCTCTACATTGTAAGGTTACGGAAATTTATACTAAACTCAAGAGCTCAAACTTATTCTTTCAAAAGTTAAAGCACTCGAAAAAACTTAGAATTTCCCAAGTGCTTCTATATTGAAGAGAGCTCACTATACTAAGCCTAGCTTGATAAGAATTATCCAAAGCTTAGTCGAGATATCCTAACCCTTTGCATTGTGCTTCATTGTAAAGGATATCTCATCCTAGTTGAAAAACCAAGAAACCCCAAACCCTTGAGAAGGTAGTTGGAGTGTGTTTGTTGGTGAGAAGAGTTGTAAAGAGTTAGTAAACTACGCAGAGTAGTCGAGAAAACTCTAGAGGAGAAGTTAGTAAGCTACTGAGGGGTAGTCTTAAAGCTTGTTTGTGTTTGAGTAAGTAAACTACGGAGGTAGTCGAAAAAACTCAAGGTCGGGTTGAGTAAGTAAACCACGTGGAGTAGTCGAGAAAACTCAAAGTACGAGTTGAGTAAGTAAACCACGAGGTAGTGAAAAGCTCGAAGTTGATAGTGAATTTCTCTCAAGAGTCGGGAGAGTGGACGTAGGAGCTTGAGTCTCCGAACCACTATAATTCTTTGTGTTCTTTATTGATTTCCTTATCGCGCTTTTTATTTGCATTGACTTGATTTTGAAAGCATACTTTTCAATCGATATTGGGTTGTAATCAATCCATTTGAAGTTGCATAAGTGAATCACAAACTTAATCACTATTTCATAAAGGGAAGGTTTTCAAAGAAAGCTTAAAATGAGTATAAACTAAGGGCCAACCATTCCAAGACGATCGAAAGTAGCTAGAACAGATAGTTACCAAACCGAACTCTCATTTGAGGATTCAAGAAGTTAGTTATCCGATCCAAGCAACTCGGGATCTCTCGACTTCCAGGACTTCGGTTGGGATTATCGAGGTATCTGAAAAGCATTTCGGGATCACATCTCGATGAACTTTGACTCGAGAGCGATCTGTGCTTCTCGAACAAGAATCTTGAGGATTATCGACCCAAGATGACCTCGAAGAAAAAGTTTTAAAAAAACCGAACACGTGTATTCCCCCATACACGTGTAAAACTCGTTTGCACCGGGACCAACACGTATAAATTCCATCTTTTGCAAATCTCCATGCTGGCCTATCTTTCCCGGCCATGGTCCCAAGCGGGATACTACAAATGCGCTCCGTTTCAACTTCCGTAAAAAAAGTTGTCACCTTATATCTATCCCATTCCCTAGCATCTCCTCGTAACACCTCTGCCACCATCATGTTCTCATCATGTGTGCCCATTGAGGTAGTCATCCCCGGTAACGCCCCGTCAAACAACCAAGGGTCTTTCCACACCCGAATATCATACCCATCCCCCACAATCCACTACAATCCTTCCCTCAACACTTCCCTCCCTTCCAAGTGTTGGGATTATACTGGAAAGTATGTTTTTACTTTGTATAATCAGATTGACTGAATTTCGGACTTATTTACTGAAATAAATTGTTTATCACTAATGCTTTAAATATCATCGAATGTTACATATATTTACTGCATAACTGTTCATTAAATAGTATGTGTTACATTGTAGTTAATTTAGTGATACCAGATCACAGAAGATTAAATTAACAGTTCCTTGTAACTAAAAGTACACCATTCACGACCTAGATGGAAATGAACAATCCACCGTGAAAGGTTGTAGTGTAAGGCTCAGATTGGTTTGTCTTGACCAAGAGATTACACTAGTGCATGACTGATGCATTGAAGAGGACCTACAGGAGGACAAATTCTTCAGAACTGAACTAGGAAGAATTAGACCTCAGTGGTTAGTTATTTCTTAATCTTCGTCCCTTAAATAGGATTGTGTGTGGTTAGTAACTATTGCTTTGACTTATTACGGGAAGAGAATCAATGAGATTCAATACCCTATATCTTGGGCAATATTATTGATCACATGCGATTGCTAAGATTTAATACGGAGAATCGTGTGCAAGTACGCTTGTTCGATTTGCCCCCTTGGGAGGTTCATAAGTTTTATCATACCAAATCTTGCAAGTGGAACTAGTTTCCGGTATGGATAATAATGTTGAACCGTTCCTTTACCAAGGATAAAAGATATTAATTAATGGAAAGCTATTTCAGTGGCTTGAATTAATTAATGGGCTAGATAATCTTAAACACGGGAAATAATAACCGGGAGCCATATTAACTGTAATATGGGTTAAGATGGATAGTGCAATATTAATTATGTAGTGGGATTAATTAATATTTATGGGCTTGAATAATATTGTGGCTCAATATTAATAATTCAAGGTCCATTGGAAGGTCCAATCTTAATTCTCCTAAAGGCCCCCCAAGTAGCCCAAGATAAAGTCCAATAACTGAAAAAGGTGTTTAAAAATAAAAATAAATTTGTTGCCTATTTTTCCTTGTTTTTTTCGAAAATTATGGATAAAAGGGGAGAAAGATTTTCTTTGAATTTTGTTATGGAATGAAGATATGTATTCTTGGAATACAAGATTATCTCATTAAATTCAAGAAATCTCTCACTTGGTTATTCATATTTGAAATTTTTGAATTTTTTGATAATTAAGGGAAAGGAAAATTTTCTTGATTTTCTTGAAAAGATATTATGGAAGATATGTATTTCTTGAAATACAAGAATATCTCATAAATTCAAGAAGATCCAATTCTTGGAATCTTTTCTCTTAAATTTCGAAAAACACTCCATAACAAGAGTAGTTGAGATTTTTGTGGAATATTTTAATTATGGAGAAAAGAATATATGAGATATATTCAAGATTTCTTGGAGATCAAGAAATTTTTTTTTTCATATTATTTTATCACTAAAAATCGGCCACTACACCTCTATAAATAGGGGATGAGTGTTTCATTCCCAAGTACAATTCCATGTGCTGGAAAAATTAGTAAATCCACAAAAGTGGTGCAACAAAGTTTATTTTTCCTTTTGTTAATTATTCGCGAGTATCCTTCCATCGGATTGTCGAGCAAGGACTAGGGAATACTTGGGAAGGACTTTTGGTGTGTTTTCATATACAAGACCATTGTCATTCCAAGAGGTAAGTTCACGTAAACTCTAGTATTTCTGCACGCGTAGGATTTACGTGAATTGTTTATATGCATGATTTGTTGTTGAATTATTATTTGAATTAATATGGGTTAATTCATGCTAGTAATAATTGTCAAGAATTAAATTTGTATTTAAATATTCATCCCGAATAGATCCGGGCAATTAATTCCCCAACACCAAGATGCTTCTCCAAATGTATCTCTGTGCAAAACCCGCCTGTGCTGTAAGAAAAGTGCCCCGTGGATAACACCGGGCTTTAAGCACTTGGGCCAACAACGAATGATCATCTTGAATCAACCTCCACCCCTGTTTAGCTAGAAGAGCCTTATTGAAAGCATTGAGATCTCGAATCCCCAGACCCCCCTCCCCTCTTGGACGACACAATTTTTCTCTCCCCAACCAATGAATCCTCTTTTCCTCCCCTTTCTGCCCCCACAAAAACCTACAAATCTCCCCCTCAATCTTCCGGATTATGTTATCCGGAATTTTGAAACAGGTCATCAAGTAAGTGGGAATCGATTGAACCACCGATCTCACTAAAGTAAGCTTTCCGGCCTGCGACAACATCCTACTCTTCCAGTCTTTAATCTTCTTCGTCACCCTATCCAGCAAAGCTCTAAAGACCGCACTTCTCGACCTCCCTACCCTTCCCGGGATTCCAAGGTAAAGCACATGCTCATCCACCCTCCTTACACCCAGCTCCCTCGCCAACTCCACCCCCGAGCCACGGTCACCCCTCCACTAAACATAATGTCCGATTTATTCAAATTAATAGCATGCCCCGATGCCCCCTCATAAACCTCCAAAATCTCCTTCACCTTCCATAATTCCACCCGATTCGCCCTGCCAAAAATGAGTGTGTCATCTGCAAAGAATAGCTTAGACACAACCGGCGCACGCCGACATACTCTAACTCCATGTAACACCCCAGTCTCTACCTCTTTTCTAATCATTGCAGACAGAGCCACTGCACAAAACAAGAATAAATATGGTGATAAAGGATCTCCTTGGCGGAGCCCCCTGGAAGGCAAAAACACATCAATCGGGTCCCCATTAATAAGCACCGAAAAGGACACAAAACGAACACACCGCATAATAGTGCCCACAAGATTCTCACTCACCCCCACCCTCAGCATGGCCCCCTCCAAAAAATCCCAATCATAAGCCTTACTCATGTCTAACTTAAAAGCAAACGACCCCCTATTAACCGCCTTATTATTCTGCATATGGTGAAACACCTCAAAGGCCAATAAAGCATTATCCGTAATTAATCTACCTGGAACAAAAGCAGATTGACACGGATCAATAATATCAGGAAAACATACTTTAAGACGATTCGCAATAGCTTTTGTAACAATTTTGAAAACGACATTACACAAGCCAATTTTTACGATAGTCCGAAGGGAGCAGAGGCTTCTTAATTTTGGGGATCAACGAGATGTAAGTGTAATTCAGACATCTCGGATCAGCCCCGCCATTAAGAACCTAAAGGACTGAACTAACGACAGACTCACCCACAATATCCCAATAATTCTTAAAAAAAAAGAAGCAGACATACCATCCGGGCCGGGAGCCTTTGTAGGATGCATTTGTGCTAGAGCCCTCCTAACCTCGTCCTCTGTAAACGGGAGGGATAATGATTGTTGCATCACCGTAGTAGTCCATTGTTCCACAGCTCCAAGTGCCTCTGTCATATTCAGGGACCCCTTCGCGGTAAAGATGCCCGTAAAGTAATCCACGTAAAAATTCCCCTACATTAGAAAATAATTATACTTGACTTTTGTTTACAGACATAACATAAGAAAAAACCAATAAAAATTGTCTTCATTGAAATTTAAACGACAACCTATGACCAGAAAGAGTCAACTTAAGCCTAGGTATCAAAGCTAACTATCTGACATTACTTCCCTATAGAACCTTAGTTTCAAGAATATTGTCACTTATCTTCGTAATAACCAACCTACATATTGAAAAATAACATTTCATTACAAATTTAATCAATTAATACATTTCAACTTTTAAAATATGAGGAAAAAAATTAAAAAAAATAATATTAAAGACCAAACTTGGTTTCATTGCACAAACCCCTTGAATGATCAATATTTCTTAATAACATTATCGATGTTTTAATTTTGAGATTCATTTTATCATTAAGAACTCCCAACACTTTAGACTATTTAAGAATTCAGGAGTACGCACATTAGAAAGATGATCAACATTTGAACTAACACAATAAGGACTGTGAGAGCTCAAATAAGTACGTGATTCATTTTCATTCAACCAAATCATGAGATCTCTTATAGACCTAACAACATTCAAAGTAGGAGCAAAATTGCTCTACTCTACAAATAATCGTGATCGTTCATCATGTTCTTAAAATCAGGATAAATACTATCAACAATAAGACCGATCAGATCATCACCACCTGTCAAAAAGTATCATCCGAAATTTGTACATCATAACCATTACTCAGTTTTTGATCATATACTTTCATCTCTAGTAGATATTATCCAATCAGAAAAAACTTTCAATATGTTCTCTAGTAGATATTATCCAATCAGGAAAAAACTTTCAATATGTTTAAACCATCATCTGATTTTGAATTCTACAACCATATGTTCCTTGTAAGTTTCAGTAAGGTACAATCATTCCACAAAAGAGATTAACTTATTGAAGCTTGAACATATCATGCCTCGTTCCTTTTTTAATAACCGACTATATCTGTCAAAAATCGCCCCTAAACACACATTCTTATCACCAAAAGATAATCCAGAAGATAACGGATCTGCCAATTGCATAATATCCTTCAAAGTGGTATCATATGCTTCAATACAATATTTATTTACCATCAGAGCTTCATCCTATATATTGAGATCTATCTCAATCAAAAGCTCGGCAAGACGATTATCCTGATTAAAACTTGCAAGTAGAATCTATTTACCTTATTCTTCCTTGTTTAAGGATTAACTTATGAATAAATACGTATTTATTATATTGCTTAGTTTTATAAAATAATTATAAATTATTATAGAGTCATTTAAAAATAATATTTGGTTTAAAATATTTGAATTTTAAATAAGGACCCTTCAAATGCATAACAATGATAATACATATGCACCTCAGTGATATTTAAAAAAAAAACATGTAACTTAAGTTGATAGATGTTTTTTTTCAATAAAACATATTCCTATGGTCCAAGTTCGTGAGTTATCTTCTTTAAAGTATTATCATTTAGAACATAAAATGTCACTGTTTAGCATGTGAAGTTTCATGTGTTAGTGATTTTGAGAAAAAACAACACACACAATCAAGCATTTTTAAAATGGTGATACTTTATATATATATATATGTTAAAAGACAATATTTTGTATGTTAAAATGTGATACTTGAAAAAGAGAGTTCACGTGGACACGAGTTCATATGAGACTTACTCATTAAAACATGAAGATTGAAAAAAATTAAAAATTGAGAAATTGACACATGAAAAAATTGAAAAAAGAACGCCGCATACATGTCAAAATCAACTTTTCAATAAGTTTATATATAGTCGTATAGATGACTCTATCACACTAGGATAAATCATACAGATCACGAGCTAAATAATTCACTTTGAACGGACCATTAACAGTAAGAACCTAACCTTAACCTTGGTGGGCTTTAGCTAAAAGAACCATTAATAGATTAATAGACTTTTGAATAAAGAATTTATAAAATTAAATTAAAATTAAAAATATAATATTTATAATATAGTATGATGTAACTTAAATTCATCATGAAATTAAGAGGACATAATAATATATTCACTAGTTGCTAATTAAATCCAATCACATCAACCGTATATTTAAAAAAAAAATCAAGCATTAATGAAGAGATAAAAATATGTGAATACATATATTCAACATTTTTATTCTTATTTATCTGTCATACGTCGTTTCGTGTCATTCGTCGGGTATGTGCACCCATTTCTCTGGCGGAAATCCTGATTTTGTTAATAATAATAATTTATATATATTTTTATAGACAAATACAATTTTTTAGTTTTCATGTCACTAATTCAACTAAAAACTAAATCAATTATTATTAATTAAAAGAAAAAAACCCCCAAAACGTTTTCTTCCCCAAAATCGCGTTCCACCAGCCCATTCACCAATCTCGTCTTCTTCCCCAAATTTCTTTCAAGTTACAGAAAAAATCCTAACTTTCCCAAAAGCAAAAATATCACTATTGATTCTCTGACGCTAGCATCTTACCTCTCGTGAGCTTCCACCATGGTTGGGGAGACAAAAATTCTCTCCGTCGACCGCAACATCAAATTCGAATCTCTGCTCGCGAACATCATCTCTTTCAGCGAGATGATAATATTTCTTTTAAATATTAGTTTTTTAGTTGAATTAGTGGCGTGGAAATAAAAAAAATATGTCTTTAAAAATAAATATAAATTATTATTATTTCAACAATCGTCAATTCCGCAAGAGAAACGTGCCCGGTGCATGACATGAAACGACGTCGTTTCATGTCATTCCGAGTCTCCTAAGAATTTTGGGTGCACAATTCAAAAAAAATTAAAACTAATTGCGTTAGTCAAACTTACTTGAGACCATTTCAAAAAAGGTGATGCGATCATTTTGAATTTAATCCCTCTTCCAACTCATTACATTTGAAATATGTATACTATATAAAAAAACAATAGAGTTAAATTTCATATAATTACGCTATTAAATTTAAAATATTAGACATTGTAGGAAAAGAAAGGCCCAATTGTTTTTTTTCCTGAATTTTTAACATTTTTATGTATAGGGTTTGTTGACAAGATAGAGTTAATGTACTGGAATGATATTAATTTAAATTTTAAGTTAGTAACTTTTGTAAAAAAGAAATTTAAAGACATGTCGAAATAAAAAATAAAAAAGATATATATGATATAAATAAAATAAAATTTTTTGTCACTTCACAACTTAAATAAAAAAATTTAAAATAATCGTTTTTTTCTACTGAAATTTTTAGCAAATATTCAAAAAATGTTTAGAAATTGGACATGTGTATAAAATGCTAAAAAAAAAATTCTTTTTTTTAAAGAATTGATAATTATAATTTTCTTACAGCTCATATTAAACGTAATACAATGCTAACGTGTGTGTATGAGAAACTCATTTTCTTTACATTGTCCAAAAGAAGTGGCTCAATAATATTTAATCACCCTGTATGAGAAGAATGTTCATATTAATTTTAGAAAATCAAATAAATATTTTGCAACCAAATAGTGTGTTATTTACTTTATTAATTAATATTGGGAAATTTATTATATCTCCCACCTCTCTAATTAGCCTCACGGAATTCCATGTATTGTTTAAACTTCTTAAATAAATTTAATGCTATTTAATTAAATGGGTTATCCACCCAGTGGGTAACTTAAGTTTTTTCCTTCAAAGACCCGACAATTTTTTTTTTCAAGGCATACGTCACAATAATAAAACTTATCATAAATCTTTTTGTATAGTTTCGAGTCTTGAGTTGAGACAAAAGAAACAAGGCCTTTTTATCAAATATCCAAATCAATTTTTTTTACCCATTCTATGAAGAAACCTCTTACAAGGTACCTAGTAACCCAAGAAATACCCTTGAATTATCCTAATATTTTAATAACTCAAGAATTAATTTCAAGTTGTTCTAGTCATCATCAAATTTACGTTGGAAAATACTAATTCGAAAGTGTATTCTTTCGTTCGTTCATAGTAATTATGCACAATCAACAAGATAAAAATTTGAAATTCTAAACTCTCGTGTAAAAGAAAATAACTATATCTACAATCTTAATTAAGCAAATCAAATAAATAAGAAAACAAATCAAACAAAACAAACTAGAATCTAATTTTATAAGAAAGTGAGGTTTTCCAATTTTGATATAAAAAGAATCAAATACTCTTCAACTTATCAACCTCTCCCTTTATTTTTCATATATTGAAATTTTTTTAATGTGAAAACATTTAAAAAATAAACTTTACAAAAACAAAATCTAAACATATTCAAAAACTAAAAATAATTTTTGAAAAGGGACATTTACTAACAACTACAATATATGTATACTAGAGTTTAGCGTCGCGAACCTCGCGGACTGAAGAAAAAGATTATGTAAAATAAAATATAAAATTTTAATATTTATTTATATATTTAATATTTTTTAATGGTCGATAAAAATCATTTGTAATTCACAAAATATCAAAAATAAAAATGTACTTTAAACATATAAAAAGTAATTTTTTTATTATACATGATAACTCTATAAATAAATAAATGAATCCACAAATTTAGATTTCAAAAACAAACAAAAAAAGGTACTTGGACTTAAAAAAAAACTAATTTATAAACAACATTTGTTGTTTGTTTGTATGGTCTCCCATTCGAACTGAAACACATATAATTGTAATTGTGTGAAAACCGGCTTGAACAGATACAAACTGTTGGGAAATATGTAATTTAGTTTTGATGGAAATTCCAAAACAGGTTGTAATAGGACCAATCGGACACATTAGTAAATCGATCGATGACTTAGATTCGAATAAGATGACCAAATTGAAATGTATAGATAGTTGATGTAAAGATAGGTCACATATTGAGGGAGAACTCAGTATGTATAGGTCAGGTCGAAGTATCAGATGACCCAGAGAAGGTCAGATGATCTGAAGACTAAGCGCAAATCAGAAGATAAGAAGTCGGAAGATCGGTGAAGACAAGAAGACATCAAGACTCGGAAGAACTCAAGACTCAGATGAACTCGAAGACTCGGATGAAACTCAAGACTCGGATAAAATCAAGACTCAAAGATCAAAACTCAAGACTCAAGACGATGAATACACCGAGGCTCGAGACACCAAGATCAAAAAGACCAAGACCTACCTTCAGCAGAGAGTCCGCATATTGAAGCTAAGACAATGTGCAACCAAAGACTCAACATGGTAGATCGATGGCCATTTGATCAAGTCACCACACTGGTGACAATCAAAAAAGATACACCGCACAAGACTAATCCTTCCAAAAGGAATATCAATCGCCTAACGGGCAATTTTCAAGTGTCGCCTCGGGCTAAGGAGAAAGCGACACGTGCACAAAAAAGAGTCGACAAACACGGGATACGAGGCTGCAGACAAAAACGGGCGCTTAATCATCTTTGACGGCCAAGCCAAAAATCGCAAAGACGCCTCAATCATATCCTCTGACCTACCTAATATAGCCCAAAATTCAAATTGCTCTCCAACGGCTTCTTGATTTTGAGGTCTATAAAATGGGATCATTCTTCATTTTGAAGAAGAGGTTCAACAAGTGAAAAACGCAAGAACAAACAAGGAGACATCGCAAAAGAAGCTAAAGCTACATCAAATCTCCACTCAAAAGAACACTACATCTAAAGATTATTCTTAGAGTGTTCATCTCATAGTTCTTAGCAAGAAATCCTATCCACTAGCATTTTGGCTATCTAAAGCACCAGGATAGATTTCCAGTTGGAACCCTCAATCATTCTTTACCCAAACGCAAGTTAGGTCAAGTCTGTAGAGAGGAGAACTCATTAAACATCTAAATTTATCTTCTTTTTGTAGGATATAAGTCCCGTAGGTTAAGCTTGAGTGGGAACTCTGTAAACATCTCGGCCATCCTGAAAAGGATATAAGTCCCGCAGGTTAAAGTAGGTTAAGGTTCCCCTGTGTTAAGGGAAGAGTGGACGTAGGACGGGTTTTGTCCGAACCACTATAAAACATCTTGTGTGCATTTACTTGCTTTCTTATCGCTTTACACAAGTCACACAACTGAGTTTAAACTGCATACATAGTCTAAAGTTAAAGTTCACCGCACCAAGCAATCGATCCGATCGATCGACACTTCACCAACTGGTTAAAAACTAACTTAAGAATCTGATTGATAAAACTTTTTTTTCACACGGGTAAAAACAAGCTTCCGCACCATTCAGTTAAATTGACAAATATCAAACCGACCGCCCTCGAGCACTCAAGAAGATTGAACATCGGTCTAAACCGGGTACACTAGCACTGGACGGGTAATCTGCAGTTCACACCGATTCAAGACGAAAAAATTTTGGAAGTCTATTCACCCCTCCCCTCTAGACTTCCACCCTCACAAAACCCGTTCGGGACCTACACAAACCTAAAGTCTAAAGAGGTTGACTCTAACTTTTATTTCATCATCATCACAAAACATAATAAGATTGAGAATTTTCTCCTCTTAAATTTACAGATATTGTTTGGTCTAGACTACTCAGTATCATTCTTGTGATGAACACTTTATTCCCAATATTCATTCATGGAATTACTTTTGCTTCAAAAATATGATTTTCAAGTTTTGTGACTACCAACCTCATGTCATTGACTCATTGCACAAACCTAAATTTTAATCAATATTTCTAAGAAACATTATTAGCACTCCTTTCCTCAAAATCAAACGGTTAGATAATTTCAATTTGACAAAAGTAGGCTTGTAAGTTTTTAATTTACACAAATTTAGGTCTATAAATTTTAAGGTTCCGCAAAAGTAAGCCAATAAGTTTTAAATTTTTGCAAATTTAGGCATGTCGGTTTGAAATTTTTTTTACCTATATTTGCTAAAATAAAAGTTAATGTCCTACTTTTACCAAAAAAAAAAAAGAAAGAAGTTAATGCCCTACTTTTGATAGAAAAAAAAAGGTTAATATCCTATTTTTCCAAATTGAAATTTATTGTTCTTATATCACCACCTCCCCTAAATTTCGGACCTTAAAATAATAATTTACCATAGTTGATCCCCTATGTAAAATTGGCTTGGAAAGGTACACACCAACCGTGGATAGTGATTGACCTTGACTTTTATTTATCGTTATTGGGAAGCAGAAAAATATTGAAAACCGTATAATTTGAAACTTAATTAATGATGTTTGATCTGAAGTTGTGAAGGTCAATCATGAATACTTCCAAAATGGTTCTTGCCTCGAGTACATGACTTTCTGCTTAGTAATAATTAATCTCGTTGCATAACCAAGTCTTTTGATCAATATTTGTTAAAAGCATTACCAACACACACATCTTCAATACCAAACAATAATTAGAGAATCATATAATAAAAATTAAATTTTACAAATATTATATTTCATGATTGACTTTTATATTTTTATTTTATCTATCTATCATTTTATTTATACCGTTACAATATCAAATATTATACACACGACTAAATTTATGAAGTACCTTTTGAACCCATTTAAGAAAAATATGGTTGATGTTAATTTAAAAATATTAATCTATTATTTCAAAAAAAAAATAGCCTAATCAGATTTCAATCTATAACAATAAAAAAAGATGAATTTTTAAATATTTTACATTGAGCTTGGGAATAATGTCTACATAACATAGATGATGATTCCAATACATTACAAATCTAGAGGAATAGTTACATTCAAATGATTGAGAACATAACATACCAACTTTATTTTCCTATCAATATTTAGTCATGAAGAGGCGAAGGATTTTCAATTTCTTAAGTAAAATTTGGAAAATAATCTTCTGAAACCTTTCCACACTCAACACTTAAATTGCCTTTAACTGCATATATTTATATGTTCTTGTCCTTTGAACACATTTAGAGAATGAACGACTAACGTACATATAGACAAAAAATGAGACTGTAATTTTTTTTATTAATTGCATTCACCGTATTGTGTTCATTGACATATATATACATATGAGGATGGTCTATAATGTTATATATATCGAGCTAAATAATAGAAGCTTCTGTCCCTCAATTCTAGTAAGTTATTGTATGTGCAAAAAATCTACCTCGTGTAGAGTTTTCTCTACTTATCACTCATCTTCTTCTTATCCATTTTCTCGCTCATATTTAGGGGGTGTATTCAATTGAGATTCTATTGGATTTTTTTGGACTTTAAATAAAAAGTTTGTGGATTTAGAAAATCCATAGACTCTATGCACAGTTTGGCTGACTTTTTTTTATTGATTTACATAGATTTTTATAGACTTGACAGGATTGTGCAATATACTTTTTTTATTGATTTACATGGATTTCTATAAACTCCGGCGCTGGAACTATTAATGCAAATGTATATGGAACACACATTTATATAAATTTTTTTTATCCAAATTGGTTAGAAAAAATACCAAAATATATTAGTTCCAAAAAAAAATAAATTACTATTCATCATTATTATTCTCATCTTCATTTCCATCACCGTTATACCTCGGCCTCATTTCCCACATAGCATTAAGCAATTTCGTTCTTTGTTGTAGTTAGCTTCCGTACTTGTTTAAATAGAAAAATATTATTTGTTTAAATAGAAAAGTATTACTTGTATAAATAGAAAAATATTACTTGTTTAAAAGAAAAGACACTTGTTTAAAAGAAAAGTATAACTTGTTTAGATGAAAAGTATAACTTATTTAAATAGAAAAGTATTACTAGTGTAAATGAAAAGTATTACTTGTTTAAATAGAAAATTATTATTTGTTTAAATTTAAAAGTATTATTTGTTTAAAAGAAAAGTATTACTTGTTTAAAAGAAAAGTATAACTTGTTTAGATGAAAAGTATAACTTGTTTAAATATAGAAGTATTATTTGTTTAAATGAAAAGTATTACTTGTTTAAATGGAAAAATATTACTTGTTTAAAAAGAAAAGTATTACTTTTTTAAATAGAAAAGTTGGGATTTTCTACGGTCAGGAAACGCTTTGTCATTCCTGACGTTAATAATTCTCTAGTTACCATTAAATTATTGATCCAACGAATGAGATTCATTTTATATGATTGCACTTCACATTAATGCGTTTGCACTTTGCTATACGCAATCACGCTATTAAAAATTTTAAAAAATAATCGAGATATATTCCCAAAAAATTACTGTAGATTAAGGCTTTCGTAATAGTTGTGTTTTTCATTTGATTTGATGAAGGAACAAGAAAGAAAATAGTGTTTATATGGTGGGGACGAAAAAAAGGTATAGAGAGTTAAGTTTGTAGGTTTGTATTTTTTTCCTAAATTAAAATTTTAATATAAGGACATTTGAGTAATTTTATATTTATTTAAAAAAAATTAAATTATTTTGTTTTAGTGCGAAATTAGATTGCTAATGTTGAAAGTAGATGATGTGATAATTTTTTATTGGTTCCCTAACATCAGAAATGACGAGGCTTTTTCTGACGGTAGAAAAGCCCAGAAAAGTATTACTTGTTTAAAAGAAAAGTATAACTTATTTAGATGAAAAATATAACTTGTTTAAATAGAAAAGTATTACTTGTTTAAATAGAAAAATATTACTTGTTTAAGTAGAAAAGTATTACTTGTTTAAGAGAAAAGTATTACTTGTTTAAAAGAAAAACATAACTTGTTTAGATGAAAAGTATAACTTGTTTAAATAGAACAGTATTACTTGTTTAAATGGGAAGTATTACTTGTTTAAATAGAAAAGTATTACTTGTTTAAATAGAAAAATATTACTTGTTTAAAAGAAAAGTATAAATTTTTAAATAGAATAGTATTACTTGTTTAAATGAAAAGTATTACGAAGGTTTTTTTTCTTCTGACCTTTCGTCTTTAGAGTTCTCTAAGAGAATAAGTAGAAATCTCTAGTTGTTAAAAGAGATTTTGGAGAGTGAAATCTGTTTATATTTTTTAAAGAGAATCAAAGAAAATCCATAGAGTATTAAAATCTATAGACTATTGAATACTTAAAGATTTTTTAAAACTTTTTAAAATCCGTATTGAATACCTCAGGATTTTTAAAGACTTTTGAAAATCCGAATTGAATACCCCCAGACTTTGAAAGTCTAAAAAAATCCTACAGACTCCAAAATCAATACACCCCCTTTAGTTTGTGTTCTCCTTGTTGGTTTTTTTTTTATCCAATGCGTAATAAATCATATAAGAGATATATCAAAATTGACATTGTAAGTCATTTTAAACTAATTAATTGAATACTTTTAGTTAAGTTGAAGCAAAATCAATAAGTCATCATAAAATTTGCTAAAACTTAATGCTAAAATTTGTAGAGCTAAACTATCTAGTTTTATGTTGTACATTTAATTAAGTTTTAAACTTTAGTTTTTAATCGAGTAAAAAATATAATAAATATAATTCTCCACATAAGAGAAAATATATATTTTTATATGACATAGAGTATTTTAATACTAAATAGCAAATAAAATGGTCTACTTTTGCCAAAATAAAAAAGTTAATGTCCTAATTTTGAAAAAAAAAAGAAAAAGAAAAAGAAGGTAATGTTCTACCTTATACCATGTTTGAAATTAACCAATATTCATTCCAATATTTTTATGTCAAATATATTATTCCAACTTTATGTACGTATGAGGAAACTTTAATATCCAGCACTTCCCATTTATCAAAACTAATCGTCTGCCGATTAAATATTATTTACACATTATTTGTTCTTACAATTATGTATTTAATTAATTATCAATAATGAAATATTGAATTTTATAACACACATATATATAGTATTATTATTGTAATAATTCATTATTTTTTATAACAACATTCACACTTGTACTTAAATAAAGTCATGATTTGTTTATCATAAAATATTATTTGATAGAAGAATTTTAAAGGTTAAAATAATTTTATTCGACAAAACCACATCACTTAATTGTTCATTTGGTCAACTAACTACCATCCAAATAATTCACTATATATTGAGTATGAATTTTAATTGCATCAATTAAACATTTATTATTAAACGATTAAGAGTTTCATCATATTTGTAATATCTATTCATTAATTATATACAAATTTCATTATATACTGTTTTTTTTTACTACATAAATTTAGCACAACTAATACTGATGAGCTTTAATTAAAACTAACAAAAAAATATATTACTAATGATGTTATACACTGTTAATCATTTTTTATAGAGTTTTTGCGTCTCCGGAGAACGTGGAGAGTAGTTACTTTTTTCTAGGGTTAGTGTTTGGGTTTTTTACCCTTTTGTTTACTGTTTTTTACGCTGATTTTGATGGAAATCTTTCTTCTCCTTGATTATTATTCGTTCTTTATTCATTCTAATTGATTTTTTCTGCCTTTCATTCCTTTTTGGCGTTTTGTCTTGTGTGTTTTGGTGGTTCCAGTCGCTTTTTTCGGTCTCTGTGACGGTTTGTTTCTAGTGCATTGTTGCTTCTTTGTTTTTGTGCTTCTCTACAGGTATCAACGTTTTATCCATATCCTTCCCTTGTCGTTTGTGGTACGCAGGTATGGCGGATAGTCATGATGAGGAGGATGCAGTTGTGGTGTTGGGGAGTGGGGGGTTTCGTAACCGCCAATCGTTCTGTTTGGTGGGCAAGCTTTTCTCGGGCAAACCCACGAACATGTTTGTGTTGAGGGAGGTGATGACGAAGTCGTTTAGGGCGAAGGGGAAGGTAACAGTGAGAGAATGGGGAAAGGGGTTGACCTGGTGCGAGCTTATGACCTGCCCGTTGATTTTCACACGGATACAGCCTTGATAGCGGTGGCGGCCAAGGCGGGGAGACTAGAGTGTTACGTTTCGCCATCGGAATATGACTACAGTGATTTTGTTCGGTTTAGGGTGGCTGTGGATATAACAAAACCTCTAGTCCGGGGCACCTATGTGAGAAGTGATGGAGATCAAATGTGTATCCCCTTCAAATATGAATCATTGCCTTCTTACTGCTACTGTTGTGGGGTAGTTGGTCATTTCTTTAAGAATTGTGAGGCCTATGATCGGAATGATGACCACGATCCTGCTGAGATGAAGTTTGGTACGGGCCTAAAAGCCCCGTTGCATAAACTCCAAAGGGGAGATAAGATTCCAACTCCGGTCGTGTTTGAGGGACAGTCCCTGAAGGGTATACCGGCAGCCAAAACACCCAACCAACCTGCTTTGAACCAAACCCGTGCACTTCACCAAACAGCCAATGTTTTGAGCCAATCCCAGACAAGTAATACACCGAACCATACCTCCACCCATAACACCATACCAACCCCTGAACCTGCCCAACGACCCTCTATTACCCAAAATGCGGCCTTTCCACCGCTTGTTAACCCTGCCACCGCACCCGATGCATGCGCGGGTGTTGATCCCGATGGAGCGTGTCTTCGAACGATTAAGCAGGGATTTAGGTCCAACTTTTGAGGAGATTAATCTGATAGCGACAACAATGGGGAGTGTGATGAATCTCAAAATTGACATGGTGGCCCGTACTACTCCTGCTCCGGATGCATCTGTTTCTCCTGCTATGCTACGTCCTGCAACTATTATAGAGGGTGATGGTACTCTGGAACTTGGGGCAAAGGAACAGGCGATGGTGGTGGGTGCTAGGAAGCGGTGTTGGAAGAGGGAGGCTCGGGCTAAAAAGCCTGGGGTCAGGGAGGAAACACTGGGGGTGGTGGATGCATGTAGTGGGACGAGGAAGAGAGGGGGTGGTTTTGAGGAGAGGGAGGATGAGGAACGAAGGAAGAGAGGGAAGGTGGGAGTTCTTTTTTCTGATTTATCGGCGGAGGCTGCGGAGAAGCAGTCCCACCGGGACCAATGAGTTGTCTAGGATGGAACTGTCGTGGGCTTGGGAACCTGCGACGAGTTCCGGTACTGAAAAAGGAGATAATCCTTAAAGATCCCGAGTTCGTGTTTTTGTGTGAAACAAAGCTTTTGGTTACGGAATTGGAGGGTGTTGTACGTAAGTTGGGGTTAGAGAGGTTCTATGGAGTTGATTGTGAGGTTGGGGGTGGGGGTAGTAGGGGGGGTCTGGCAATCTGTTGGAGGCAAGAGTGTGATCTTCATGTTCTATCTTCATCATCAAATCATATTGATGTGAGGGTGGGGCCAGAGGGGGGGTGGTGAGAGCTGGAGATTTACGGGGATTTATGGGTGGCCTGAGGAGGGTTCTAAGTGGCGGACGTTGAAATTATTGAGGGAGTTGAAGGGTGATGTTGGAGTTCCCTGGTTGTGCATGGGGGATTTCAATGAAATTATGTTCGATTATGAGAAAATGGGTGGTGTGCGGAGGAGGGAGGCTCGGATGAGGGAGTTTAGAGATTGTGTGGATGAGTGTGGCCTGTTTGATTTTGGGTTTTACAGGGCTGAAGTTTACTTGGACTAATGGAAGGGGAGACATAATGTCCAGGAAAGACTTCATAGGGCATTGGCTAATTCGTTGTGGATATCAAAATTCCCGGACTACTGCATTACCCACTTAACACGAGTGTTGTCTGACCATTGTCCGGTGTTGGTTGACTGGAGAAGAAGAGTTGTGAGGGAAATGAGGCGAAGGCCGAAGCTGTTCCGATTTGAAAAACATTGGCTACAGGAGGAGGAAGTGAGAGAGGTGGTTGCTAGATCGTGGGGGTACAGGGGTGCATGATTCAGTAACGGGGTTGCGGGATTTGGTTAGTAATTGTGGACGAGAATTGCAATGTTGGGACAATACTTTTTTCGGGGACCTACCACGTGAAATTGATCGCTGCAAGCGAAATTTGGAGAGTTTCAAAGCCAAACCCCAACAGAGGAAAGTTGTCAAGCAGCGCGGTCGATGGAGAATAGGGTGGGGGCCTTACTCAGGAAGGAAGAGGTGTTTTGGTACCAACATCTAGGGTGAACTGGATGAATGATGGGGACAAAAATACGGGGTTTTTCCATAAAATTGCTAGTGGGAGATGAAGACGAAACCACATAGCCACCATTACTGATGATGACGGGATTGTGTGGGATGAGGAGGAGGATATTGAGAAGGTGTTCTTGGGGTATTTTGCCAAATTGTTTGCTGCTCGGGAGGTGTTGGATATGGATGAGGTTGTTGATGCGGTGGAGTGCAGAGTAACAACTGAGATGCAACAGGCAATAGGACAGCCTTTCACGGAGGACGAGGTAGTGGCCGCCATCTCACAGATGAAAGCGGCCAAGTCTCCGGGACCCGATGGTATGTCTGCAATTTTTTATCAAACGTTTTGGCATATTGTTGGTCCTGATGTTATTCGTGCTTCTCTTGATGTGCTTAATAATAATGTGTCTCCTGCTGCTCTTAATCATACCCATATTGTGCTTATTCCAAAAAAGAAGAAACCCTTGTCGCCTTTGGACTTTCGGCCTATTAGTTTATGTAATGTGTCCTTTAAGATCATTACAAAAACTATAGCCAATCGTTTGAAGTCTTTTCTGCCTGCTATCATTAACCCGTGTCAATCTGCCTTTGTCCCTGGCCGTCTTATTACTGATAATGCTCTTTTAACTTTTGAGATTTTCCATCACATGAAGCTGAATAAAGCAGTTACTAAGGGGTCCTTTGCATTTAAGTTGGATATGAGTAAGGCTTATGAAAGGGTGGAGTGGGGTTTCCTGGAGAGGGTGATGCTTAAAATGGGGTTGGATAGGGGGCTTGTGTGCACTATTATGAAATGTGTGTCCACTGTTTCTTTTTCTGTTCTATTAATGGTTTTCCTTCGTCGGCTTTCTCCCCTTCAAGGGGGATACGACAGGGGGATCCGTTATCACCATACCTCTTTTTGTTTTGTGCAGAGGCTCTTTCGGCCTTGATTCGACGGAATGTGGAGTGTCGGACGTTGCATGGAGTGCGGGTTTGTAGGCGGGAGCCGACCATTTCCCACCTTCTGTTTGCAGATGATAGCATCATTTTTGGGAGGGCAAATCTGGAAGAGATAAGGGGGGTAAGGAGGGTGCTGGAAGTCTATGAGTGTGCGTCTGGCCAGGAGATTAACTTGAGTAAGTCGGACATTGCTTTTAGTGGAGGGATAAGTGATGAGTGGGCGGAGAGTTTGGCGGGGGAGATGGGTGTCAGGAGGGTTGACCAATTGGGGGTGTACTTGGGGCTCCCGATGAGGGTGGGACGGTCACGGGAAGCGGTGTTTCGGTGTTTGGTGGGGCGGGTGGAGAAAAAATTGAAAGACTGGAAAGGCCAAATCTTGTCAAGTGCGGGAAAGCTGACTTTGGTAAAGGCGGTGGCGCAAGCAATACCAACGTACTTGATGAGCTGTTTCAAAATTCCGATGGGTGTAGTGGAGAGGATTCAAGGGGCTGTGGTGCGACTTTTATGGGGGCAGAGAGGGGAGGAAAAGAGAATTCACTTACTAGCTTGGGAAAAATTATGCGAACCAAAACGGGAGGGCGGATTGGGAATTCGGAATTTGCTGGTCCTTAATAGAGCGATGTTGGCGAAACAAGGATGGCGGCTTCTTCAAGATGATACGTCCTTGCTAGCACAAACCTTGAAAGCTCGATGTTACCGGAATACTTATTTCCAGGAGGCTGGTGAGGGTTCGAATCCTAGCTATACGTGGCAGAGTTTGCTGGAGGGCCGTGAGCTGCTGGAGAGTGGTTTGAGGTGGAGGATAGGGGACGGAAGGAGTGTTAAAGTGTGGGGAGAACCGTGGCTAATGAGTGATAGTGTAAACTCGCGGTTGGTGGTTGGGGAAGAAACGCAGAATAGAGATATGATGGTGGGAGAGCTGATGAGGGAGGGTAGGATGGAATGGGACTCGGAGAAGGTCGATACTATGTTTACCCAGGAAATAGCCAAACAAATTTATGCAATACCGTTGCGGAGGTGTGTGAGTCCGGATGTGCTGTACTGGAGGTGGGCGAAGAATGGGATTTACTCGGTGAAAACAGTATACTCGAGTGCAATGAGCGAAGGCCGAGGGACTGTGGTGGGAGACCGATGGAAGTGGGTGTGGAAGTTGGGTGTAACGCCGCGAATACAGCTGTTCCTATGGAGATTGCTTTGGGAAATTCTCCCGTCAAAAATCAACTTAGTGGGCAGGTTTGTAGATGTCGACCCGGTGTGCATGAGATGTGGAGTTGAAATGGAGACGGCGGAGCATGCTTTACGTGATTGCAGTTGGACTGCCGATTGTCTTCTCGGATGATACGATGCCGGAGTGGGTGAGCCGAATGAAGGACCGGCTGGGGGACAATTTTGACATGTTTATTGTGACGATATGGTGTTTGTGGAATGAAAGGAATGGTCTGGTATTCAATAACCGAAGACGGGTGGCGTGGGTGGTTGTCGGGGGGATACAGGCTTTGGTGAATGAGATGAAAGTGTTGGCGAAAGGAGGGAGGAACAGGGTGGCGAGGGATTGCGCGAGCTGGGAGGTGCCGCCTGCAGGTTTCTTGAAGGTCAATGTGGTCGGCCGAATTTATTTTATTTTGGTACAATTGTTGATGATATCCGTAGGATTGCCGATTATTTTGAGTGTGTTTAACTTTACTTGGGTTAGGCGATCAGGGAATTGTGTTGCTCATAAGTTAGCGGGTTTTAGTTTTCATTGCTCGGAGTCTTTCTTCTCCGAGGTGATTCCTGTTTGTTTTGACTCTCTGGTTGCAGCCGATTTGGCTACGTAATATATTATTTCCCTTTTCTGTCAATTTTTTTTTTGGATATTTTGTAACAACATTGATGAAACACGTTTATATAAATAATAATTTTGAAACCTACAAATACACGTCACTTAATTGATTATTTGCTAAACTTATCACTATCCAAAAAATTCTGCTTTTACAATTACTCAATTGATGAGGTTCATTATCTTTATAAAGTATAAATCTTAAATGTTAATTTAGACAATTAATATAAACACCATATTTTTTGGAATTTATTGAGACAAATTAAGAATAAATACGGGATACAATTATGAAAAAACTTAACCCCGAAATTTTAAAAAAATAAATTGTACAATTCGAATAAATTAAAAAATTACATATTTGTGTATTTCGTAAATAATAAAAAATAAAACTAAAATTTGGTCAACTAAGAACTATCCCAGAATATCGAGATATATTTAATTCAATTTTTAAATACATCAATTACACAATTGAAAAAGTGCGTCATCTATGTAAATGTGTATCAAAAGTGTTAATTAAGTCAATTACCAAAATTTTTGCTTTTTATTGAGACAAATTAAAAAATAAATTTCTTATCATATTTGTGAAGAAAATACGTAATAAATATTAGGAAAAAAAATGATATTTTCAAATGTTTCAGTTTGACTCAGGAATACGTATTACTTTTTAAAGTGTATAAAAGAGAAAAGTCCTCTAGCATAATTGAGTTTATAAGTATTAGGAGTACTTTTTTACGTCTAAAATTATATTTATAAATCTAAATTAAAAATGATTGACATGATTATAAAATGTGATTGGTTTTTCATTTTATATAAATCTATTATTAATTATATCTTAATTTATGCATTCTGTCAAATTTTTACTATCTAAAAAAATCAACTAAGCCGAATTTTTACTATCAAATTTGAAAAAATAATAAATATGTGGAGTTGATGTATTAGTTAATACACATTTAAATAAGTAATTATGACATAGACTATGTATTAGCCTAATTAACGGGACATGTTTCTTGTCATATATACATTATTAGACTATTTTAAAACTTCTTGCCATATTATCATAGTAATAAATATTCTCCTAAAATTTTAAATATAGAAAAATATATCATAAATTGTTTTAAAAAAAGTATATATATATATACCATAAATTAATAATAATAAATCTTCTCCTAAAAACTATATTGTTCTTTTAAACACATAATTTTCTATAGATCTTTATTAATTGCCGTTAGTTAACATACAATAATCAATCTTCACTAATTAGTTAAGTTGAATGATTTTAGAAAGTCTGATCTTCAATAAGTACCGTTAATTAAAATATATAAATTTGATTTACTGGTCCAATTACATTTGATTATTTGAGTAAAAGAGGAATTTTTCTAATTCTATATGAATTATACATACACCGTGAAATGATAATTCGAGATCAGACTCAGTTTTACCATTATGGCTGACAAATGCAATAATTAAAATTAAACGAAATCTACATTAATTTTTTAAGTTGATTAGTTTTTTTTTTTTTTACTGGAAGTTGGATAATTAATAGTGAGTGATTTCAGGAAAATATAACTTTTAATAATACACAAATACTGCAATTGAACTACAATATAATTTCCTTTAATCTTAATAATTTACATTGATTTAACATTAGATGTAACGAAATGCAACAATAATTTATGAAATTTTTACAATAATCTTCACATCAGATCGATATAAATATAATCTTGCTCTCATCTTCTTAGTAGAAAAATATGATCTTCATATAACATCATTCTTATCGACATGTAATATTCTCAATTTTTATTCAACCTGCAAAAAATATATATAAAAATTAAATAAGCTTGGTAGTCTAACATAAATAAGAAATCATGAAATATTATGAGAAAAAATCTATTGATCGAGAAATATTGTGAAAAGAAATATGTAAATAACAATAATAAAATACATAATGAATAAGAAAAAAAAATGAATGAAATAAGAAGAACAACAAAAACACATAATGAAACCAAGCAATTACCTGGAAAAAAAATGATATATGAATGATATAAGAACAATTTAATGGTTGAAATAATAAAAGATCCAATCAAAATAAGATCAGGGATTATAGAGGATACCGTATGGAAAGCAGATGAAGGAGAGAAAATGAAGAGAAATTGCAGGCATATGAGAATGAGAAAAATGAATGAGAGAGATCCCAATTTATAGGATATAGAAGACAAAATCAATGGTTGAGATTAAAATAACACTCTAAATTAATGAGATTAGAGATATTTGAAATAGAAGAATATGACTTTGCCACATCATTGCCACATCATTTTATGACTTGCCACATTATTTTATGACTTGCCACATCATCTTATGAAGATTTTGCATTATAGAGATTATAGATAAATCTACAAACTACAAAAACTTTTTTGAGATTACTTTCTTGGGTGTTTCTTATAGCAGTCAGAGTGTCGTACTGACTGTCAGTAGTCAATTAATCTGAGCCATTAGATCTAAAATTCAATGGATTAAATCTAATGACCCTGCTACTTGTTGTACTGCGTGTCGTACTAATTCTCGTATTGCATCGTACTATCTATCGATTTATGTAGTACTGTCGTATTGTTATAATAACTTTAATTTAAAAATATAATTTTAAAATTACCAATTTATCCTTATATAATTTACAATAAAAATCTATATTAATTTAAATCATTAATTATCTAGGGTTCAATACAAGAGTTCTTTAGTTTATTTGTCTTCTTCCTCTTCCCCACCCACTCGCTCGGGTTCAGATCTCAGACGCGGCATCTCCGTCCCTTCCTCGCCTCGCCGGCAGCCGTATCGGTGAGCCCTTCGTTGTCTCTCTCTGTCGGTCTCTCAATCTCTCGATCTGAAATTATTTCAGGCAAATTTTTCTTTTCCTCCATCCGCTCTATTTCATGTTCCAAAATTATTTTTTTGTGTATTCAATTTTGCATCTATATGCCATTTTCTTGCCTTTTCTGTAATTTATTTTGTTATTGAGCTCTGTGCTGATTGTGGCTTGTGTTATGGCAAGTTGTTTGGTGTATTAGCAATTTATCATACGTGATTCTTATGTTAAGGTGCTAAGTTTGTGATTTGAGTTCCTTTATTCCTCATATCGGTAAGCTTTTGCGATGACTAGTGTTTTTTCTTTGTTTTGTCTTAATTATTTCTTGCTTCATAGCTCCTACTATAAACATCTAATATGTGGGAGTTTAGAGTGGTTTTAATTAATGCCTTGTTGGTTCTTACATCTTCTTTTGACATGTGATTTTCTTATTCAATGCATCTACAGTTGTATGCGGAGTTTAATGCAGTTTTGGTCCTACAGGACACGGCACCTCACGGTTTTGATCCCAATATTTTCAATTTTGGTCCCATGAGAGAATTTTTTTACCCTTTTGGTCCCACCTATGGGACCAAAAGTGTTAACGGGGGGACCATGTAAAATTTTTTGACGATGGGAACAAAACTGCATTAAACTCGTTGTATGTGACAACGTTATTTAGTTTTATCTTCTTGAACTCTAGTTTAGAAATATGGCCATTTTTTTCTTGATGCAATAGCCATGTTACTTGACGATATTTCAATGCTGAAGAGTAGAATCTCATTAGTCTCTTTTTTTCCAAGTCATATGCAGAAGATGGAGAGCGCCTTTTACTGTAACTTCCTCTCCGAAGGTAAGAAAGCGTATACAAATGCATGATTTATTGAGAGGAAAAACAGTGTAGGCAATAGTATATTGGTAATTCTAGAAATAAATTACCTTATATTAGACCTCATCTTTAATACTCGCATTTGCTTGTGTCTGATGCTATCTGGTAGGAAGCTCCTAATGATTCTAAATTGTCATTAACATTGTTCTGTAGGTGTTGATTCAAGAACTAGTTGTGATGCTTTAAAGTTGATATATACCACTTCTTACAGCTTGAGCCAAAAATTGTTGGTATCTTGTTTTATATACTTAAAACATGTTAGTAATGCAAAAATTGTTCCCCCCTATATATAGTTTTTGGAGTGTTAACGGAGTTTCTTACTTGTGTCTGTTGAAAAAAAGGGTTGGCTAGGCAGTTCCTTGATGCCATATTTTTCTTGATGGTTATTAGAATCTTCAATTTGCAGGTTGATGCCGATTGGTGTAGTTGATAGGCTATGGCAGAAAAAGAAAGTCGAACTACAACAACAATAATTTCTTCTCATCAGTTTGCCTCATTTCAAGCAGTTGAATTTGTTATTATGTTATTTTTTTGCAGTAATTTATCACTATAAAAATCAACGTTTCTGAAAGAGATTGATATAATTCTTCTAAAACAAGTTGAGTATTTCTGAAAGCTTACTTATCTTATTTGTTCTTCAAAGCTTATTTTAAGCTTAGTGATATATACAGAGATTTTGTGATAAGGTTATTTGTGAATAAATTTTGAATAACATAGTTCTTAGAACCCAACTTGGCTGGCAATGCAAGTGTAGAATGTGTAATATTATTGCATAAAAAGTTATATTTAAGTATAAAAAAGAGTAGCGAACTAACAAGGTTGATTATAAAAAATATTGTTGAATTGTATGCCATATTTTGAATGTTATTAAATTGTATTACCTTGATCTAGATCGCAATTTCTTTACCAATATTTAATTTGTCATTTTAGAAAGAGTGGATGATATGTCACAAGTGTTCATAATAATATCCACTACGTTATAATGACACATGTGTCGTCATTACAATTTCTTGTGATTTTAAGCCTATATTTATATTGTCAGGTACCTTTGTTATGTTCAGAATAGGAAAAAAAATCATCAAATTATGAGAATTGTGAATTCACAGTTATAAGAATCCATAACGACATGCAATTCATTATAACGACACCTATGTCATTATTACAATTTTTAGTGATTTCAAACCTTATTTTATGTTTGTCATATATTTTTTATGTTCAAAATAGTTAAAAAACATTGATGAATTCATAGTTATAAGTGTCTCTGACGAAATGTATTCCTTACAACAACACCTATATTGTTATTGTGGTATATAGCAAATTCAAATCCTTGTTGATGTTGTCACGTGCTATTTTACGTCAAAATATTTTAAAGCACATGAAGACAAGATATTGATGAATTTCCTGTAGAGAACATGATAAGGTGAAAAAATCATGACATCAGCAATGATGAATTTGCCCACCTTATCATGTTCTCTACTATTAATCGTAGTAACGAGCATGTAATAGTGGACGAATGATGGATATACATTCGTTAATATCCATAATGACACACATTTCATTCTAATGTCATACGAGTCATTAATCTAATTCTTAATTAGTTTAATGTCTTTATTTATATTTTTTATCCGCATTTTATATCTTAATCATAGTAACAAACACGTGATGGTAGACGATTGATGAATATATAGTCGTTAGTGCTCATGACAACATGCATTTTATTATAATATCATACGAGTCATTGATCCATTTTCTAATGTTTTTAAGAATTTATTTATGTCTTTATCCGCATTTTATATTTTGATCGTAGTAATGAGCACGTGATGGTGGATTAATGATGAATATACAATCGTAACATAATGTCATGTGTTCCGTTACAACGTTATAGAAGTTCTTATTTTGTTATCAAATATCTTGATATCTTTATTAAATAGTATTAATTGTGTATCAACTGCGGTGTTCCTCAAGAATTTCATTATGATACGGGTAGGATTCAAATTTCATCAATCAATGTATCTCTCTTCAAATACAGTTACTCTTCCAAACCTTACAATATCTTAAAAGTCTATATAGTCAACTTCAAGAAAGAGTTGATTTACATTTTTGTCATGCTTTCTACTATTTGAACTTTTACACATGGTAAATGCCAATTACAACTACAATCTAACCCAATTCTGCGGCTTAAGCATGTCCAAGCATGTCTAACCTAATATCGTCTTTTTTAGGAAATAACACCATGGAGTGGGTAATCAATTAGGAACCTCGAGAAGGCATAAACTATTCCCATTAATACTTGGACAAAAGAACTTGGAAAACATCTTTTTCAATTTTTGTGTCATCTTCACATCTAATGACATAATGAAATGTCTAACTAAAATATCGTAACATGATCAGATATAGCAATAGTCCATAGCACGAACTATTTTTAAACAAAATAAATAACACTTATACATTTTGTAAGCAAAAGAGTTAGATATATTGTTTTCAAGCTGCAGGCATGTTCCCAATTCTTGGTGCTAACATTTATGGTCAACTCATATCAAGCGAGATAAACATTTCTCTCAAATTCAGCAGCACTTGAATCTAAATATGTCATACAACTTGTATTGTTATTTCCAAAAACCTGAAACTCAAAAGGAATTCATCTTGCAAAGCTTCTGCAATTTCAGGAGTAGCAACCATTGTCCAGGGAGATTGCATTTCATTATTTTGAGCAACCATTTGGTCTTGCCAAGTGCTTAGAAAGGCTTTTCTTTGGTAATTGTTGTCTCAACTGATCAACAAATAGCAGAAGCTCCTGACAAAGAGGATCAAGTAACAAAACTTCTTCAACAGTAACTATTTCTCTTATAAATGTCAAGTTAACAATCATGGCTTTAAAGAAAATGTTTTAGACAATTATCTTGATAACGACATATGCCTCATCGAAGATTAATATCCCTCAATATCTTGTGCCATAAACTAATAAGATAATACGGAGCGCAGATTTAAACAAGTTATGCCATAATAACAAACAAGTTTTGTGAAGCCATTGAAGAATAAAATTATACATTTATCATGATAGGAAAATATAGAAAGTAAATCTACAGGGATGACCTGAAACGAACAAGAAATAGTTATTGAGATGTGAGTATATACTCTATGAGTTTCTGCATAGAAGAAATAACTGTACAGGAAATGTAAGCACCTACATTAGCCCCTAAACAATTAATTAGATTCATTAAGTAATCTAACTACTAAGAACAAGGAAATGTAAGCACCTAGATTAGCCCCTAAACAATTAATTAGATTCATTAAGAAATCCTAACCACTAAGAACATGTATTTGGAGAATGACGTTTATGGCTTAAGGATGTGTAATTTGAAAAGCAATCAATTCTATAAAATAATGGGGAAAAAATAATTAAGATTCCAGGATTGTTCAATATGATACATCAAAGAGAACACCAAACAAAGAGAAAGTAACCATATCGACTGCAATATACCATTAATTTTTTATTGGCAGAAACATAGACAGAAAACCTAAACAAGAGATAACTATATCACTCTACACAAATTCGTAATCGACTGAGCCGAATGAGAGAAAGAGGTGGTGGAAGAGGTGGCAGCGTCGATGGCTAATAGTGGCATGGTGGAAGAGGTGGCGGTGGCGACGGCTTGCTGGTGGAGGAAAAAATTGCTCAGGCGACGGCGATGGCTTAGTGCGCCCGTCAATCTCTTTTTTTCTTTCGAAGGTTTTGAGAGAATTGAGGGAAGAAGATGTATGAATTTTATTTAATCAAATTTCATCTTTTGGATTAAGCTATTAAATTTTCTAATATTTTCAAATAATTTGAAAAAGGGATATGATGGTAAATTAAAAAATATAATTTAAAGATATTAAATAAGTACAACATGTGACAGGTTAGTACGACAGAGTACGACGTCATGTAGCGCGGTTGTAGAGCCTGACTGTTATCAGTACGACACCCTGACTGACGTAAGAAACACCATACTTTCAACTATAAATTGACTATTGTACTCTTTCAGCAACTTCAAACCGTCACTCCTCCCTTTTTCTCTCACACCCACTCCAAATTTCAGAAAACATAACCATCTTCACCACCCACCCACTCCAAATTCACTCTCAAAATTCAAAATTCATTTTGAAACAAAATTTTAAACGAAAAATATGACTTTTTTTACACAATCTATGATATATGTTTTGCACATATAACTTTTTCAAAAATCACAGTTGAACACGTGTAGAACAATAATTGAACAAACACACAACATTTACTGTTCTGTTCAGAAAAAAACTGAATAAACAAACATTTTTTACTGTTTTGTGCAGAAAGATACCGCACATTTGCAGAAACACACATTTGCATAAATTATTATCATCATTTCAGTTTGAATCCAAATTCCCAATACATTTTATTCCTTCTTCGTTTCAGAATTTGGAATTTACAAATCTAAAATTGAATTTCACATATCTTAATTTTATAGATCTAAACAAAAAATTACAGATCTGCAAAAAACTGAACAAACACACATTTTTTTACTATTTTGTGTAGAAAAATACCGCCCATTTGCAGAAATCATTGTCTTCATTTCATTTTGAATCCAAAATCCTAATACATTATATTCCTTTTTGTAATAAAACATTTGAGATTACAAATCTAAAATTGAATTTCACATAGCTAAAATTTACAGATCTAAACAAAAAAAATTACAGATCTGCACTCTACGCTTGAAATTGGCGTTGACGATGGGCATAGAGAAAGTAGAGAAAGTGGCGGTGGTGGCTGCGATGAAAATTTTTAGCGTAGGTAGGACAATTAAATGTTTTGTTTAATCTAATTTCAAATTTAGGTGTGCGGTTCAAGATGAGGGCAAAGTTGTTCATTTAATAAAACTTTGTAAGTATTAGTAACTAGTTTAATGCCCACGTATTACGCGGTTCTTTAATTAAAAAAATATTTTCATTAAATAATATATTTGATAATTATAAATATAAATATATACATAAATACATTAAATATAAATTAATAATTATGTAAAGTGTATATTAATAACTTTGCTTAAACCTTGGAATAAATTATTATGTCAAATATTAATTATCTCTTTTAATATGAAAGTTGAAACCTGCAAATTAAAACAAAATAAATCGATTAAAATTTTTTTTATTTTAAAAATGAAATAAAGTTTAAAAAATATTAATATATTAATTAATATGTATTAATAAAAAAAATAAATGAATTATAATATAAAATATTTTATTACATAAAATAAATTAAAATATACATAAGAACAATAATAAAATAAAATTAATCATTAAAGAATTAAGTCAAAATAAATATTATTCACATTAACATAAAATATATTTAAATTGAATATTTTATTTATATTAAATTAAGTCAAAATAAAAATTAACTAAACAAAAATAAATGAAGTATATAATAAAGTTAAATAAACAAAATATAAATAATAAATATTAATTACACATTTTATAACATTCACACATACTTTAAATACCTAAATAATTAGAAAATAATTATATTGTGACATGTCATCATTATCTATAAATTAAATTCATTATTTACTTTTTACATAATTCTCATTTTTTAATTAGACGACACATCATCGAAATTAACAATAATGCGATACATAAGAAGTAGAAATTTCATATAAGTTGGTTGAGGGATGTTTTCAAAATCGATGTAGGATAAAAAAAAATTAGATATAAAATAAAGGTTAATACAAAGAAGTTAAATGCTCAATAAAATAAATATTCGAGATATTTAAAAATTTGTAGATAAACTTAGTTTCTCTAAGTAACATAAATATAATGATTCAAACTTTAGTTATTGTAATTTTTTTTATTAAAGTACATATTAAAATGTCACATGGATGTCACATATTACTACAAATCAATAAAAAAACAACACATCAATACAATAAAATGTAACCTCTCATCCAAATTAATCTCAAGATGACACATCATCCAAATTAACCACAAGATGACACATCATCCAAATTAACCACAAGATGACACATCATCAAAAAAACTCTCTATTAGTATATAGAGGAATGAGTTGATATACTGTGAAACTTGTTCACCGCAAAATTGTTTTTTTTTTAATAGACATACTCTTTAGTAATATAAGTCACACCCTTCAGTTATCACTACGACACTCTTTGCTATAATATAAGTCACATCCTTCACTTTTATGAATAATACTCTTTATAGTAAAACGTCACACCTTTTATGGTAAAAAAATATACTCTTTAGTAATATAAGTCACACTTCTTAACCAGTTTCACCGTGAAACTTGTTCACACTATATTTTGCCTAGAGGGATTACCACTTTTTATTTGTAGCTTTTAGATTTTTTAGTCAAATTCATGTAGTCCTTAGCAATAATCCATTCGGGGAAGTTTTCTGAGGGAGGGAAATTTTTTAATTTTTTTTATATTACTTATTGAATATATGCATATAATACAAATATATATAATGGAGTATAAAATATAATTTAAAAAAAATTAATTTCCCCAATCAATTTTTTTTCAAATTTTCCATTTCTTTTTTCATACATTTTTTGAAGTCTACTTTCTACAGTCTTTAGAAAATTTAAATATTTGGTATTTAATTATTTAAAATTCTGAAATAATTTTTTCCATTTATTTTAGAAAATTTTAAAATATATTTTTTATTCTACTAGACATTTGAAAATATATTAAACTCCTGGAATATTTTTTTATTTTTCATATTTTCTATTAATGTTAAAGAATTTTTAATTTTAGAATTATTGAAATAATTAACACTACATATTTTGGTCGGAAAGAAAACATAAACCCATCACAAAATGCCACATGGATAGAAAAAGTAAAAAAATTGTCACATATGTTGTGACCAATTTGGTTACTTGGTGTAGGCCTGTAGCAAATAATAGGACCAAAAACTGACCTTGTAGTCAAAGTTTGTAGTCAAAGTGGCTTAGCTCATGTGGTTAGAGCACCACTACCTAGGTCAAGAGGTCCTGAGTTCGAGAAACGCTGTCCCCCCTTTAATGGGATTTAAGTGAAATTTTTCATCTTCTTTGAGTATTCTCCGCCCTGTATGAGTTTGTTGCAGCGAGTGCAGAAGCAATTTGCGGAGCCAGTCAAAGAAAGAAAGATGCGCTGCAGACGATTGTAGGACACAATATATGTGCCACGACGTGAGGCGGATAATGCCTTAGTTCGGGCTTAGTCCATATACCACGAGCTCATATCCAGGGTCGCTCTCAGTTTAGCGGAATTTGCGTCATCCTCCTCCGATCCTCACGCTTGGTTCGAGGCAGGTCTTCCCCTGAGTTGGGTTTAAAGAATTAGCTTAGCTAGATAGATTATTTGTTCTAGTTGAGTTGTACTCTTCTTGTAAAAAAAAATAAAAAAAATGACCTTGTACAATTTAATGAACCAAAATCAAGAAGTGAAAACAGAGTGGACCATTTAAAAAAAAGGGATAAACTTAGTTGCCTGAAAAATTACGTCCCTCTTTTTTGTTTCTCACAGATTCACCAGGAGTAGCAGACATATGATTGATTTCGAATTGGAAAACATATTTTTAAAAATTAAAATATGTATATTATAAATATTATCAACTAAAATTTTATAGGCTCAGAAGTCTCATACTAGGATGGATTGAGTACAAGACAAACGATGATTTGCATATGAAACAAGAGTTCGAAATGGCTCCAAACAAACATGCCCTATTAATCAAATTAACATGTCCTATTGATCAAATTCCTCCCATGAACGAATTTCAAATCCAACCAAATAATCTACGATTTAATTCAAAGTAGTAAGAGTGTAATTAGTTATACATTCACATCAAAACACAAATAGATTCAGAAAAAAATGTTCTAAATACAAACATTAAGTCGTAGTTGTCCCCAACGGAAAGAGCATCAGTACCAAATAGCCATGCATACATAAAAAGGCAACAGGAAACATTGTGATGGCTAAATAAACGAAGAAAGTAGTCTACCCAAACCTTACAACTATAGCGGAGATGTCATCTGTGCTCTTCCTGGCAAGTGCCTCTTCAATAAGATGTTTAGCTGCCGATTTTGCATCTTTGATATGCCGTATGCTATTAACCGCCTCTTGATTCGACATAACCTGTGTATCAACTCCATTAATTGACCAAACTTATAGTCGCGAAAGTTTAATTATTTTCATTTTTTAAGATGAAAACCTTACCATCCAAACGCCGTCACTGGCCATGATTAAATATTCAGTTTCCTCATCTATAATCTCAACAACCACATGGGGTTCTGAACTAAGATGCTCCTTGATGCTTTTATCGCCAAATGCCCTAGCTACTGCTAGTTGTCCATCCACACGCGACACATCACCTATTACCAACGAAACAACTTAAGCATGAACGATCGATGGGATAGCAACATAATTAAGCAAATACTTGTATGCACCATTTGCAATATGCTACTCAAGTTCAATTTTAAATGATATTATTATACTAAAATGTATTAGTTGGTATCACTGAAAAGTATTACTTGTTTCAATTGAACGGTATTAGTTGTGCAACACCTAAGTGTTGCTTTAAAAATTAAAAGTCCTACTTTTGAGTACCTGGAAACTTGGACACAAAGCCACCCTTGTTCTCGATAGTGTCCCTTTCTCGTTCGGGCTCATGATCAACCGACAATTGCTTCGCCGCACCATTCTTGCAGATGACCGCACGGGAGTCTCCAACATTAGCAACTACGAGCTTGTGACAGTTGATCAGTATCGATGTAACAGCTGTGGACCCCCCTTTACCTAGATCCTTAGCATTGTCCAATATTGTGTTATCTGTTATGCGATATGCTCTTCTGATAGCCGTCTCCGTGGAACTCCAAAAGTCGGGCTAGTGCCACAACGGAACAAACGCATTCAATTTCAATTAAGGGCTCATATGTTCCTTTCTATATGTTAAAATATGAAATAGGTTTGTGTTTAGTTACCTCATTCAAAATGTTGTTGAAAAGATGAGACTTCAAATAATTGGGTATTTCACGGCTTAAATGACCATCAAATATAGCAAATAGGCCGAGCTCGTTGTCGTCCACTTGTTTATACTCAGCAAAAAGGTAATCTTCCATTGCGTGCGCCGATTTTCCTTCAACCAAATGATACCCGTGGGTAACGTGCTTCGACATCTGACTTTTCCCCTTTCCTGTATCTGTTTTTGGTGAAGTTATACCTACCTTTTCCTGCCCATAAACAAGACGCAACCACAAATTTGGCCACCGTTCAGTTTACATTTATATACCCAATACCTGAACTTTTATGTCATGCATGTACCCCTGATATTCAATTAACTATTACCCTTTGATTATTTACAAGTAATGCATAGCCATGATTAAACAATAAAGTGAAACATAAGTAGTGGCAAAGATGATTTCATGTGCTGACCCAGAACATCAACTTCTAGCTGTAACTTAAAAGTCGAGACATGTTTAATTTGCTGAGACAAACTCTGTTTTCCTAGATGAGCCATTTCAGTCACATTATGGGGATGTTTGCAAGAAATTATAAGTGATTATAACCATCTAAAATTGTGTCATAAGGTCTTTCAAAAAAAATAAAAATTTGTTTCATAAGTAATTTGGGGTGTTATATTTATTAGGTTAAATAAGCTCTCAAAAGCTATAAATTAAAAGTTGAAAATTGAAAGGGGTGCTTTTCGTAGCTTATGAACAATTAATTTTTTTAGGTAATTAACTATTTTTGCAAACAATATCAACTTTTCTTTGAATTTTTTTTACAAAGACAATCAACTTCTACTATTAATCAATATTTTTCTCATAATCACTAATTTTAATCAATTTAAAAAAATGATAATTTTTTGCAAACACCCCATAAATGTCACATTAATTAAGCCAATTCTGAATTATTATTTTTTTGTGTGTGTTAATACCATAGCACTATATGATTCAGCGACATTGAGTAGCAAATAGTCAAATTCACAAATACTATGAATGAAGGCATGAGACACTGTTATATTCCTATGAATGAAGGCTACAAGTAAAATAATTAAATCTAGTGCTTTCAATTGGAATTCAAGGGCTTAATAACCTCACTTGCACAAAAAGTACCAAAAAGTATATAGTTCATACTCATGATCGAAAGCAAGGAATACTCTAAATATTTAAAACTAGACATAAGAAATAACAAAGGAAGGAATGATGCGATAAAATTAATAAATAAAAGAGGGAGGAAAAAATTGAAATGCTTAATAATCATTTGAACATTTGGAAATGCATAGAAAGAGAGATATTTGATTTTTACATAAATTACGACAACATGAAAAAAGAAAGAAAAAAGAGGAGTTGATAGGCACCTTCATTTTGTGAAGAATTTCCTTTCCAGTCATAATGAAGATGATGAATACAAAGAATGAGGATTTGGTGTTTGATTTATATCAATTAACCATTTCAAGGAAAATTATAGGATGAGAATGCCTCTGGAGTTGACACGCATCCCCTCACAAATTCCGCGTCCGCCGTTTAGTCATTACGTGTTAGATCCACCTTCTTCACCTGTTTTTCAACTACAACCCATACAATTTTAATAAGGGAAAATGGTCAAATAAGCCCTTCAATTTATCCCATAAGATCACGTAAACTCTTAAATTATTTTTTTGTTTATTTAAACTCTTTTTCTTTAATAAAAGGGTCAAATAAGCCCCTCTACTTACCCATTAGGATAAAATAAGCCCTTAAACTATTTTTTGTTCATCTAAACTCTTGTTCTCTTTAACTTGGATGAAATAAATTCTTATTTTTCTAAAAATTAAACATGTAGGCCATTTTTTTAATTCTTTATTGTAAATTAATTTTTATTTTTGAGTAAATAATATTTTAAATATCTTATTCATACAATATAATTTTGAAAATATTTTTTTGGTTGTTTCATGAACAGAGAATAAAAAAAAAATTAAAACAATACTTTTCTCTAAATAAAAAATTAAAATCAACGCTAAAATTTTATGCCTTACGTAAATATATATTAGAGTGATTAACTTTTAAAATATCATTATTTTTGTTTAAAATCATGAAGAAATTAAAATGTACAATGTATAATAGATTGATTAAATTCAATTAAATTTTTTGTAAAAAATTTATAGATATTCATCACGCTTGAGCTTAATTGACCAACTAAATGTATTTTAATAACAAAACTTAAATCACAGAAAATACTTTATATATTTTAAAAATATTTTATTTAAAAAACAAACCTTTTTAATTTTATTCTTTTCTACATGTGTACAACATCCAAATATATAATATACAAGTATTTTTAAAAAATAATATTATATGCATGAGATATTTAAATTATCATTTACTCAAAATTTAATATTGATATATAATAAGAAATTAAGAAAAGTGGCCTACCTGTTTGATTTTCAGAAGAAAAAATGATTTATTTGATCCAAGTTAAAGAGATAAAGGTTTAAATTAATAAAATAATAGATCAAGGGCTTATTCAACCATTGTGGATAAAGTTTAGGGGCTTATTTGACCCTTTTATCATAGAAAAATGGTTTAAATGAACAAAAATAATGCTTAAGGGCTTACTTGATCCTGTGAGATAAGTTTAATGACTTATTTGACCCTTTTCCCTTTTAATATTCACACGCTCCCCCAGCCGACACTCAAATGAGATCACACTATTTTATAATTGGTGCTCCATTTTATATTATATAATATAAATGAGTGATACATAAAATAATAAAAAATATTATATATAAATTATTATATTTTGAGTTCTTGTGTTAAAAATTAAGTAGACGAAATGCCAACAAATTAAATATGAAAAGTCGAATACTCAAAACTTATTCATAATATGAATATGATACAACTATTTTTATAAATTAATACCCATAATAATTTTTTTTCGAAAGGATACCCATAATAATTATTAATTAATAATATAATATTAATTTATAAGTATAATAGTATCAATTGATAAATGTTGATATTAATTTTTAAGTGTAATTCTATAAATTTATTATTAGACCATGTTTATCGATATGATCATGACCACGTCATTAGCTAAAGACAAAAGAAAAAGACAAAAAAAAAAGGAAAAATCAGAATTCAATATAATTGGAGGACCATATAATCGTGGGCTTCAATTTGCCCAAAGATACTTTATCTTATTTATGACACATGACGCGATCTAATTGGTCCAGTGTTTTTTATTAGATAATTTTAGATTTCAATTTATTCACTTAAAAAAAAATCAAAATTCTAAAATATAAAATTATTTATAAATAATAATTAACATTGATATATTTTGGATCACAATCACAACACTCCCTTTTCTCTTTTTTTTTTAAAGTCTCCCTTTTCTCTTTTTAACTTGTGTCAAATCTCTTTTTTTTTTTATCATTTTCTACATGGATCCAAATCATTTCAATTATTCACATTACTCCCAAAACCATTCAAATTATCAAAATTTTGAATCCTTTTTAAATACGGTTGATTCCCAATTTTCTCAGTATTATCAGAATTCTCAATTGTCTTCGAATTTGAACCAAGTTCCTATCTCTAAACAAGTTCAAATATTGGAAAATATCCCTCACGACCTGTTCGGAAAAACAAAAGAAAAAGGTGGTAAAAGCAGAGTGGTCCATTAAAGAAGACGTTGCATTAATGTCATATTGGTGTTTAATCAGTGAAGATGACACGGTTGACAAAAATCAAAAGGTGTCAAAAGTGTGGGAACGAGTACATGATATGTACGAAGAAGCTCGAAGAGAAAAGCTGGAAGAGTTAAATGAAAGAAATATAGAGATGATGAGAAGTCGTTGTAGACGAATAAATGAAAGTTGCAACAAGTGGTTGGAAGTAATCAAGGAAGCACGCCGACGATATAGAAGCGGAATGAGCCAAGGGGATATTGAGAAAGAAACTCATGAAATTTATTTTTTTAGCTCTAACCACAAGTTTACCGACTCGCTTGTGTTTAATGATGTTTTGAGTAAACATCCCAAGTGGCAAATAAATTTCGATCGTGCTCCAACGCGTCCCCGTGCTAAACACGAAGAGGATACTAAAGAAAGTGGTGGTAACTCAAAGAGATCAAGGACCAGTGAAGAAGGACAGTATTTAAACCCCACCAATCAGAAACTCTAGGTAGCGGGAGTTCAACTATTCGAAGTCCTATAAGCAAAGATAAGGCGAAAAATGAAAAAAATAAGGTGGTGTTAGATGAAGTTGCTGAAAAAATTCGTGCAATGAGAAACTTGTTGGGAGATGAATTTAATATGAAGCTTTTGATTAGATCCCAAAACCCCTAAGTAAAATGTTATCAGAATATGTAATTATGGAGAATCTGCAAAATGTATAGCCAACAGATTTAGATCAGGGTAGATTTTGGTTAGGTTTGTTTTCTAAGTCTTGAACAAGTTATCTGAAGGATAAGCACACCTTGAGGGGGAACTCAGTGATGAAGAAGACATGAAGACCTAAAGACTTAAAGGATCGAATGACTGTATCCAAGAGTCCTGAACATTTATTAAGAAAATAAATGTTACTTGAAGATCATGTAGAAAAAGAGAATGAAGACCCTAAATCTAGTCATTTGATCTCAGTAAGGTTGTCTTTCACTCATCAAAGTTGATATAAGGCAAATTGTTTGTCTCTGCATAGCTGAAGATTAGAGACAATCATAAGTCGCCAACATTGTATGATCACTGACACTAAAAGGGACATCTCATTGAAAAAGGTCAATCCTGCATTTCAAATAATCTGCAGATCAAGTGTAAGACTACTTTTTGTACATATTACCAAAGCATGCAAGAGCTTGAAGGGAGTTTAAAATAACCGTTTTACACCAACCAAAAGAGGAAACCATAGAGACTATCTTTCCAACAGATAGTTTTCAAAGTATTACCTATAAATACAGAAGACCTTGGCCACAAACAAGATTACAGAAAATCAAGCAATTCCACGAGCTCAAGCATATTCAAGCAACCTTTGAAACACTCAAACCCTCAAGATTTTCCAAGTGTTTCTTTATTGAAGAAAGTTCATCTATATTTCACTAAGCAAAGTTTTTTGCGTACATTCTAAGCTTAGTTTGAGATATCCCACCCTTGTTAGTGATCTTATTGTAAAGGATATCGCAACCTCAGTTGGAACCAAACCAAACCCAAAACCCTAAGTATTAGGAGTGTTGAGTAGTTTGAGTTTGAGAGTTGAAGTGAGTAAGCTAAGTGTGTTCAGTCTGAAAGTTGTTGTAGTTCTGAGTACTAAGACTCAGGAAGTAGTTTCTAAGGAACAAATCACCTAAGAGATATGTTGATTTGTTCAGTACACCTTGGTACTATAAAACAAGTGGATTCCAGTGTTGAAGGAATTCCCCTGCTGAATCAGGGAATGTGGAGTAAGAGCTTGAGTCTCTGAACCACTATAACTTGTTGTGTTATTTGCTTTTTGTATTGCATATCACACTGGATCTTTTCACTGAAGGCATATAAAAGGCTTTTTATATTTCAGCTTGGAACCAAACCACTAAATCTGCATGAACTGAATCACAGCCTTAATCACAATTTTATGAACTAAGTAAAATAGTTTTCAAAAGGTAAACGAGTATAAACTTAGGGTCTACATTTTCCGCACCTCAAATAGCTAGTGTAAATAGCTATCAAACTGAACAATTTACTTAAGCATTCAGTAAGACAGTTATTTGTGCAAAGCTATTCAGGACACTTGCACTCTAAAATCAGTTGCCGAAAATACTCAGGGTTCACATCTCAATAGATTTGAACTCATGGTAGTTGCTCTTTAGTGCTTATTCGTCAGTAATCTGGCTCACCGATCACATAAGATTTAAGAAAAGTTTTTGAAAAATTGTACACATGTATTCCCCCCCCCTTACACGTGTGAAACTCGTTTACATCGGGACTAACAAGTGGTATCAGAGCAGTGGTTCATCAAACCACTTTCTTTGTAACCATTGACCTGCTTTCTGAAAGACTTTGGTGGTCTACTGAATAGATCTTACTGCTGAAAATTTGTTTTCTTCATATCTTCGAAAAATCATAAGCTACCCCTGTTCTATGTGGAAAACTATGATCTGTGGAGACTCACAATGCAGGAGCACTTGTATTCCAAGCATGAAAGAATGTGGAGAGTTGTGTCTCAAGGAACATTTGAATACACTATTGTGAATCCCATAAACACTGATGATGAGAAAGAAGATCCAATGGATGAATTTACTAAGTCTGATGACCAACTCACTCCTGAAGAGAGGAAACTGGTCAACTTAGTGTTGGGGAATTAATTGCCCGGATCTATTCGGGATGAATATTTAAATACAAATTTAATTCTAACAATTATTACTAGCATGAATTAATCCTATATTAATTCAAATAATAATCCAACAACAAATCATGCATATAAACAAGCCACATAAATCCTACGCATGCGGAATAGCTAGGAGTTTACGTGAACTAACATCTTGTAGAGACAACTGTTGAGAAGATGGATACCCCGTTCACACGAACAAACCCAAAGAGCCTTCTCAAAGTATTCCCACGTCCTTGTTCAACAATCCAGTGGAAGGATGCTCGAGAACAATTAACAAAAGGAAAGATAAAATTATGTTGCACCACCTTTGTGGATTTCTAATTTTTCCAACACATGGAATTGCAATGGGGATGAAAATTCATCCCCTATTTATAACATAGGGTGGTGGTCGAAATTTTGGTGAGGAATAAGATGAGAATTTTTTTCTTGATCTCCAAGAAATCTTGAATATATCTCATATATTCTTTTCTCCATAATTAAAATATTCCACAAAATTTCCACCTCCTCTTATTATGGAATTTTCGAAAAAATAAGGACCAAAGAATCCAAGATTTGGATCTTCTTGAATTTATGAGGTATTTTTGTATTCCAAGAATACATATCTTCCATAATATCTTTTCAAAAAAATCAAGAAAATATTTCCTTCCTTATTTATTCAAAATTTTCGAAAAACACCAATAAATAACAAAGTGGAAGATTTCTTGAATTTAATGAGATAATCTTGTATTCCAAGAATACTTATCCTCATTCCATAACAAAATTAAAAGAAAATCTTTATCCCTCTTTTATTTATTAATTTAAAAAATTATAGAAAAAAATTAAGCAACAATAATTTATTTTATTTTAAACACTTTTTTCAGTTATTTGACACTATTTTTGGGCGTGCTACTTTGAAGGGCCTTTAGGAGAATTAAGATTGGACCTTCCAATGGACTTTGAATTATCAATATTGAGCCACAATATTATTCAAGCCCATAATATTAATTAATCCCACTACATAATTAGTATTGCACTATCCATCTTAACCCATATTACTGTTAATATGACTCCCGGTTATTATTTCATGTGTTTAAGATTATCCAGTCCATTAATTAATTTAAGCCACTGAGTAACTTCATATTAATCAATATTTTTTTCCTTGGAGTAAGGTCAGCTCAACATTATTATCCATACTGGAAATAAATTCCACTTGCAAGATTTAGTATGATAAAACTTCTGAGCCCACCAAGGGGACAAATCAAGCAAGACGTACTTGCACACGATTCTCCGTATTAAATCTTAGCAATCGTCATGTAACTAATAATATTGCCCAAGATATAAAGTATTGAATCACATTGATTCTCTACCCATCATAAGTCAAAGCAATAATTATTAATTCCACACGATCCTATTTAAAGGACGGGGATTAAGAAATAACGAACCACTGAGGTCTAATTCTTCTATATTCAATACTGAAGAATTTATCCTCCTGTAGGTCCTGTTCAATGCATGATAATGCACTAGTGCAATCTCTTGGTCAAGACAAGCCAATCTGAGCCTTACACTTCAACCTTTCATGATGGATTGTTCATTTCCATCTGGGTTGTGAATTCTGTACTTTTGGTTACAAGAGACTGTTAATTTAATCTTCTGTGATCTGGTATCACTAAATTAACTACAATGTAACACGTACTATTTATTGAACAATTATGCAGTAAATATATGTAACATTCAATGATATTTAAAGCAATAGTGATAAATAATTTATTTTAGCAAATAAGACAGAAATTCAGTTTGGTTATACAAAGTAAAAACATACTTTCCAGTATAACCCCAACTCTTAGACTATATCGCTAAAGACACTCTCTACAGTACCATTGATGATGGTGTGATGGGAATGATTTCTCATTGTGAAACTACTAAAGAAATATGGGATACACTTGCTATAATGTGTTAGGGTACTGATCATATCAAAGAAAACAAACTTTCTATTTCTATTGCAAAGTTTGATGGATTTGAAAAGGAAGAAGGTGAATCTATTGAAAGACTTGAAGTTAGATTCACTAGTATCATGAATGATTTGAATGCTCTTGGGAAGAAATATCCCAAAAGGAAAATGACACTGAAAATCTTGAGAGGATTCACTAAGAAATGAGACATACATGTTGTAGTGATTGAAAGAACCAAGAATATATCATGTATGCCCTATCAACAAGTTTTCTATGAACTAAAAGCTTATGAGTTTGTGCTTCATAAGAAAGCAAAGAAATATGAGAACAAAGATGATAATTCATCTAACAAAAATATAGCTTTCAAAGATAAAAAGAAAGTATGTAAGAACAAAGAGTCTGAAAACCCACCTGCCAAAAATCAGAATGAACCTGAGGATGAGTTAGTGCTTATGGCAAGGAGGTTTGAAAGACTGAATAACATATTTGGAAAATACAAGAAATTTTATAAGGATAACAAGTACAGGAATAAGTATCAGTCTGATGGAGAGGACAAGTCTACTGAAAAGTCTGAAAGGAAGAAAGGGTACAACAAGGCTAAAAGAGATAAGAAGTACTCCAACAAGAAGGCCATGCTCACTGAGGACAATAATGTTAAAGAAGAGGAGTCCATTTCTGTTGGGAAAATCGGGGTGCCCGGATTTATTCGAGGTGATTATTTAAATACATATTTAAATTAAACAGTTAATTACTAACATGAATTAATCCTAAATCAATTCAACATAATAATAAACAACATGCGTACACATAATTCAAGTAAATCCTAAACATGCGGAACTAGGAGTTATAGAATTACTAACCTCTTGAAGAATCAAACGGATAAATCAACCCAAGAGCCTTCCCAAATATATCCCCAAAGTCCACGAACGCTATCCGGTGGGAAGATTTCAACGAACGATTTTAATGGGAGAGAAATTAAATATTTTGCTACCACCTTTGTGGATTTATAATATTTCCAACACATGGAATTGCACTGGGAATGAAGAGATCATCCCCTATAAATAGGGAGGAGGGGGGGGGGGGACGAAAATTAGGGTTGGAAAATAGGGAGAAAATCTTTTCTCGATCTCCAAGAAATCTTGAATATATCCCCTATATTCTTTTCTCGTTAATTAAATTTTTCATTAAAATCTCTTTCCCCTCTTCTACCTATATTTTCGAAAATTACACTAATAAAGGAGTCAAGATTTGACTTCTTGAATTTATGGGATAATTATGTATTCCTACAATAATTATCTCTCTCCATAAAATATCTACAAGAAAATCAAAACAATCTTTTCTTCCTTTAATAGACAAAGTTTTCGAAAATTTCAACTGGAAATATAGCAAGAATATTTTCTTCTCTCTCTCATTAATTGGACTTTATTTTGGGCTATTTGGGGGGCCTTTAGGAGAGTTAAGATTGGACCTCCAATGGACTATGAAGCTATAATATTTTGGGCCAAATATTATTCAAGTCCATTAATATTAATTTACTCCACTATAAAATTAATATTGAACTATCCATCTTAACCCATATTACGATTTCACATGTAACATGGCTCCCGATCATTATTTCCCACGTTTAAGATTATCTTAGTCCATTAATTAATTAAGCCACTGAACAAGCTATATATTAATTAATATCTTTGTCCTTGGAGTAAAGACAGCTCAACATTATTATCCATGCCGGAAATAAATTTCCACTTGCAAGATTTGACATGATAAAGGACATGAGCCCACCAAGGGGACAAATTAAGTAAGACGTACTTGCACGCGATTCTCCATGTTAAATGTCAGCAATCGTCATGCAATTAATAATATTGCCCAAGATATAAGGTATCGAATCGCATTGACTCTCTTCCCATCATAAGTCAAAGCAATATTTATTAATTATACACGATCCTATTTAAGGGACGGAGATTAAGAAACAACACACCACTGATGTCTAATTCTTGTATATTCAGTACCGAAGAATTTGTCCTCCCGTAGGTCCTCATTCAACGCACCTAAATGCGCTAGTGTGGTCCCTTGGTCAAGACAGGCCAATCTGGGTCTCACACTTCAACCGTTCATGATGGTTCGTTCATTTCCATCTGGGTTGTGAATTTGTACTTAATTACAAGGAATATTATCACCAAATTAACTACAACGTAATACGTACTATCTTATTGAACGGGTTTGCAATAAACATATATAACATTCATTCATATTTAATGCAACAGTGATTAAATAATTTATTTCAGTAAATAAATAAGAAACTTCAGTTTGGTTATACAAAGTAAAAGCATACTTTTCAGTATAACCCCAACAATTTCCTCTGAAGAAATGTTCTCATAGAGTGATGAAGACATCTGTCTTGTAGCCATTGAGGAAATGAAGGTACAATCTATGTTTTTCCTCATACACCTGCACAAGAGTTTTCATCTTGTTCTGTGAACAATAATTTCGTTATGATTGATTCTCTTGAGAATTGGATGAACGATTATTCTTTTCTCCAAGAAGCTTTTGTTGAAACTCGGGAGCAGAACAAAGGACTGAATGCTAAAATTATGAAGTTAAAGGACTCTAACAAATCTGAAGCAACCTCTCAATTGATGGGACTGACTGATGAACTTGATGTTCTGAAAGTACAGATCTCTGAGAAAGAGAAGGTGATTGTGACCCTGAACGGAAAGTTAGAGAAATTAACTAAAGAAAATCAGTTGTTCAAGAATGAGTTCAGTGACCTCTTTGAGAATCATGAAACTCAAATTTTTTTTAAGACAACTTGCAAAGGCCTGCATCTGTAAAATCTGGATTAGGCTATAGTCCAGGGGGAACTTCACTTGGTCTTCTTACTACTGCTTCTTCTAGTGGTACTAAGACAATTTTGGTGAAACTTGTGGTTCGTAATGATCTTCTTATTGAAGAGAAACCACAAGTTTTAGACGAGGGTAAGATACCTATTGATTCAGAAAAGCTGACTGGTCAAATTGGAAAGCCAAAACTAATGGAAAAAGGCTATAAACAATGGATAGTCAGCTGGAAAGTCTCAGGCTAGTACTTAAAAGCCTTAGGCTCGAAATACTCCCCTGAATAAATCTAAACTGAATAACCAGAGGAATCTTCAGTAAAGAAACACTCAGCAGAGATATTCTCAGTAGAAGAGACCAAGTCCCCAAATTACCGAAAAGCCCAGTTTTCAGTCCAGAGGACCTAAACTCTACTTGCCTAAGGGTAAAGGTCATCTGAATCTAAGTCAACAGAAATTCAGATCTGTTGCACCAAGGTCAAAGCCACTGAACAAAAGGCCTGAACCAAAGAAGAATTCTAAGGCTCATGTTCATGTTAGGACCAACACCCGTACACCTTTTGTTTCTAAGGCACCTAGAGAAGTCAATGTGTATGTTGATGTTTATGGGAGATAAATCAACCATTCTAAAGTCATTAGAGTTGTAAGGCAGATTTGAATTTTGAAAGATACAGCTAACCTGGTAGGACCCTACAACAAATGGGTACTTAAGGCCTGATTATGTTTCAGGTGATTGTGGGCACTGAGCTGCATGAAGACAACATAACCCTGATGAGTGGAGATGAGCAAGCACTAACTGCATGGTATCTGGAGAGTGGATGTTCAAGACATATGACATGATTCAAGCATCTACTCACAGATTATATTAAAGAGAAAGGCCCACAAATAACTTTTGGTGACAACTCCAAAGGACAAACTGAAGGATATGGTAGATTGGAGATTGGTACAATCCATGTTCATGGAGTATCATATGTCTCTGGTTTAAATCATAATTTGCTTTCAATCAGTCAGTTCTGGTATAGAGGTTTAAGTGTTGAATTCTCTAAGAACTTATGTTTTGTGAAAGACATTATTTCACAACAAGTACTACTTATTGGTACTACAAAAGGGAACGTGTATCTAGCTGATTGGAAGTATCCACTGAAAGAGTGTTACAATTGTTACATATAGATCTTTTTGGTCCTATAACACATGTGAGCATAACCCAGGAAGAAAGAAATATTGGTAAAACTGCCTGAACTACTCAAAAGAATCAGTAATGAGAAAAATCTTAGTGTTGTGAAAATCAGATCAAATAAAGGCTGAATTTATAAATTCTATCAATATCTGACTATTGCATAGAAAATGGGATTTCTCATGAAACATCAACTGCAAGAACTCCACAACAAAATGGTGTTGCTAAAAGAAGAAACGAAACCCTGAAGAAGCTGCCAGGACCATGATTGCTGAAGCTGATTTACTAAAGAGATTTTGGGCTGAGGCAATCAATACTGCATGCTACTCTCAGAACAGATCTGTGCTGACCAAGCAACAAGGAAAAACACCATATGAAATATAGAATGAGAGAAAGCCTCTTGTCTCTTTCTTTCGTATGTTTGGTTGTAAGTGTTTCATTCACAAAAATGGTAAAGATCAGTTGAAAACTTTTGATAGAAAAGCTGATGAAGGAATATTCTTAGGATATTCTGAAGTTAGTAAAGTCTTCAGAGTCTACACCTGTAGGACCTTTATTGTGGAAAAAATACTCGTGTTGTGTTTGATGGATCTACTTGTGTTCATAGAAAACAAGAACAAGATTCAGGAGAACTGACCAAGAATGTCACCAGACTGAGCCTGAAAGACAAAGTTGCTGAAAAGCAATCCAAGGAGCCGAGCACTGGGACAAAATTTATCAAAGTCACTACATATGGGTGGAGTGATTTTGAATCTGAAGACGATGCTCAGGACAAAGGGACTCAAGCTGCTGAACCTCAAGGAACTTCTCCATTGAATGACAACTCAATCGAGGGAGCTGCTCAACTTGAATCGACTCCAGTTCAAAAAAAAGGTAAGTAATGCCGATGAAGATGTGATTACAGCTGAGGCATTTCCTAAATCTATCAATCAAGGGGGAACCAATGTCTCTGACAATGTTCTAAATGAAAACTCCCCTGATGATGATGATTCACTCTTTTCTTTTCTATTGTTCCCTGAATTTGCTGAGGTTCCTGAAACTGGTAACTCAACCTTAGTAGAGGATACTACTGAAGGGGGGACACCTAGAAGAAAATGGTTGGATAGTCATCCTACCACTCAGATTCTTGGTGATCCATCTGAAAAAGTCAAGAAGATTTCATGGAGAAAAATTGTGCTGCTTCCTGAAAGAACCTACTGAAATTGATGAAGCTCTACAAGACTCTAATTGGATTGTAGCTATGCAAGAGGAGCTGTATCAGTTCACAAGAAATGAAGTATGGGAGCTAGTAGACAAACCTAGAGGGCATAATGTGATTGGAACAAAATGGGTGTTGTAGAACAAGAGAGATGAGAACAACATCATTGTAAGAAACAAGACAATGCTAGTTGCACAAGGTTATTCCCAAGAAGAAGACTTGGATTATGATGAAACCTTTGCACCAGTTGCAAGACTAGAAGCCATAAGATTGTTTCTTGCATATGCTGCTCATTAGAGATTCATGGTATACGAAATGGATGTTAAGAGTGCTTTTCTGAATGGAATACTCAAGGAAGAGATATATGTGGAACAACCTCTAGGTTTTTAGCTGAATGACCAAGTTTACAGGCTGAAGAAAGCTTTGTATGGTCTAAAACAAGCACCCAGAGCTTGGTATGATACCCTTTCTCAATTCCTACTTGAACATGGGTTCAGTAAAGGAACAGTAGATAGGACATTGTTCAGGATTGATGATGGAAAGGATATCTTACTGGTTCGGATATATGTGGATGACATTATTTTTGGATCTCCTAATCAATAGTTGTGTGAAAAGTTCTCTATACCGATGAAAGGAAAGTTTGAAATGCCAATGATGGGTGAGATGAATTTCTTTCTAGAACTACAAGTAAAACAATCAAACGAAGGAATTTTCTAAGAAGTAAGCTGATATCTTGGTTATCTAAGAAACAAAGTTCATTAGCAGCCATTACTACTAAGGCTGGATAAATGGCTGCTGGAAGCTATTGTGTACAAATTCTTTGGCTAAGATAACAATTGAGGGATTATAAGGTCATAGCCATGAAGTTCCAATATTTTGTGATAATAATTGTGTGATTGTTATTTCACAAAATCCTGTGTTGCACACTAGATGCAAACATGTTGATATCATACATCACTTCATAAGGGATCATGTGGAGAAAAAAGATATCAAGATGGAGAAAATTCATACAAATAAGCAAAGGGATGGTTCTCACTAAGCCAGTGCCTGAATCAAGGTTTCAGAAGTTATCAGTAGAATTGGGTCTACTGGATCCAGGTGAATGAGATTCCTGAAAATGAAGGTTTCAGGAGCATGGGATTCTTCAGAGAAGCTGAAGAATTCAGGACAAATGACCCTTTCATCTTGGGTACTGAAAGTTTCAGGGAGCTTAGTCTTTGGACAATTCCATTGAAAATTTGTCAGGCTAATTGTCTAAATCTCAGGGGCTCTGACCCTTCAGCAAAGCTGATTCATTCTAGCACGTGTTTTTTAAATCTCTGCATTTATTTCATATTTTAGTACTCAGAAATCATTTGAAATATATACATAACACCAAAAGAAGATTAAGTCGGGTAAGAAGACATTTTATTGGAATTTCGTGATAATCAAGGTGTGAATTGCGGCCTTTCATTGATTACTGTGCATAATCATCATTTGGGCACTTAAATGTGTTGGGGTTATACTGAAAAGTATGCTTTTACTTTGTATAACCAAATTGAAGTTTCTTATTTATTTGCTGAAATAAATTTTTTAATCACTGTTGCATTAAATATGAATGAATGTTATATATGTTTATTGCAAACCCGTTCAATAAGACAGTACGTATTACGTTATAGTTAATTTGGTGATACCCGATCACTGAATATCAAATTAACGGCCCTCGTAATTAAGTACAAATTCACAACCCAGATGGAAATGAATGAACCATCATGAACGGTTGAAGTGTGAGACCCAGATTGACCTGTCTTGACCAAGGGATCACACTAGCGCATTTAGGTGCGCTGAATGAGGACCTACATGAGGACAAATTCTTCGGTTCTGAATATACAAGAATTAGACCTCAGTGGTGCGTTGTTTCTTAATCTCCGTCCCTTAAATAGGATCGTGTGAAATTAATAACTATTGCTTTGACTTATGATGGGAAGAGAGTCAATGCGATTCGATACCTTATATCTTGAGCAATATTATTAATTACATGACGATTGCTGACATTTAATACGGAGAATCGTGTGCAAGTATGTCTTGCTTGATTTGTCCCCTTGGTGGGCTCATATCCTTTATCATGCCAAATCTTGCAAGTGGAAATTTATTTCCGGCATGGATAATAATGTTGAGCTGTCTTTACTCCAAGGACAAAGATATTAATTAATGTAAAGCTTGTTCAGTGACTTAATTAATTAATGGACTAAGATAATCTTAAACGCGGGAAATAATGACCGGGAGCCATGTTATATGTGAAATCGTAATATGGGTTAAGATGGATAGTTCAATATTAATTTTATAGTGGAGTAAATTAATATTAGTGGACTTGAATAATATTTGGCCCAAAATATTAAAGCTTCATAGTCCATTGGAGGTCCAATCTTAATTCTCCAAAAGGCCCCCCAAATAGCCCAAAATAAAGTCCAATTAATGAGAGAGAGAAGAAAATATTATTGCTATATTTCCAAGTGTAATTTTTGAAAATCTCGTCTATTAAAGGAAGAAAAGATTGTCTTGATTTTCTTGTAGATATTTTATGGAAAGAGATAATTATTGTAGGACTACATAATTATCCCATAAATTCAAGAAGTCAAATCTTGACTCCTTTATTAGTGCAAATTTTCGAAAATATAGGTAGAAGAGGGGAAAGAGATTTTTATGGAAAATTTAATTAAGGAGAAAAGAATATAGGATATATATTCAAGATTTCTTGGAGATCAAGAAAAGATTTTCTTCCTTATTTTCCTAGCCCTAATTTTCGCCCCCCTCCTCCCTATTTATAGGAGATGAACTCTTCATTCCCAAGTGCAATTCCATGTGTTGGAAATATTAGAAATCCACAAAGGTGGTAGCAAAATATTTAAATTCTCTCCCATTAAAATCGTTCGTTGAAATCTTCCCACCGGATAGCGTTCGTGGACTTTGGGGATATATTTGGGAAGGCTCTTGGGTTGATTCATCCGTTTGATTCTTCAAGAGGTTAGTAATTCCGTAACTCCTAGTTTCGCATGTTTAGGATTTACGTGAATTATGTGTACGCATGTTGTTTATTAATATGTTGAATTGATTTAGGATTAATTCATGTTAGTAATTAACTGTTTAATTTAAATATGTATTTAAATAATCACCTCGAATAGATCCGGGCACCCCGATTTTCCGAACAAAATGTCTGTGAATCACCTCTAACTGCCAGATCAACCTCCTTATTTTGGCATAATTCTTATCCAAAATAAACCAATCCGACTTTTCTTGGACCATTGATTTATTCTATTTAATAAAGTTGGTCCTGTTGAAATATAGAGACACGTAAACATGTAATACATGCACAACGGAAATAAATAGTTCACCAACAACTAACACGTAATTGCATAATTGAATACGTATAAACATAAAGAGAAACCTTAGAGTTATTCGTATGTAGTTTTCTCTACTATGGTATCCACGTAATCCTTTTGCTCAGATTTGCGCAGATTCGCCAGCGTTGAATCCCGAGACAAATTTGCTAGGAAAATTCTAACTCTAGATTTTATGGAGAAATTAGATTTTGTCTTGTGTATAATGATCCCCAAGATGTCATATATATAGGGGAAGCCCGACTTAAAGATTAAGCAATCTTTACTAGGAATATTATTTCCTAATCTTGCAAATCATATCTTCTAGATATGATTTTCCTAAATATATTTTCCTACAATAATATTCCATACATTATTTGGGATTCTTATTTAATTAAATCTAATTTAATTAAACAGTAATAATAATTAATTCTAAATTAATATATTATTAATTAATTCTCCATAAATTAAATATTAAACCTAATTTAATACTTAATCAACTAACTTTAATCTGATTAGGGAATTATTTGTTGTGTGACCCATAAACCCTCACATATTAAGCAATTAGTCAAACTAACAGTCTTAATTGAACCCTAGATAATAAATCAGACATTCTCAATATTTGAGGTACGTTGCGAGAAACGTGCAACTACCTATAACTGAAATATGGGATATTGCGATATCTTTCTTTCATTCACGAATACTCGATTAGTCTTGAACATGATGAAGTGTCTATTCAAATAACTTAATCATATTATCTGTAATCACTAATTGATCATGTATGTCACACTTAGCCACAAAGTTTATATTGACGTGCATCGGCCGATGACTTAGATCCAATTATGATGAGAAGATGAGTATTCTCTCTATATCCACTTTGAGGAATGAATCCTATTCTTGGCTCAACTAACACACACATGCACTTCGTGATGAACCCAATCCAATCCATATCTACCCATGGAAGGGTGCAAGCGTCGGTCATGGTCAAAGTTCATCACTCCATACATGTCGTGCGTATTGACCTCAAGTCAAAGGAGTATCACATCGCTCCCACTAACCGAGACACCCGTAGACACATATAGTGGAACTACATCAAATGATTTCTCGGATGGGTGTACCTATACCCTCTAAGGTATCTGTGCATCCATCATGAGATACCTAGTATCTCGTATTAAGTGAGATCTTACTACACTCTCTAAGATTATGATACAAATCACACATCAATCTCAATTGCATCATCAATATCTCATTCTTGATGATCCTTGATTGGATCCATTTGAGAATCATGCCTAAGTCATCTGAGTTCTCACAACCTCAATAACAACAATGACTCATGGGAACACATATAAGAACAAATGCAAACAGTCAAACATAATATTCGAACAAATGTAATGCCATACATTTAATATTGAACAAACAATAATATTAAACCAATACTGAATATTATCTTAGCATTATGTCCTTACAATTGATTGTCTTTAACACACTAACACTAACAATCTCCCACTTGAACTAGAGCCAATCACCAACATGTCTGACCCCTAGACCATTGAAATGTCTAGTGTGTACATGAACACTTAAAGCTTTGGTGAAGGGATCAGCCAAATTATCTTCTGTGGGAACACGTTCTAACTCTATCTCTCCTCTAGTGATTATCTCTCGTGTCAAGTGATAATGCCTTGGTACATGCTTGTTTCCGTTATTGGATCTCGATTCCTTAGCTAACGCAACCGCACTGGTGTTGTCACAATACAACTTTATTAGTCTGTTAGCACACGAAACTACCCCTAGTTCACTCAAGAACTCATTTATCCAGACAACTTCTTTGGTAGTTTCTGACGCAGCAATGTACTCAGCTTCGGTTGTTGAGTTCGCGGCTGTCTCTTATTTGGAACTATTCCAACTAACCGCCCCACCATTGAGAACAAAATCATAACCTGACTGTGATTTGTAATCATCACAATCGGATTGGAAACTTGCATCATCATAGCCAGTTGCAACTAGCTCTGACTGTCCTCTGTAGATAAGAAAGCAATCTTTAGTACGTCTGAGGTACTTCAAATGGTTCTTGACATCAATCCAGTAAGGTTCACTCGGATTCTGTTGGTATCTACCAGTGGTGCTGACAGCGAAGGCCACATCAGGCCTAGTGCAATTCATGGCGTACATGATAGTGTCAATTGCAGATGCATATGACACATCCTTCATGTGCTGGATATCAGCGTCTGTGGAAGGACAATCCTTCTTAGACAACTTTATCCCATGACATGCATGCATAAAACCTCTCTTAGAGTTCTCCATCGCAAATCACTTCAACACCTTACCTATGTAGGTGGACTGTGATAGCCCCAACATCTTCTTGGATTTATCCCTATGGATCTTGATCCTTAAGATGTAACAGGCTTCACCAAGATCCTTCATCATGAAGGTCTTTGATAATCAATCTTTCACCGACTGCACTAGCGGGATATTGTTTCCTATAATCAATATGTCATCGACATATACAACTATGAAGACAATATTCTTCCCACTGCGTTTATGATAAACACATGGATCTTCCAAATTTTGATGAAGTCAAAAGATTTGACAACCTCATCAAAACGAATGTTCCAACTCCTAGAAGCTTGCTTCAATCCATAAATGGATCATTTAAGCTTGCACACTAGATTAGATTTTGGCTTTGATACTGTTGGAATTTAGAGGCACGCAAACACGTAATACATGCACAGCGGAAATAAATAGTTCACCAACAACGAACAATTAATTGCATAATTAAATACTACTAAACGTAAACAAAATTCTTACAGCAATTCGTACACAAAATCCTCAACTATGGTATCCACGTAACAGTCGTTTACCAATTCGCACGAATCTACTAGCGTTGAATTCCCGATATGAATTTGCTAGAAAATTCTAACTTAGAGATCTTATGGAGAAAATATGAAGTCTTGTGCTATGAATTCCCAAGAGCTCATATATATAGGGAGGCCCAACTTAAATCTTAAGCTAACCTAATTAGGAAATAAAATCCCTAATCTTGTAAATTAAATCCCATAGATTTAATTCCCATATACATAAATCTCTATGTATTTGATTTTCATGTATATCAAATCTCTAAGGATTTGATTCCATATATATCAAATCCCATAATAATATTTCATATATTATTATTGGGAATCATATTTAATTAAATCTAATTTAATTAAATAGTAATAATAATTAATTCTAAGTATAATTATTATTATATTCTCCATAAATTAAATATTAATATATAATATAATATTTAATCAACCAACTATAATTAGTAAACAACCGTTACTTGTTGTGCGACCCATAGGCCCTCATATATCGAGCGATTAGTTGAACTAACAGTCTTAATTGAACCCTAGACAATAAATCAGACATTCTCAATATATGAGGTACGTTGCGAGGAAATGTGAACTACCTGTAACTGATGCATGGGCTATTACGATAACTTTCTTTCATTCGCGAATACTCGATTAAGTCTTGAACATGATGAAGTGTCTATTCAAATAACTTAATCATATTATCTCTAATCACTAATTGATCATATATGTCACACTTAGCCACAAAGTCTAAGTTGATGTGCATCGGCCGATGAATTAGATCCAATTACGACGAGAAGATGAGTATTCTCTCTAAATCCACTTTGAGGAATGAATCCTTTTCTTGGCTTAACTACCACGCACATGCACTTCGTGATGAACCTAATCCAAGCCATATCTATCCATGGAAGGGTGCAAGTGTCGGTCATGGTCAAAGTTCATCACTCCACACATGTCGTGCGTATTGACCTCAAGTCAAAGGATTATCACATCGCTCCCACTAACCGATATACCCATAGACACATATAGTGGAACTACATCAAACAGTTTCTCGGATGGGTATACCAAAATCCTCTAAGGTATATGTGCATCCATCATGAGAAACCTAGTATCTCGTAGTAAGTGAGATCTTACTACACTCTGTAAGAGTATGATGCAGATCGCACACTAATCTCAATTGCATCATCAATATCCTATTCTTGATGATCCTTGATCGGGGCCATTTGAGAATCATGCTTAAGTCATCTGAGTTCTCACAACCTCAATGACAACAATGACTCATGGGAACACTTGCATGAATAAATGCAAACAATCAAACATAATATCAAACAAGTGTATTGACATACATTAATATTAAATGAATTATAATATTAAATCAAACTGAATATTATCGAGTATTATGTCCTTACAACAGATTGTCTCTAGGTACATGCTTGCTTCTGTTTGTTGATCTCGGTTCCTTTGCTTTGCGCAATTGCACCAGCGTTGTCTCAATACAACTTTATTAGACAACTGGCACTCGAAACTACCCCTAAATCTCTTAAGAACTATAAAATCCAGACAGCCTCCTTGAGGCTTCTGATCCAACAATGTACTCAACTTCGGTTGTTGAATCTGCGATCGTCTCTTGCTTGGAACTATTCCAACTAACCGCCCCATCATTGAGAGTGAAGACATAACCTGACTGTGATTTGTAATCATCACAGTTGGATTGGAAACTTGCTACAGTGTAACCAGTCACTAATAGTTCTGACTGCCCATCGTAGACAAGGAAGCATTCTTTAGTTCGTCTAGAATACTTCAGGATAGTCTTGACAGCAATCCAGTGAGACTCACCCGGATTCTGTTGGTATCTACCAGTGATGCTGACAGCGTAGGCATGTTTGGCCTAGTGCAAGTCATGGCTTACATGATTGACCCAATTACAGATGCATATGGGATATCTTTCATGTGCTTGATATTAGCTTAAATAGAAGGACAATCCTTCTTTGACAACCTTATCCATGATTTGCCGATAGAGACACCTTGTCTACATAGGTGGACTGTGACAACCTCAATATCTTCTTGGATCTATCCTCGTGGATCTTGATCCCTAAGATGTAGCAGGCTTCACCAAGATCCTTCATCATGAAGGTCTTTGATAACCAATCTTTCACGGACTGCATAAGCGGTATATTGTTTCCTTTAATCAATATGTCATCGACATATACAAATATGAAGACAATATTCTTCCCGCTGTGTTTACGATAGACGCATGGATCTTTTGAATTTCTGATGAAGTCAAAAGATTTGATAGCCTCATGAAAACGATATTCCAACTCCTAGAAGCTTGGTTCAATCTAAAAATGGATCGTTTAAGCTTGCACACAAGATTAGATTTTGACTTTGATACAAAACCTTCCGGTTGAGTCATAAACACTTCCTTATCAATGTTGCCATTGAGAAAAACTGTTTTGACATCCATCTGCCAAATTTCATAATCATGGTGTGCTGCTACCGCAAGTAAAATTCTACTGGACTTAATCTTAGCAACTGGTGAGAAAGTTTCGTCATAGTCAATGCCTTCGTGTTGACTATAACCTTTCACCACCAATCTAACCTTGTAGGTTTGTACCTTGCCGTTTGCATCAGTCATACGTTTATAGACCCATTTGCAACCTATGGGTTTGACCCCTTTTTGTCAATTCAACCAAGTCCCAGGCTTGATTGGTGTACATCGAGTCCATCTCGGATTTAATGGCTTCATGCCACTTCTCTGAGTCAACATCTAATGCTGCCTCAGTGTAAGTTCTGGGATCGTCTTTATTCGGGATCTCCACGTTATCATGTTCCTCTATGAGGAAACCATAATATCTAGTGGGCAGATTACGAGTCCTAGTAGACTTACGGAGCTGTGGTTGTGCAGGCTGTACATTCTGATCGTGAAACTTTTGTGGTACATCGATTTCATCAATGTTCGTAGAGTCCTCAAGAGCTACACTTTCTGTTGCCTCTTGGGTGGGTGTTTGAACTATGTTGTTCTCATTTAGCTCACTTGGAGTTCGTTGCGAAGGCAATGCAAATCCAATTACGCTCCTACTGGCTGAAAGAGGATCACTTAGTGATAAACTTCCACCATGAGAGTTGCTGAATGCTCCCACTGATTCTTTATTACGTTTCTTTGACAAATCACCAGTCTCTACGTTAATCCGTGGTTCTTGAATTTCTTCAAATTCTATCATCTTATGACCTTGTTCCTTAAAGATATAGTCTTCTTCGAGGAACTTGGCCTGCCTAGAAAAATCACTGTTTGTTTCTCAGATGGATAGAAGTAATATCCTTTAGTTTTCTTAGGATATCCCACATAGTAACCTTTTTCACCTTTGCATTCCAACTTGTCGGTAATCATCTTTTTCACAATCACGGGGTAACTCCATGTTTTGATATGTGTAAAAGTTGGCTTCTTGCCACACCATAGTTCATATGGTGTATGCTCAACCGATTTAGATGAAATCCTATTCAGAATGTAGATTGAGGTTGTAACGCGTATCCCCATAAGAATGTCGGAAGAGAGGAAAAGCTCATCATGGAGCTCACCATGTCTAACAAGGTTCCGTTTCTCCTTTCGGAAACTCCATTCATTTGGGGTGTTCCAGGAGGAGTCCATTGGGATTGGGTTCCATGCAACTTCAGATAAACAATGAATTCATGGTTAAGCTATTCGCCTCCTTGATCTGATCGAAGAGTCTTGATACTCTTACCAAGGTGCTTCTCTACTTCAGTTTTGTACTCCTTGAATTTCTCCAAAGATTCAGATTTGTGACTCATAAGATGCACATGTCCGTTTCTCGAGAAATTGCCAGTAAAAGTGATGAAGTAACCGAAGTGACCCCTAGCTAGAGTGGGAAATGGTCCACATACGTCACTGTGGAACAACTCTAGAACGTTTTTGGCATGCACCTCTTTCTCATAAAGGGTTTATCGATCATCTTGCCCATGAGACAAGATTCACAATCTCCATAAGACTCAAAGTCAAATGGGTTTAAGTAGTCTAACTTTCTTAACCTTGCAATTCCTTTCTCATTTACATGATCAAGTCTAGAATGACGTAAGTAAGTTGGGTTTTCATGATTACTAAGTGTGAGTCGTTTACTTTGTGTATTAAGAACATCATATTCACAATGCAACAAATATATGTTGCGAGTAATAGAAAGAACTAGATGACAATCATTAAGTTCTAATCTAAAACCAAAAGGGTAAGTCTAACACATAAGTCCCCACACACGTTCAGTAGCAACTCTTGCTCTGTTTCCACGTGTAAGATGACTTTACCTGCCCTAATTGCCCTAAGACACATGAGCCCCTTCACATTCGTACAAATGTGTGAGCCACATCCGGTATCTAATACCAAGTAGTTAGCATTATTAGTGGACATGTTTATCTTAATAATAAACATACAAGTTCTAGTGCCAGAAGCACCCAGTGCCTTCTTTTCAGCAACCGAAACCTTACAGTTCTTCTTCCTGTGCCCTCTTCTACTTACAGTAGAGGCACACATGCTTGTCTACCCGCTCCTTATTTTGAACACCATCTCGATGATAGTGAACTCAAAAGTCTTGAGCATGTTGTAAAGTTCTGGCATGGTCTCATCCGTCTTATTCATATTGTAGTTCACAATGAAGCTAAAATATGAATCCGGGAGCGACTAGGGATAGCGTAAATGAAAACGCTGGTCTTTCATCTCAATGCCTAAATAACCAAGTTTCTCAATCAGGCCTATCATTATTAGCACATGAGGTGAAATCTTCCCATCTTTAGCTAACCGGCATCTGAACAGATCTCTCATCACTTCATAAATCTCAGAATGAGATTAAGAATCAAAGAGATCCTTTAGATGCTTGAGCATCTAGAAGGGACCCATTTTCTCACGCTGCCTATGTATATCGGGATTCGTGCCGAGAAACATCACACACTGAGCCTGGGAAACATCCTCTTGATGCTTCTTCTGAGCTGCTACGTCAAAACGTGGCTGCTTCAGAGAACCAGATTCAAGGGTAACCTGGATTGGCGTGTCCAACATGTACTCAATCTTTTCTTGCCTTAGCACCAAACACATGTTTTGGTGCCAGTCCAGAAAATTTTGGCCTAGCCAATTTATTTGTTTCCAAAACACATCTCAATAACAGTTATACATTTCAACTAACCAAGAAAATTAAATAAAACGGGAATTAAACACATAATTCTTATGATCAATGTTGGGAGATGAATTTAATATATAAGATTTTGATTAGATCCCAAAACCCCTGAGTATGACATGCTCAGAATGATCTTGATAGTTGAGTCAGGATTCAGTTTTAGAGTATTCAGGATGTTATCTGCAAAATGTATAGTCAACAGATATAGTTCAGGATAGGTTCTGAAGACTCTGAAGAACTCAGTATGTTTCTGAAGAAACTGAAGTTTCGATATGATGAAATCGAAGGTTTCAAGACTTCGATGTGAGATCGAGATATCAAGACTTCGATGGGATCTTGAGGAACGAAGACTCAAAGACGAAGATTCAAAGTATCGGTCAAGAGAATCAAGACTCGAAGACCTCAAGATTGAAGACTCAAGAAGCAAGATCAAGATCAAGATCAAGATCAAGAATATGAAGGCACAATAATTCTGAAGACTCAAAAGAAGGTCTTGAATGCTCGATATGAACTCAATGTTCCGAGGCAATGAATATATCTATCTCAAGGATGCAACATCGAGAAGATCGCGATTCCTTAGAAAATAGATATTTGCTAAGACATTCAAATGCAGACAAATGGAACTAAGTCAGAAGTGTTGTTAATGTTATATCAAACTCAGAGTTTGTAACCAAAAAGAGTTGTTGAAGGTGTCTACCTTTAACTGGAGACAAAAGTCAAAAAAAGAGGAAGACGACAACGCACCATCGTGGTGATAGTGATGTGTCATTTGAAAAAAGATGTCAGATGTACAAAAGTTCCAGACTGCAAAAAGTGAAGATTGGCTACATGAAAGGCTATTGCCTAAAACGTGTTAGGGAGTTTCAAACCCTAAATATAGCCGTTTCTCACACACCATAAGAGGGAACTCACGAAGCTATCTCTCCAACAGATAGTTTTCAAGAGTGACCTTGGTGTATGCCTATAAATACTGGTGACCCTCTACATTATAAGGTTACGGGAAATTTATACGCAACTCAAGAGCTCAAACTTATTCTTGCAAAAGTTAAAGCACTCGAAAAACCTAGAATTTTCCAAGTGCTTCTATATTGAAGAGAGCTCACTATACTAAGCTTAGCTTGATAAGATTTATCCAAAGCTTAGTCGAGATATCCTAACCCTTTGCATTGTGCTTCATTGTAAAGGATATCTCATCCTAGTTGGAAACCAACCGAGAAACCCCAAACCCTTGAGAAGGTATTTGGAGTGTGTTTGTTGGTGAGAAGAGTTGTAAAGAGTTAGCAAACTACGCGGAGTAGTCAGAAAACTCTAGAGGAGAAGTTAGTAAGCTACAAGGGAAGTTTGAAAGCTTGTTTCTGTTTGAGTAAGTAAACTACGGAGGTAGTCGAAAAGCTCAAGGTCGGGTTGAGTAATTAAACTACGTGGAGTAGTCGTGAAAACTTCGGGGCGAGTTGAGTAAAGTAAACTACGCGAGGTAGTCGTAAAGCTCGAAGTGATTAGTGAATTTCTCGAGGATCGAGAGAGTGGATGTAGGAGCTTGAGTCTACGAACCACTATAATTCTTGTGTTTTTTTATTGCTTTCCTTATCTCAGGCTTAATCGTTGCATTGACTTGATTTTGAAAGCATACTTTTCATCGATATTGGTTGGAATCAATCCTTTGAAGTTGCATGTAAATTGAATCACAACCTAATCACTATTTCATAAAGGGAAGGTTTCAAACAAAGCTTAAAAGAAAGTATAAACTAAAGGGCCAACCATTCCATACGGTCGAGTAGCTAGAAACGGAGATAGTTACCAAACTGAACTCTCTTACGAGGATTTAGTAAGTTAGTTATCTAATCCAAGCAACTCGGGATCTCTAACACTCGAGGACTCGGTTGGGATTATCGAGGTATCTGAAAGCATTTCGGGATCACATCTCGATGAGACTTTGACTCGGAGCGATCGTGCTTCTCGAACCTAATCTTGAGGATTATCGACCCAAGTGACCTCGATGAAAAAAGTTTTAAAAAACTTTGAACACGTGTATTCCCCCCATACACGTGTAAGACTCGTTTTGCACGGGACCAACAAGTGGTATCGAGCAAGCGGTGGTTCAACCCGACCACTCTTTGTGTTGACCAAAGTTTTATTTTTCAAAAATACTTGTGGTCTATCCGAATCGATCTTATTTGCTAAAAAATTTTTTCTTTTCAAAAGATCGGATAAAAATGTCTTCTAAAAACTTTTCATGTTCTCGGTGGAGAACTATGATCTATGGAGATCGAGAATGCGGGCTCATCGTATTCCAAACATGAGCGTATGTGGAGAGTGGTCTCTCAAGGACCTTTCCAATTCTTGTAGTGAATCGGAGGAACAAAAGATGAGAGAATTGATCCTAGAAGCGAATTTCCTAAGTCGATGACCAACTCTGACTCGAGGAGAGAAAGTTAGTCAATCTAAACTACATTGCAAAAAGACACACTATACAAAGTACAATTGATGATGGTGTGATGAGAATGATCTCTCACATGTATCTTTCGCTAAAAGATTTGGGATACACTAAATAATGTGCCAAGGCACATATCATATAAAAAAAACAAACTTTCAATTGGCAATTGGAAAGTTTGATAGTTTTAAAAATGGATGATGGTGAATCAATAGACAAATTGGAAGTCGATTCACTAAAGCATCATGAATGATCTAAATGCACTTGGAAAGAAATATCCACAAAAAGAAATTCTATCCACAAAGTTGAGGTTTCTCTTTGAAAGAATACTTGAATGAAGCACTAATGGCGTGAAATACACATTAGTAGTAGTTGATGACTACTCAAGATATACTTGGGTCATTTTCTTACTCGAGAAGAAAGAGACTCGATAAAGCGCCGGAGTTCTTGAAAAGGCTCAAGATATTGAGAAAAATCGAGTGTGGTCAAAAATCGATCGACAAAGGAACCGAATTTATAAATCATATCATATCGATTCTTGTGCGTAAAATGGAATTTCACATGAAACATTTGCAAGGACCCTCAACAAAATGGTTCTTTGAAAGAAGGAACAGACTCGAAAGAAGTTCGCAAGGACAATGATAATTGAAGCCGATATTCCTAAAAGATTTTTGAAATTTAGTTGTCACACTTTGCATGCTACTCTCGAATCAGATCCATCTTGACTAAGAGTCAAGGCAAAACACCCTATGAGCTTTGGAATGAAAGGAAACCTCTTGTTTCTTTCTTTCATGTGTTTGGTTGCAAGTGTTTCATACACAATAATGGTAAAGATCAGTTGAAAACATTTGATAATAAAGCTGATGAAGGAATATTCTTAGGATATTCTAAAGTCAGTAAAGCTTTCAGAGTTTACAACTGTAGGACTCTTATTGTGGAGGAAACACCTCATGTTGTTTTTTGATGAATCTATTTGTGTTCGAAAGAAACAGAACATGATGCGAGATGGGTCGACAAAGAGGATCACCAGATTAAGCTCGAAGCAGAAAGATAAATCATCCAATTGAACACGAAAGAAGAAGTCGGTCACTATCTATGATTGGAGTGACTCGGACTCGAATAAAAAAGTTCGAGGATGGTGAGACTCAGGAAAACCAACACTCCAAAGGTGACCAATCTGAACAGACACCAGTTCAGACTCAGGTATGTGATGCCAATGAAGATGTGGTCACAACTGAGGCAAATTCTGAATCTATCAACCAAAGGGGAACAAATGTCTCGACAATGTTTAAGAATAAATTTCCCGAGGAAGATGATTCCCTTTCTCCTTTCTGTTGTTCCTGAGTTTTTCGATTTAATCGAACCTAACATTTCAAATGTTGAGGATACTATTGAAGGGGAACATCAAGAAGGAAATGGTTAGATAGTCATCCTACAAGTCGATTGTGGGTGATCTAGCGAAGGTGTTAAAACAAGAAGGTTCCATGGTGAGAGTGCACTATTATTATTGCTTCCTATCGGAGAAAGAACCTCATCGAGATTGGTGAAGCTCTACAAGATTCTCATTGGATTCTTCTTTATGCAAGATGAAATTTGAATCAATTCTCAAGGAATGAAGTATGGGAGCTAGTAGATAGACACGAAAAGGCACAATGTCATTGGAACCAAGTGGGTTTTCAAGAATAAAAGAGATGAAAACAACAACATTGTAAGAAACAAAGGCGATCTTAGTTGCACAAGGTTATTCCCAAGAAGAAGGCTTGGATTATGATGAAACCTTTGCACTGTTGCAAAGAAGCCTAGAAGCCATCGATTTCTTGCATATCTGCCCACATGAAGTTCACAGATCTATCAAATGGATGTGAAAAGTGTATTTCGAGCGGTGTGCTTAAAGAAGAGGTTTATGTGGAACAACCTCCCGGTTTCAAAACAGAATGACCAAGTTTACTGTGCTCGAGAAAAGCTTGTATGGTCTCAAACAAGCACCCGAGCATGGTATGATACTCTTTTCTCGGTTTCTTCTTGACCATGGTTTTGTCAAAAGGGATTATTGATAGAACTCGTTCGAGGATAGAGGATGGGGAAGATATCTTACTAGTTCGAGATATATGTTGATGACATCATTTTGGATCTCCAAACCATCATTTGTGTGAAAAGTTTTCAACATCGATGAAAGGCAAGTTTGAGATGTCAATGATGGGAGAGATGAATTTCTTTCTAGGTCTTCAAGTGAAACAATCAAAGGAAGGAATATTCATCAACCGTGCAAAAGTACACAGAGATCCGATTGCCAAATATGGTGTATGAGAATTGCAATGCGATTAGGATTCCCATGAATACTAACTACAAGATGGATCCCCGATTTCGAAGGCAAATCGAGAAGCCATACCGCTTATAGAGGAATCATTGGATCATTGCTCTATCTTCTGACAAGTAGGCGGATATAACATTTCTTTGTTGGGATATGTGCAAGATACCAAGCTAATCCTAAGACTAGTCACATGGAGGTCGCCAAAAAATCTTCAAGTATCTTAAAGGCACAATGAATAAAGGATTATGGTACCCGGTGATGATATCCTTGAATGCTTGGTTACTCAAATCTTCGATTATGGAGGTTGCAGAATTGTGTGAAGTCCACTTCAGAACTTGTCAATTTCTAGGAAGTGGTGATATCTTGGTTTTGAAGAAAATGGACCTCAATAGCAACAAGTAAGTATTATGAAAGTTTGAATACATGGGTTTGCAGGAAGCTCGGTTTTCGGATTCTTTGGCTCAGACAACAATTAAGGGATTATAAAGTTGTAGCCAATGAAGTACCAATATTTTGTGACAATAATAGTGCCATTGCTATTTCACAAAATCCGGTATTGCACACCAGATGCAAGCATGTGGATATCAGACATCACTTCATCAGAGATCATGTCGAGAAGAAGGACATAAGGATGGAGAAAATTTATACTGACAAGCACAGAGAGTGATATATTGACTAAACCTTTGGCGGAATCAAGATTTCAGGAACTTTCAGTTGAATTAGGGATGTTAGAACCAGGTGTATAGAGTAAAATCTGAAAAATTGAAGATTTTCAGATGCATGAAGTTTTCTCAGAATTCTACTGAGAAGCTCAGGATAAAATGGAAATATTGAATCGGAGTCTCGAGAAAACTCAGATTCTATCAAGGTCAAGACTTCGATAGTTTCTTGAACCTATTTCAAGATTTCGATATTATCTCGACATTTTATCAAGGTCAGTACTCAGTAAGACTGATAGAGGGAAAAATTAGTCTGAAGAAGTAATGACTCATGTGACTCATTTATTGCTTAAGTGAAACTCAGTAATCATTCGCAATAAATACAAAACACCTAAGGAATGTTTTTGGGCGAGATCATTTTAAATTCCGAAGAAGGTCAACAGTCATTTAATGCTCTGCTACATTAATGACCAATGAGGATATTTTGGCGGCTTACTTTTCGGAGATCGTCGGTTAGTATACCCGATTAATCAGAGATTAATCTCAACCGTTGTTTTTCACCTAACCAACACGATTCCCCACGATCTCGAAGCTATTTATACCCCAATAAGCCATTCAAGCCAAAATTTTATCAAACACTTCGTTCCCAAATCCTCTACAAAGAAATCCCCTTTGCCCAGAAATTCCCAAACCCTAAATCTTCATTTCTCAAATCAATCTCTAAAATGGCCCCAACCTTGTTCGAGAGATTAGCCGAAACCAACAAGCCGTGTTATGAGTTCGTTGTCTCACTCGAAAGCACAACCAACTCAAAGCCAGAAGAGGAGGCTCTGCATATGATTCGACTGGCTAAACTCACCCATCTAGTCGCAAACCAACCAGACCAGGAGTTTGCGAAAGAGGTAATCGAATTCATCTATAACTTGAAGATAGATGAAGAGGATCATATGCATTCTAAGATAATCGTATCACATTTAGAGCAAATCGTCCAAATACATCGATTTTGAGAGGGATTTGTATATAGTTCAAAAACTCGAATGATGTTTTTGAGCTACGTGATAGAGGAGAGGATCTGCGATGTATATGTCGGGGTAGAGAGCGAGGGAGTACTTAGATAGGATTCTTTGAGAATCTGTTAAATTTGAAGCGACATTGCATAAAAAGGCACTTAAAGCCACAATATCGTGTGTTGATGGATATTGTGAGCAAGAGCATCATGAGTCTTCTTGGGGAGTTTTGAGCGATTAGTACCCAAGCTCGGATTGATGGCGGCGATAGAGGCCTCACCCACCACCGACTTCAACCGGGTGAAATTTTTGATTCAGACGGTGAGTGAGCGGACCAAAGTTTTTGAAGAAGGTTGACGGGCGATCTCAATAAAAGGCAAGATCCACCATGCCACCAAAATTTCTTATATTTTGGAGATGTGCGAGAGAGGAGGAGGATATCTTCGCCAATTCAACCTCATTCCCTAAGTCCAAAATTCTCTTTAAGCCCATTTTCGCAAAGAAGGAGCCATCGGGGAAGAGAGAAAAGAAGGTAGAATCACCGATTAAGGGTGAAAAAGAGACTCAACAAACCGGGGGGAAGGTTTTGTTGGAGGCAAAGATGGAGCAAGGTGCAAAAATAATGAAGCGAAGAACCTTGCCCCAAAGCGCCAGAAGATTGGTGGTTCTCACCGATGAAGATGGCAAATGATTCCGAGGAGATTCAACCCGAGGGCCAAACCGCTCGAGTTCGCCATTGCAAGTTTTGGCTCAAAGTTATCTCAAAGGCACAAGAACGGTGATCGAGGAGCGTGTCTTCTCTCGAGGTGCTTGAGACATCTCTAAGTTCAAACAAAATTTCTCCGAAATTTTCAAAGGAACTCAGGCCTCGAGAGATTCCCATAAAAAAAGTGTCGGCCGGATAGCCAGGAAGAGCCAACTCGTAACCAACTGGAGGAAGTGTCATTTCCAGCCCCGTAACCCACTCGGATGCAAACTAAGGACTGGCGCCTAACCTTCAGAGGCAATTTGAGACTCGGGGAGCGTAATATTCTTGATGAGCTCTCGAGTGATCTCTTCTTGATCCTCAAAAAAGCTTCAATTGAACCAGAGAACCCGAGATGGAAGAAGGGCGAGGTCAAGAAGGCGAGTGGAGGAGCAAGGGGGAACGGTTCATTCTTGACCGCTACCCCGAGCTCAAATTTCATACCCCGATCGCAAGACGTGTTCTTGATTAAGGACAACTATGTTCATCCTCAATCGGACTCTTCCCGAGATGCTTGATATTCTTTGCTTTCGAGAGGGAAGACCGGTGGAATGAGGAGACTGACCTTTTTCGACCGACTTCTCGGGGTTCGGAAGGACAAAGCTCGAATGAAAAACTCCGATTTTGATGAAATTTGGTTCGGAGGAAGTTAGCCGAGAGAAAAGCTACCGGGTTGGTGCCCCTAAGAAGAGACAAATCTCAAGATGGAGATGGGGACCAACAGGGGAGATGTTGAGGATCGGTCTCCGGATGGAAAAGGAGACTTTTGTTCAGCGATCAACCCGAAATTGGTCAACCTCGATCAAGTTAGCACTCTTCAGTACCTTTTGGCACTATTAACAATTATGCCAAAGTTCTTTGAAAGTTCTATCTTTAATTCTCAATTGTC